>JANIIA010000001.1:16038915-16065574 GCA_027478495.1 Erythroxylum alaternifolium
GATGCATAATTATTTTCGTATCGGAGGAGTAGCTGCTGATTTACCTCATGGCTGGATAGATAAATGTTTGGATTTCTGCGATTATTTTTTAACAGGCGTTGCGGAATATCAAAAACTTATTACACGAAATCCTATTTTTTTAGAACGAGTTGAAGGAATAGGTATTGTTGGTGCAGAGGAAGCAATAAATTGGGGGTTATCCGGACCAATGCTACGAGCTTCTGGGGGGCAGTGGGATCTTCGTAAAGTTGATCATTATGAGTGTTACGACGAATTTGATTGGGAAATCCAGTGGCAAAAAGAAGGCGATTCATTAGCTCGTTATTTAGTCCGAATTGGTGAAATGACAGAATCAATTAAAATTATTCAACAGGCTCTGGAAAGAATTCCGGGGGGGCCCTATGAGAATTTAGAAAATAGGCATTTTAATCGAGAAAGGGATGGAGAGTGGCATGATTTTGAATATCGGTTCATTAGTAAAAAAACTTCTCCTACTTTTGAATTGCCGAAACAAGAACTTTATGTGAGAGTCGAAGCCCCAAAAGGGGAGTTGGGAGTTTTTCTGATAGGGGATCAGGGCGGGTTTCCTTGGCGCTGGAAAATTCGTCCTCCGGGTTTTATCAATTTGCAAATTATTTCTCAATTAGTTAAAAGAATGAAATTGGCTGATATTATGACAATACTAGGTAGCATAGATATCATTATGGGAGAAGTTGATCGTTGAAATGATACTTGATACAACAGAAGCAATTGATATAAGAGAAGTACAGGGTATGCATTCTTTTTCCAAATTGGAATCCTTAAACTTAAATGGGATCTATGGAATTCTAGGGATGCTTGTACCTATTTTTACTCTTATATTGGGAGTTGCAATAGGTATATTAGTAATTGTGTGGTTAGAAAGAGAAATATCTGCAGGGATACAACAACGTATTGGACCGGAATATGCCGGTCCTTTGGGAGTTCTTCAAGCTCTAGCAGATGGGACAAAATTAATTTTCAAAGAGAATCTTTTTCCATCTCGAGGCGATAATCGTTTTTTCAGTATCGGACCGTCCATAGCAGTCATATCAACTCTATTAAGCTATTCAGTAATTCCTTTTGACTATCGCCTTGTTTTAGCCGATCTAAATATCGGCGTTTTTTTATGGATTGCCATTTCAAGTATTGCTCCTATTGGACTTCTTATGTCAGGATATGGATCAAATAATAAATATTCCTTTTTAGGTGGTCTACGAGCTGTTGCTCAATCTATTAGTTATGAAATACCCTTAACTCTCTGTGTATTATCCATAGCTCTACGTGTGAGTCGTTAAAACATAAGTTTTTACCTATTTTTTTTTTCGACTTAGAACGATAAAATAAAAGAAGTCGAAATGAGTTGAATAGGATATCTTCATTTTTTTATTCACCATTTGGGTTGATGAATTTAATTAGATGGTTATATGAGTGAAAGAAAACAGCTTCTAAATGTGCAGTAAAAAAATGGAGGTTCATTTCTTATGTACAAGAGTAAAATAGAAATAAACATAAGAAAACTAGACCAAATGCCCCAAGATTCGTTAATTAATCATCCTAACTTGAAGCAGGTTCAAAAGTAAGTCCTATAGCCTTATTCAGTTTTTACTATCATTTATTTATACCAATTACTCTAAGTTTAATGTATATGAATTACTTTAAGTTTAACGAAAATTGAGAAATAATAGAATGAGTGGATTAATAGGAAGACCAAGATACGGAACGGATTAGTAATATAGGTTCTTTAATTTATTCAAAAGAAAATTTCTGCATAATATGGAATTTTAATATAAAAAGAAATATTGAATTTTAATATACAAAATATAAAAAAAGAATGTTAATTTTCTTTTCAATTCGAATTTTTAAATATAAAAAGAATATAAATTGAGGCAAAAAGTTGGTAGGAACGATCACGCAGTACTTCCCCATTTCCGATCCAAAGTACACTATCAACCACCAATTAAAGAAATAACTATCAAGAACGTAATAACCCTTTCCCTTTATTTGTTATACCTTTACTTTATATTTTTCATTGTCTTATTTACTATATCCATAGTCTTAGAGATTGAATTCGTATCAAAATTCATGAACTAGGGTCAGGGAAGATAATAATTATTTCTCGTTGTCGAAAACTATAGAATGAAATATGTATTGGTATTTCTACGAGATGTATTTTATTGAGGGATTTAAGTTATTACTCAATAAAGAAAAATAAAAAATGGCAATTCTTAAAGGATGAGATCAATTCAAAAGTACTTTTTGTATAATGTTAATATTATAACCGACAGAATTCGATTGGTCGAATTTGGTAACAACCGATAAATTTTGATCCTATCTATGATAAAAAAATATCAAAATAAATAATACAATCTAGCCCTTAGAATTTTTATGACCTTAGAGAAGCCGTATGAGGTGAAAATCTCATGTATAGTTTTGTAATAGCGCTGGGAGTAGTGATGTTACTACTGACTATGATTATTTAATAGTTCAAGTACAGTTCATATAGTTGAGGCACAATTAAATTATGCTTTATGGGGGGTGGAATTTATGGGGACAACCTATAGGGTTTATTTTTAAAATTTTGCTTCTCTAGCAGAATGTGAGAGATTATCCTTTGATTTACCAAAAGCAGAACAAGAATTAGTAGCGGGTTATCAAACCGAATATTCAGGTATCATATTTAGTTTTTTATATTACTTCTTATTTAAACTTATTAGTTTCTTCATTATTTGTAACAGTTCTTTACATGGGGGTTGGAATATTTCTATTTCGTACATTGAGCATTTTGAAATAAATAAAGAGAAAATAAGTGGCATTTTTTAAACAACAATTGGTATCTTTATTACATTGGTTAAAACCTATTTGTTCTTGTTCATTCGTATCACAACAAGATAGACTTTACCTAAACTACGAATGGACCAACTATTAAATCTCATATGAAAATTTCTTTTACCTATTGCTCCAAGAATGGAGGATTGTGTTGGTTGTAAGAGATGTGAATCTGCCTGCCCAACAGATTTCCTAAGTATTTGAGTGTATTTATGGCATGAAACAACTCGCAGCATGAGTCTAGCTTATTGATACTTTAAAGAAAACCTCACTTAAATCTATTTGATTTTTTATTTATCGACAAAAAACTGAACTCGAAAAATAAAAGAAATTATTCTATATATATATATGTATAATAAATATATAAAGAATATTATGTGTGTGTGTGTGTGTGCGCGTGCGTGTGTGTGTGTGTTCGAGTACAGGTTTTTCTATATCAAGTCTATGTTTTCTTTACCACGAACTCTCTTCCTTAGTTAACAATAGCTGTAGTTTTACCGATATCCGCAAGTTCTTTAATTTTCTTTTTCCCTCGTTAAGGAAATAAGATAATTAGGTAGTATATTATATATATTTCCATATTATAACTTCTTTTAATGACCTATGGATTTTCTTATTATTTCCAATTTGACAATCCATTAATTCAATTAACAGAGGATTAGATTTTTACTGGAGATTGGGAATATGTGGACTTTCTCCAGGACCTGCTTTACTGACAGGATTTATCACCACTTTAGCTACTTTAGCGTTTTGGCCGGTTACTCGAGATTTTTTATTATTCTCTTTTTTGATGTTAGTAATATAATTGTGGTCAAATAGCAATGAAAATAAATAATGTAAACAACAATATAGCCAACAGATGATTTTACTGAAGCAAAACAAACAATACTACACAATAGACAACAATTTTCTTAACTAATAGTAAAAGATATCAACGATCATTTCAATAAATACAACCTAAGAATTTGAAAGTCACAATACTCTGTGAACAAGTTATTATTTGCATATTTAGCCAAAATCAACAAGCACTTCAATTAAAAGAACCATTAAACAAATATGATAAATAGCCACTCAACTCTTCATCCTCTCAAGCATTTAAAGGTAGGATATGTATTCACTCATCGTTCATTTCATGTAAGGCATCTACCATAAGCTTGTTTACCAATCTAATCTCCAGCACTCATATCAAACACAAGCATCAATCCAAATGTCTTTATTTAGATTGTAATGGACACGAGCTAAGGGTAGGAAGAAGAAAAATTTTAGGTTAAAACCACATTATAAATTTAGCATTTAAACATAGACAAAAGAATGACCATAAAATACTCAATTCTTTCCTCTCACTTAACAAAATTAACACTTTCCTTTTTTTTTCTTTTCTCTCCTCTTCTTTTCATTTTCTGCTCATCTTCTCTTCCTTCCTTTTCTTTTCTTTTTTTCATTTTTCCTTCTTATTTTTTACTATATTTGTCATTTTTTTGTATTTATGATTATAAAACAAGGAATTAAGAGAAGATAAATATAAAGGAGAAGTGAAAATCTCCACAACCATACCCATTCCTAATACAATAGCAAACTATACTTATGATTCCCCACACTTATTCCGTAAACCCAATTATACTTATTCAAATGCTCAACTTGTTTTATGGTAGGTACAATGAAGACGATAAATAATCAAGGTCAAGGCTGATATTTGGGTTTAAAGAAAGAAAATGTGTCATATTAAGCTCAAAGGGGGTTTATTAGAGGTAAAATCATGGCGGCCTTTTAAGCAAAAGGGCTATATCCTAGTTGCCTTCATCATTTCAATATTTGCATAAGATTGTGTGATATGAACTAGTATCTACAAGCAAGTTCTGGAGTTTCTTAATCATGAAAGAGCACTCTCGACAAAGAATTACATAATTTGGTGTTTAATATTTCAAAAAGGCTCAAAATCTTACCAAATGAAAGTGTCATTCATCTATCACAATAGGCCCCCCAAAATCCAAGTCAATTAGTCTAAGCATGCAAGTATACTCATTCACTAATATTATGCATTTCTAATCCAGATTGAGTTTATTTAATAATCATGCATCTCTAACTCTAAATGGGAAAACAAACACACAAAACACAAATAATCATTTTTTCTTTTCTTCTAAACTATTACTCACGCAGCACTTGAACATCACTTTGCCCTTGATGTGATAAGAAAATGAAAGGGTGATCTAAGAGGCAAAAGAACAAAAGCAAGGACAAAGATGAAAATGAAAAGAAATTAAAACAACAACCAATAAAAAGGGAAAGGTTAGAAACACAAAACTAAGATAAGGGTGGAGGTTGTCCGAAGCGAGCATTCAAATTGGCCATGAAGGTTCAGATTTCCACCACGCCAGCTTCAATGTTATGGAGCATGTCATTTGTTCTCCGTTCAAATACTATCAATTGATTTATCAGTGATTGATACTCCACGGAACTAAATAAAGATGTATGATGCATATGTTAGGGTGAACATCATCTTCTTTTGAAGTTTCCATTTCTACAACTTGAGATCATTTACTGCTCAAAGCTTCCCCCGTGTCATCATGGATGAGAACATAACAATCGCCTTGCCGCCTGATAACCTTCATCGATATTAAAGATTTCAAGTCGAGAGTCGAGTTTTCCAAAACTAGCTGCATCGGTATGGGTATTCTCTCGGTTAGCAAGCCAAGATGTTCCACAATTTGGGTCTCAAATGCCCCAACAACTATTTTTCCGCCACTAGATTAAGCCATTTCATATAAATGCAGAGTTAACCAACTACAGGCATTAAAGGGCCTCACATGTACCATGCACCACAAAACAAATAAGTCACTTTTAGAAACTGCCTCATTGCTATCTCCTCTACCAAATAGTGTAAAAGTTAAAAACCGATGGAGATAACGAAAGGTAGGGTCCACGATAGTAGATGATTTAGACCGACTAGCAGCAAACACTTTCTTATAATTGGCCAATTGTGACCCTCGCTAGCCACAAATTCGTCAGGATATTTATAGAAATAAGTATATGGAAAGCCAAAAATATCATTAAGTATTTCTAAAGTGATCAGATAATATGCATTCATTAATCGAAATTTAAGACTTAACGCACTGTCCATATTATTAGTTTCACGAACTAATTCTAAAGTGGTAAGAAACTCTAATGTCAATTCTACATACGAATTTTTTCCTAAATTCAGAAAAAAAAATTCCCAACCTATATTTTGCAGCAACTCGTAGACTCGATCAAATATTCCTAATTCAATACGTGCTTGAGAATCTAAAAATCTATTTGGAATAATTTTACGATCCTTAAGAATAACGTACCTTTGTTGGTGCTCTCTACTTTGAAAGATGAGGCATGGAATACCTGAATTAGGCTGTTGTGGCGGAGACAAGGGAACTCTGGGTTATTTTATTCTTGGAGGCATAACTGGTTGCATAAGTAGAGGTCGCGTTTGTGCTCCTACTAAGTTGGTTTGGTGGACACACAAGCTTGCAACATTAACTGGAGCGGCGACACAGTTATGTGGTGGTTGAGGCACGCTTGTGCGATGGCGACGAAGAGATTATTACGAGAGGGAGCTTGTGCATTAGTGAGGGAAGGAGATTGGATTGAGTGTAAGGCTTTTATAAGGGAGGGAGGGTGTGACTCCCCAATCACGGGTGTGACTACACAGGAACTCCCCAGTTATGGGTGTGACTCTCCCCAGTCACACCCATAACTAGGGAGTGCACGAGTCACACTCGTGACAGTGCAACCTAACTCACGGTCGTGCAGTGCCATAAGTTTTGATTATATTATGTCACGGGTGCTGTGCAGTAGTTGCACAACTGTGCATTAGGCTGCATAGCTGTACAACCGTGCATTAGGCTACACGACCCTGAGTTAGGCTACACGACCGTGTAGCATATAAAAATCCATCTCATCTTTGTCTCAGAAACAAAACACTATGGTAACAGGGCGAGTTTTGTATTGTTACAAAGAAAATAACAGAGGAAATGCTTCATTGTTATTCATGCTTCGTCCTTTTCCATAATTCTGTGATAAATTTACAAAGATAGGAAGGAGGCAAAGAGAAGAGACTGAGATTTTTGTATTGATACGAAGAAGAGAGATGACATCTGCTAGGTTGGCTTGGCTAATAAGCTATGCATTAAAATTTAAGAATAACGACCATATTTTTAAGTTGGATAGAATAAGACGGAGTTATATTAGAGAGAAGATTTGGACTCCCCAAGTATCTTCTGGGTCAGTTACATAACCCATACTGGACTTTTAGTCAAAACGTAGTATTTGTAAAGGCATCTGGCTAGTGGCTAGAGACCCTGAACAACAAAACTCATCTTAACTTTTTCACTCTCAGTTCATCACAAGAGAGGGATGGACTTTCCCTCCGAGTTCACACTTGCTGAGGTAATTTTTGTCCCTTATTTCCCTTTATTCTTTGCCTGCAACATTTAGCCTAGTCTTGTATTTCGCTTGTTAAACATGCAAGTTCTATATTTTAGTTTCAATCACCTGGTTTTACCCTGTTTCTGCGTCTTCTTGTAGTTCGTATGGCTATTTCTCATTGAGTTCCGATAATGGGTTTCCCTCCAACATCATGTTTGTGGTTATATCTTTACTTTGGTTAGCGAGCCTTTGCGTTAACCACTTGATGGGCAGTGTTGTTCTACTTAATTAGATCAAGATATGGATAAAGTATTGAACTTCGGAATCATTATGTGGGCCTATCAGTTTGAATAAACGATTATTCCATTTAATTTGCTATTTTGCAGCCACGACATTGTTATATTAGAGTTAAAGATAGTATGTAGGTGTTCCTGTTAAATCAGTTTTATTTTCTGTGAGATAATCGGTCTGCTTTCTATGGAAGATGATGGAATTAGAGAGTATATACAAGGATATAGGAGAAGCATCGCTAGATCCAGAGTTTTGCCAAAGGCTTGCAACCAGCTTTAGGTGGGTATATATTGTCCTAAATTTAACAAAGAGAATTAAATAACTCTTACGCATAGTATCTGGTTTTAGAGAAGAAATTTTGTCTAAAGATTGCTTTCTTTTCTGCAGCTTCTCGGTAAATCGTGCTGGGAAGCCAGCCATAACATGTGAACAGGTCTTTCTTTTCCATTTATCTTGCAAGTACATTATCTGTTTTTCGTTTTTAATAGTTGAGCCCACATCTAACTCTTAGCTTTCTCTTCCTATGTTTTAGGTGCTGAGTTGGTTCCTGGAAAAACAAAACCCGTTGCAATCTAAAGTCACTTCACTACCAGTGTCTTCCAAATTGCTTGTTGATCTTTCTGATGCTAGCTTTCCTGATGATAGTCCTCAAAGTTCTCCCAAGTCTAAAGGTTCTCCTTTTAATCATCAGTTGCGGAATTGCAATGGGGATATATTTTGTAAAATAGTCTTTTTGTGTTGTTAATTTTTTTGACATGTTTAGAACATTACCATCCTCACTATGCAAAACATAATCGAACTAGTAGAAAATATGATAACAAGGAGTACAAGTTTGATTCATCAGTAAGCTCAGACCAGAACATCCATGGGAGTCATGAACTAAAGCTATGGACTAAAGACCCTGCATCTGCATTTCCATTAGTGACAAGCCAATGTTACTGTGATCCCACACAGGTAGTAGCGCAGCAGACTTGTCAGAGTTGACCTTTGAAGCTAAATCTTCAAAAGATAATGCTTGGTTAGAATTCTTCTCTTGATGATGTGGAAATTCCTGCTTGACATAATGTCATATTTTTGGAAACTATACACTTTGACATCCTTTCCATTTCATTGGATGATATTTGGGAATTTGGCAACACGAGAATACTATTATAATCTCCCTAATTATGTTCATCATAAAATTGAGGAAGTTAATTTTTTGTATAATAAGTTTCATATATTTTAATGCAAAGCTAGGAACCTGTAACTAGCATTTCTTTCTGTTCCAGGTATGACATAGCTTCATTCCACAACTACAGAGTCCTTTGTACAGGGGAGCTTGTAAGATCATTCTATTTTTATATGTTTTTAAGATTGAAATTTCTTCAGATTGTAATGGGATAAATTGTTGTTACATTAAGTTTTATAGTTTGATGGTAGATGTGTAGGAAAATACTTCTAAAAGGATCATATTTTGCACTGACCTTAAAAATTTGGGATTCTCTAATTGTAATCCAGGAAGTGCGTGTTCGATTTGCTGGGTACAGTAATATCCACGATGAATGGGTGAATCTGAAGAGGGCAGTGCGAGAAAGATCTATTCCTTTAGAACCATCAGAATGTGAGATTATCCAAGTTGGAGATCTTGTCCTATGCTTTCAGGTACTTTTCACCGTTTTCAGAAGCTAAATTTGAGACTCCAAAAGTTGAATACAGGTCACAATCATGCGGATAGGGTTGAAGAGAGTATACATGGAACATTTGACTTTACAGCCATTGGAACAAGTTTTGTACCAGAAATTTCACCCCTTCACCCAACCCCTTTCATACAGTTTCAGGCAATGCCTGCGGAGTGGTTAGAAGGGTCCTCATTTTGCCTTCTTGGAACACTCATCTTTGCAGGAAAGAAAAGAGCACGCAGTTTATTATGATGCACGTATACTACAAATTGAAAGGCAACCACATGATGCAAGTATGTGCAGTTGCATTTTTGTAGTTAGCTATGCGCATAATATCTTTGAGGTAAGTTGAAGACATTTATATTCTCCTCTCCCGAGCTATTGCCTACTTTGCTCAATGATACAAAGAACTTTAAGCTACGCACACGTACATGTTACTGATCTGCTAATCATACCAGGAAAAGGTTGAGTTGCACAGGTTGTGTCGCAGGCCAACAAAAAAAGTCTCAAGCATTACTTCTAGTTCCTAAGAAGTGCATGAGAAATGCTAAGGAAACCGTCTGCATGGCTTTTTTATCTCTTTCTTTTGTTGAACAGTGATGAAAATTGCAATGGTTCGTGTTTTCATCCACTTCAGCTCTCATTTGATCCAAAACAAGTAATTGCTAATGTTATTAGCATTATCAAACATGGAAACTGAACCATGATAAACATTATTTGACTTTTACAATGCCCCTAATGTAAAGTCTTCATTTTTTCAAACTATACAAAGGGAAGATCATTCCTACGGCATTTGGTTCATTAGGGAGGTCCAAGGTGTATATATATATATATATATCACACAACCGTAATACAATATTATGTTGCACCTAAGGCCTATATTTTTCTTACAATTGATTAATACCTATGTGCTCATGAAAAATTTTCTAAGCCTGCATGCCAGCCTGCCAGCCTGCCTACATGAACGCCCCAACCAGATGGCTATCTACAGAGAGGGAGGTATTGATTCAACAGTGGAAGTCCAGCAAAGATCTGCAACCTACGAAACTGTCCTTCCGTAACAAATGGATGCAATGTACAGATTCTTTGCCCACTTATCCTGCGTCACGCATATCAATATTTTTCAGACCTCCAAAGCACAAAGACAAACTCAAAACCCATTAACATATAGTATAAATTCACCTTTACATGTGTACTTGGAAATGCCGAAGTCCTAAGTGTCTCTTGTGTTTCATCAGGAGGTTTCCTTTTTGGTACACTCAGGACAAAAGCTGCCTGGTCCCAAGTCGCTGCAGTTGCTGTAATACGAAATCCTGAATCCCATCGCCTATGTATGCCTTCACTGGGGTAAAGGAAGTCAAGTTCAACTACCTGAAATCAAAATCTAGGAATTAGTATCTAGACCGGTGTTGTAGCTTCACCATATTTTGATAGAAGTTGACCTGCTGAGTATATCCTGCACCCCGAGACATGACAACGGCCCATCTACTCCCTGAGGTGGCCATCGATGTAACATGGAAGCCCTCCTTCCATTTTTTGTTAATCCATTTAAAAGGAAATGAATCGCTCACTTTGTAAGACTGCTGCAAATATAATGTACCTGGAGCCAACGAAAGCAAAGTTAACCAAGAAAACATTGCATAAAAAGTATTTGAAGAAAAAACTGAGCATCTTTGACAAACCCTTGGACATTACAACTAATGAGCTTCCATTAGTTGCTCCAGCTATGGCGCTAATGTAATAATTCTTTTCCCAGTGCTCCATTATCCATTCCTTCACAAACCACATAACATATATATCAGTTTATGTGCTAGACATTTAAAGGTAACACACAACAATAGTTTCAGAGAGACAAATAATACAAGGATATACCTTGTGAAGGAAATATGGAGAGAGCTCATAGACTTGCACACTGTAACCAGTTCCAGCATCCATAATTAGGGCCCATAAATTTTGACAAGAAGCAACACTGCTAATATACAAGCCATCTTCATTTCCTTTTTCAATATGCTGTGCTAGCCTTCCATCAGACACATTATAGTGATACCTACAAATTGACAACACTTTCTCAATTGACTTATCGTAATTTTTAAGAGATTTGATCCATCTGATCTTAACAGAAAAATGCATAAGATTGTACTGACAGGGCTACTGAATATCTTAAAAGACTAATATCTTCAGGCTAATCATACCTTTGCTTCATCGGTTTACGAGCATTGTACACACTGATCCATTGTGTTGCCGGCATGCCCAAGCGGACCTTCTTCTTTGGTTGTTCATCATCTTCATCATCAATAGTCAAGAGGCCTCTCTTCTGGCCAACCTGATAAATAAGCTTCACAGGATGCAGATTGTAGATTAGATATATATCTCATTTAAACAAATTAATTATAAGTTTAATGAATCTTTTTACACTAAATCTTAATTCATGGGTAAAATCTATGTTACAATGGAAAAGAAAACTTTCCCGGCATCAGAACTCCAACTCTTCAATACCTTCTGGGCACCTTCTGTGTTGATTGCCCTAATTTCTGTACTCGGACCAACAATCCCATCAAAAAGGGATATGCATTTTGCATAGTTGGGTTCTTCATCAAACTTCAAATTCACAACATACTCAACAAATTGTTTAAACGGCTGAGGGCAAAAGCAACAAAGGGCCTCTGGGGATGTTGCCATCTTCTTCTTGCACACAAGGAATCCTTTATTTTCTCCCTAAAAGAACCGCACTGTTAGAAAGCAATAAAAGACAAAGCAATCTTCAACTCTTTAAGCTCTTTCAGATGTAAGACTTGTAAGAAAATTCCCACTAGCCAGATGACACAATCTGGAAGTATTTGCCAATGTTTCAAAGAAACTAACCTGGTATCCTTGCCAAGGCAAACGACCTCGGAGAAGGAAAATTAGCGTGTAAGCAAGAGATTCTAAATCATCTCTTCTGCTACAAGTTCTCCCTAAATGGGCATGCACACTAGCATAACGCACAGTTCCCCTGAGAAATAAAAGATAGCATCTAATAAAAATCAAAAGAAAAAGTTTGACCAAATATCAAGGTAATATCTCAACAGGCAGTGAAAAATTGAAGGACAGAGATTACATGATTACTAAAATAAAATTTTATAAAATAATTGCCTAACCTGAAAACATCAGGCCTTTGGTCATAATCAACATGCAAACCAGTAGAACTATTCGTCCATCTAGTAGCTATTGCCAAGAAAAAAATTCCAGAATCAAGTTGTCATTTACAATGATTGTATTTAGAAATTTTGAACTACATAAAATTATGAGTATAGACCAATTACCTAAACCAAGATCAACTAGAAACAATTTCTTCTCATCTGGAGACCCTGGAGGACCAAGTAAGAAATTTTCGGGCTTCACATCTCCGTGGACATAACTGCAAGAATGGGAATGGTCTACCTTAAACATGATGTTCATTAGCTAAATAGAATAAACACCACCACACACATAACATAGAGGGTAATGATGAGAAATAAGCAATCTTACCCTCTGGTATGAATCTTTTCTAGTATTGATATTGCTTCTATAGCAATACATGCAACCATTTCAACAGACATTCTGCAATCAGACGCACGCAATAAATAAATAGTTCAAGTGGAAAACATAGTATAGTGAGAAAGAAAAAAAAAAAGAGGATAGAGAATGCAACTCACGTGTGAGAGTTAGTGTTCCAAACATCCCACAAGCTTGGCCCAAGCATATCCATGACCTGCAGGCATCAAATGTATACATCTGAGACCAGCATTATGGATAATTGTACTTCGATGCATCTTAACAAGGCACATGAAGCAAAATCCAAGAAACATACCATAACATAATAGTCACCTTGCCTACCCTTATAATGAACACGTGGTACACCATGACTGCCGCCAAGAAAGCTGTGCGTTCAACCAAACTTGATAGACTCAGATATACCAGAAAGGAAGGGAAGGACTACAAATACAAATGTCTTACTGATATGTCATAGAGCATAATAAAGTGAGATATTTCCATCAACACACCTGTAAACTTGCCACTCATGTGGTGGTCCACAGTTGCATCCTTTACTACTCCTGTGCTCAAATTTCAAAGCCACCTAAGGACAATGCCGCACAAATAGAGAAATAAATGAAACAACACCAAAAACTATGATCCAAACAACCATTAGACAACTTCTATACCTCAACTGCTCCAGCACCAGTGCTATCCGATGTATTCCCAGAAACACGGCGTCCAACATACACTTGACCAAATCCACCCTTGCCCAGCTTTCTTTCTATTTTGTACACTGGGGAACCTCCAACTTGAACCTGTGATGATATAGCCACAGGGATATGACACACACACTTCACGAATGACGAAAATAAAACATGGTTACATACATCATAGCTTGCACCACGTTTAAGACCATAAAAGTGTTGAAACATACTTCAAGTAAGGTACTGCAATAACAGTCCAAAAACTTCTACCAAACATGAGTTGAGATCCCATTAATCCAACGACAGAAACCAATCAATAACTAATTCCAAATCCCGCAGCAATCCCTCTGGAAAGATGCTTGCAAACTCAACAAGAGCAAATCTTCAGCTACTCATAAAATTTATCTTATCACCAGTAACAGGAAATCAGAAAAGCAAGAAAGAGGTGGACAATAAATAAAACCTTCTCAGGAATAGGGGCGGTACTCCCCTCATCTTCACCAGCATTGCCGTTATCAATGCTTTTCCCGCCGCCGCCGATATCACAACCGTCATCCATGGGCCTCTTCCCGGCGTCCTCCTCTAAACCCCTATTCTCAAACTCTCGCGCCGCAGCAGCAGCAACCGCCACTACGTTCTCATCAACTGCCTTTCGATCGTCGCCGTTAGGATTTCCGCTACCGTCATTCACACCTACTGCCGCCTCAGCCTCTGCCGCAGCGGCTGCCGCACGCTGACGTCGCCGCGTTCTCGAAGCAATCGCCTCGCCGGCCTCAATCGGACTCTGCTGCTGCTGCTGCTGCTTCTGTCTCTTCCCAGCTGTTGCCCGACCTCTGCGCGCTCCGCTACGCAGCACCGGCATCGTTCATCGTCAGATTTGCAATTCCAATTGAACCCTAAAAGCACTTCCTCTGCTCTTTTTTAACCACTCTGTTGCCTCTCTCAATCCAATCGATCAAGTATTTTCTTCAAACTACGAAAAGACACGCCTTTAATGAATAAAGAAACTCCTTTGAATTTGATTGGAGAAATTGAAGTTTCGAGAAACTGAGAGAATTACGAGACTGTAATTGGAACTTTGAGAATTAGGGATCGGGGGATGAGAGAGAAAAAGGCCGAGAGAGAGAACGTACATGAAAGAGAGAGAGACGAGATAGACATTGTTAAAACTTAAAACTTTACTTGTTTAATAATGGGTAAAGATACTCAATATTACGTGGCCTGTTAAGGACCGTAGGTTTGGAGGAACTGAACGGTTGGATTCACTTTGGTTCAGGTTTACACCTTTTCTTTTGCGGGAAAATTTGGATGGGAAGTGGAGAGTCAAATGACGAAAACAACCTTTGGAAGTTGGAGTTTGGTTATTAGTTACCGGGTAATTTAATTTATATTTTATGGTTTTGTTATTTAATAATGATGTACATATAACAACTGTGAAAAATATCCCACCTCCCAAACAATAATTAGCATATTAATATCACAATCACATATTTAAAATAATGGATTAAATTTTAAATACATAAAAATTAAGATTAAAGGTAAAAATATATAGTTTTTATTAAGTTTAACTTATTTTATTGTAATTTTAATAATTTAGGACATAATATTTGAATTAAATTTATGTAAATTATTTCACATATTTTCTTAGCATATACACATAGCTGTTTTAATAATTTAATAAAAGAGATTATTTTGACAATTTTTAAATTACAAAAAATTTACAATGCTTTAAAGTTTAAACCATAAGCGAATCACTTACGTGACTTTTTAGTTATTTACCTGCTTAGGTACGCAATTTGTGGGGTAATTAGGTACTTTGGTCGTGTAATTGTGTGTGGGTGAGTTTATGGTGTCTGCGGTAGGCATGGGTTGGTCTACCGTGTTTGTATTGAGAGAGTTAATTGGTATTCTCGGCCCCTGGAATCGCCTTGTAAGTTTCTACGACTTGACTATAAAGAGAATAGAATCGACGATTGCTTAGATGATTCTACCGCCCGATTAATAGAGTCGAACTCTTTATCTAAAAAATTTTGGTAAAATTAATATTTTAAAAATTGAATTGAATAAACGTTTAAGATTTAAAGATTCAACTGATATTAAAATGTAATAAAATTAGTATTAAACTATAATAAAACTGGTATATAATAAATAAAAAGTGAAAATTTTGAATTAGTCAATTTTTCAATTCAGTTCAATTTATTTTAATAATCTTTATTGTTAAAATAAATAAATTTATTAATCAATAATTTAATTTTTCATAAATTAATTATTTTTATAAACAAAATTAATTAATTAATTTTTAATTAAATTTTGACAAATAAAAATAATCTTTAAATTCTTAAATTTTATTTAATCTTTAACCAATTTTATAATAGTGCAATACTAATTGAACCTTTAAAACTTTAAATCTTTTGTCTTGTCAATTTCAATCTTAGTTCAATTTTTAAACTATTAAAAAAGCAAGTTTTGAAATTTTTCATTGCAAAATATTAAGAAAAGAAAAAAATTTCATAAAAATAAAATTAAATCGTCCAAACTTGTTTTTTTCATCTAGTAAAATTATCAAGATGTGGTTACAATTCATCAAATTCACTCGTATATGACTTTTTTGATATAATAATGATAATTAAAATTTAAAAAGAATATTCACTAAAATTATTTTGTCATTTTTTTAAAAAAATATTGAGTCCCATTTAAATAAAATTTGCCTTTGTATTTATATTTATATTTATATATATGGATAAATGTATTGATCATATTATCTTGTTTAATTAAAAAGATAGATTCATATTTTTAGGATACTTTTTAAGACAATATTTATTGGAAGCTTTTCTTTGAAAAAGGTATACAAAATTCTCTTATGATCAACTAATTTAATTCTTCTGCGCAAAAGAAACCAATAGTTTTATTAATTTTACTAAACATATTATATTTCAAAAGTTAGGCGATAAGGTTAAGAATTTACTTTAATATTTGTCTTTTGAGTGAGATGAAAACAATTTTTTGAGATTTTTTTCCTAATTCACAAGATACCAACAGTGAAAAGCTTTTCAAATGTGAAAAACAATTTTGACTTCTGTATCTCAGTGCATGCCAGCCTAACTCTTGCAAATTGTTATGTTGTTCACTAGTTGACAGGTGTCATCGCTTATCATCTATCACTCAGTTTTTTGTTTTGTTTTCTTTTTTTTGTATATAAAGGAAAGTAAATTGACAGCATACTATCATACGCTTCTACGAAGCAAAACTCCCTATATGTCCTATATAGCTAGCTCAATACACTGCATTGGTATGTCATGGAGTACGTGAGTGTCAGGACCTGTTAGCGAAGCTAAATAAGCCATCTTATCAGCATACATATTCCCTTTCCTATAGATATGTTGAAGTTAAATGACTCAATCTCGGCACTAAAGCTCCCGGACGCCCTTTACCAACGAAGTACCATCATATAACAACATTTCAGACGAAGAAAGGATATTAATAACCTCCAACGAATCTAGCTCTAGCACCACTTGTCGATAGCAAAGATCCTTGCCAACAGTAGGCCAGTAAATGCCCCCCAGAGTTCAGCAGTCAAAGGTGAGCAAACTCCAATATGCTGTAAGAAGTTGTCACTCCAACGACCTGTACTATTCCTAATCAAACCTCCAGCTGAAACAATGCCGGTTCCATGCTTAACTGCCCCATCTGTGTTAACTTTGATCCAACCCTTCTGCAGTTTAGTCCCTCCTATTGGTGTACCCAGAGGTACTCCTATTGCCAGAATAGCTCTGCTTGCTACTACCTTCACCTTTCTATCCAGTCAACATAGTCTAATACCACCTTGGCTCCTGCAACTGGCTAACAAAATTCATCCTTGAAGATACTTGTATTTCTCCACTACCATAAGAACCAACATGAGACTCCAAAGATGGTAGCCCACTCAATCCTCTGCACTTGGCTCTGGTTTCCAAGATTTATAGTCAACCACAGCTCCACATTCGGTTGAAAAAAAGAAATATCGAGAGCTGCTGGAGTGAATTGATGCCAATAAGATTTCACCCTACTACAGTCTCTTAATGCGTGCAAAATTGACTCTTTGTAGTTACAGAAATGACATTTGGAGTCCATTGAAATATGGCGAGCCACTCGCTGGTGTTTTGTGAGCAGTTTATTTTTAGCCAGAAGCCAAAGGAACGAACGAATCCACTGGCGCCCTGACCATTTTCATATCATTTTCCAAATTCAACTACTTTCTTGCACTGAATTGCCCTCGGATGAGATCGTAACCAGAAGCTACTGTAAAATTTCCATTCTTTTCTGGTCCCCATACTATTCAATCTTCCTCCATCCTATCGTTAGTTGGCAGAATTGCCACAATAGTCATACAAACTGTAGAGGGGAGGTATTGTTGGAACTGAGTCCAATTCCAGTTGCCATTCTCATGGGCCAGATCCTTTACCGAAGCTTACAATAAATTATCTGATGGTTAAGAAGTCGAGACCAGTAATAGAGGACCTTAATCTCCCGCCCAGGCTTCCAACCAAAAGTTTGCTAGTTTTTCATTGCCTATTCGCCATTTAATGCCTTGACAGATATATCTCCAAGTAGCTATGATCCTCCTCCAAATAAACGAAGCCCCTTGCCTCTCTACTGTTTAAGGGATATTGTGGTCATCAAAGTGGTATGTGGCGCGGAGGATCTAGACCCATAGAGCATTAGGTTTGGTAAGCACTGCCTAGCCTAACTTAGTAAGTAATGCATCATTTGAAGGGCATACTTTTTTAATCCCTAGTCCTTAGGCCTATTTAGCACAACAGACTGCCTCCCACCTAACTAGAGTCAATTTCCTCTTTCCGTTCTTTGTACCCCAGATGAAGTCTCTTATTAGCTTCTCTAAATCATCACATAGTTGCCATAGCCATCTCACCGTTTGCATTGTGTAGATCGGAAGGGAAAAGATGACTGACTGTGTTAATGTAACTCATCCTGCTAGAGATAACTCTTGAGCACTCCAGCCTGTAAGTTTCCTTTGTGCTTGATCCGATATGTACTGATATGTGTTCCTCGTGGTACGCTCATGTATCAAAGGCACTCCGAGATATTTGCCCAGGTTGTTTGTACTTTTAAACTGGAAGTCATGGCTGAGAATACTCGCATTGTCCCGACTAACATTCTTGGAGAAGAAGATTCTAGTTTTATCTTTACTAACTTGTTGACCGAAAGCCCTACAGAAAGTTTCCAACACCCTCAAAACTACTTGTACCTGAGATGGTGATGCTTTAGCAAAAAGGTCCAGATCATCGGCAAAGAATAGGTGTGAGATGGGAGGCCCGTTTCTGCTCATACAAAAAGATTTCCAAGTCCCTTTTCAGACCTCATTGGATATAAGGTGACCTAGCCTTTCCATACAGAGCACGAATATATAAGGCAATAATGGGTCTCCTTGCCTTATACCCCTTGCAGGAGTAAATGGATCAGAGAGGTTACCATTCCAGGAGATTTGCATAGAAATCGTGGAGATGCACTTCATAATAAGATTGGTTAAATGATACGGTATTCCAATTTCTCTTAACGTGTCGTGGATAAACTCCCAATTGAGTAGGTCATAAGCTTTTTCTAAATCGACTTTGATTGCCAGGATGCCTATCTTCCCCTTCTTCCTTCTCATCGAATGTATTCCTCCTGAGCAATTATAATATTATCCATCATATGCCTACCCGGAAAAAAACTACATTGTGTATGGTTGACTAAAGAATCAAGAAGAGGCTTTAGTCGATTCATAATCACTTTCGAGATTGCCTTGTATAACACCGAGCATAGACTAATTGGCCTGAATTGAGTAAAATGGTCTGGGGAAGGTACTTTGGTAATCAATACCAGGATAGTTTTATTCACCTTAGACTCCCATCTCTCATGTCAGAAAATTTTTTGTATATAGTCCACTATTGCGGTTCCAACCTTTTCTCATTTTTGCTGAAAAAATGAAGCATTATAACCATCTGCCCTCGGGGCTTTGCTTGGATTGATTTCAAAAATTTCCTTATAGATTTCGGCCTCTAGGACTAGAGCTGTAAGTTCCTGCATTGTCACCTCTGGTAGTGTGGGGAAAGCACCGAAAATTGGAAATCTGAAGGTAGTGTCTTCATTGGACGTAAACAACTTTTCAAAATAATTCTTGGCCAGCTGCCGCATCTGCTTAGAATCATAAATCATATGTCCATCATTATCAATTAATATGGTTATCCTCAATTTCTTCCTCTTCGCCATTGTTATTGTATGATAGAATTCGGTATTTTGATCTCTCTGTGATAGCTATACACATTGGGACTGTTGATTCCAATAGATCTCTTCCTCACAAAGGACTTGAGTTAATTCACCTTGGAGCCTATCCTCTAATGTTAACAATGAGTCAGAATTCTACTTCCATGGTCCTTTCAATACCCTCCAGCCTAGCTAATAAACGTTTCTTCCGATGAAATATATTACCAAAAACACTCTTGTTCCATCTCATGAGCTTTATAGAGAACATGTCTAAGGAGCTGCATATATTTGCCACTACGGGGGACCAATTTTCTTCTACTAGCTTATCAAAATCTTCATGATCTAACTAAGCTTATTAGAACTAAAACACTGGTGGGGATAATTCACTCTTATAGTTCCTGTCAAATTCAAACAACATAGGCCTATGATCTGAACCAAAGAAAGGCAGATGTTTGTTAGTCGCATGTGGGAATGTTTCCAACCATTTCAAAGAGCAGAAAAATCTTTCCAGTCTAGCTTAGACATTCCCCCTCCTCCATATCCCAAATCATGCAAACCACAGCAATACACACAATCCTAAAACTGTTTATTCACTACCGGTGGAGAATGAGACCCTCCCTCTTTATCAGTACTGGCTAATTTGGCATTAAAGTTGCCTCCAATGATCTAAGGTTTAGAAACTTCACTAACAATCCATCGCAGTTATGGCCATAAGAGTTTTTGAGTAGCAACCTGTGGACTAGCATATAAAGCAATAAAAGCAAAGTTAGAGGATTCATACCTGATATTGGTGTGATATTGGTGTGAATAAATTGTCTGTGCGCCACCACTATAGATACTTCGAAGTCCACCTTCCATAATAGCCAAATGCCTCTAGCAAATCCGTCAGCCTTAACTCGAAAAGTAAAATCAAAACCCAGATTACAAACATCCTATGCTCTCCTACCACTGATTCGGGTTTCAACTAAAACCAACATCCTTGGTTTATAGACTTTGATATAATTCTGCAGTATAGGGAGAAATTTGGCTCCTTCATTCCCTTGACAGTTCCAAATGAGAATCGACATAATAGATAATCTTAGTAAGATAAAGCAATCTCCTAGGCCTGAGGGAGCTCCTAGGTTCTTTACAACCATCTCTGGTGTTGTCTCCCTGGGTTTGGGAAACCATTTCTTCAGCAACGTCCTATATAGAATCTTCCTCCATCCTTGTCTCTCCTTCCCTGGGATTAGGAGGTTTGGACCGTGGGAGGGTTCGTTGATTTTCACTATGATGCCGAGGATCCTCGAGGTCCATAGTGCCATCCATGGGGCAGTCTGTCTCCCCCCAACCAGTTCTCTTATTGATTGATTGTCGTAGAGAAGGTCAGTGTGGGAACTGAGTCAGACTGTAATGTGATTCTCCATGGATCAGTTCAGAGGTTATATTTTGATACATTTTTCTAGCCCTTTTTCAAATGGATTGGTGGGTAGACCTGCCATTACACCCTTCTCTTTTTGGGTCACTGACTTTCCCGTACTCTTGGCCTTCGACTTTAGTCTTGATCCATGTGTGTTATTACGCAACCCATGAGACTTAGTTCTGCCTATCTTCAAATTGAATTCTGCGGTACCCTTTGAAATAGCCCTGTTGAAGTTCCAGCTAAAAGTGACGTTGGCGACTAATCATTAGAATCACCCAATACTTTAGATTCTATCAGCGTTGAGAAGTGAGATCCTCTCACTTGATGGCATCTTTTGGGTAGCATGTTGTATTATAGAGCTGAGATCTTTGCGATGGACGTTAAGGTTTTCATTGGACCTGTATCTATAGTCTGTATACGTCTCTTGTCTTTTCCTTCAACAAATCTTTTGGTTCTCTATTCTGCCCACCCTCCATCGTCAGATTATCTGCCGCTGGATGTTGCAATGATTGTTGATGGCTGGTCTGGGAGATTGTCCGGGATGAGCAGGTGCCAGCATCGTGACCCATAATTCCACATTGAAAACAAATTTACGGCAGACCCTCGTAAGCCATTAGCAATGTTTCTCCATCTAATTCCACTTTCGGTCGAAGTGGAAGACCGAGGTTAATATCCATAGCAATTCTAGCAAATTTTCCCTGTTGAGTAAGCATGGTGGTTTCATCTATCTTAACTGTCTGGCCGACTATATTACCCAATGCTGTGAGAATCTTTAGATGATATTTAGCAATAGGCAATTCCGGGAATCAGATCCAGACCACCACCCTTGTAAGTTTGCCATGTGACGCCCGAAACTTAAAAGTCCAGCATTGAACAGACATAGCATGGCTAAGAATTACATAGGGTCCATTAGTTAAGGCATTGAAAAAGTCTGCGTCTTCTATGAAGTTCACCAAGAAAAAGTCATGATTCAAATCAATCACCTTCATGGGATCGCGTGGTTTCCTCATGATCTTCAGACGAGAGCAAAGCGTCCTATAACCTATACATATGCCTACTAGTTTCACAATGACTACTTTTTCCCACTATTTATCCAATCGCGATTTGAAGGTATGGGATAGTTCAATACCTCTCCCTAATACTCCTTGGATGAGTATTATATCGCCTTCCTCAATGTCAATCGGTTCCTTATATGGCCAGGCCAGAATCGTCTCCTCTTCTTCCATTACCTGATCGCCTATTACTGCAGCACTATAAGACAATTTCTTGTATGGTGGAGGGTCTTCCTCTCGACTACGTATTAGAACTTTTTTGGCCTGATGTCCATAGAGAGCAAGATTGTTCGAGTCTCCCTTTTCAACTTCAGAGTGTTTTGACTTATTGTTGTTCATGCTTTCAGAACTTTTCAAGTCTTTTTGAATTACATTTAGGAGAGTACTTTTGTTTCTATGATTGTGTTTTTGATCAGGGATCTTAATATAGAGGTGAAGAGATGAACTGAAGATAATGTGTGTTAATGTCTCACCAAGCAGGAGTGCATTTTTTTTCTTTTTTAATTCTACTGTAAACCACCCCCACCATTGTCATGCTTCTTGATTTTTTTAATCGCCCTTTTGCTTTATCTTTCTACTGCAAACCACTACTACCGTCTGTCTTGCTTCTAGATTTGTTTCCTTTTTACTATCTTCACCATTTTGCCTCATCTTTCTACTACAAACCACCACCACCGTCCTCCTCCTCCATAACTATTGTTCCCAAATATGCCGCTATAGTCTCGGAGTCACCGACCATAAACTCGTTGGAAGATGCATCCGGTTCACGGGTTAGAGAAAACTGACTAGTTTTCATTGACAACAGTTAAGAGTAAAACTGAACTAAAACCAGTCCAATTTGTATTTAACTCGATTAAATTAACCGGTCCGGTTTGGTTTTACATCACTGGGTAAAATTAACTATTTATTATTAATTGTTTATATGTGAAATGACTTATAAAGACATGACTTAAGAAAAAGTTTATTAGGATATGAGTATTATATCTTAGTATTTCTTTGAATATTTTCATAAAAATTTAGATAAAGTAAAAGAAGTTAACACCATCATTTAAAGTAAAACTTTATTATAATCTAATAATGACGTCTAACTGTCTTTAAACTAGAAGCAATATTATCATGAATATTTTTCATCTCCTGGGTTCTCGATTCTTCAACATTTCTTGAGTAGAGTTAACTTAAATATCTTCAAATACATCTAAAGGTATAAACTCAAGATCTTGATAAATAATGTTAAAAGTAGAGTCACCAATTGTGGTTCTTCTAATATAGTTATGTAACGTAAAAGTTACACAAATTATTTTATTTTCATTCATCAATGAATACTTATTCAATCCCAATTTATGCGTACGTTTCAATTTGTTTCAGTCAATCAATTAAAATTAAATAAATTAAAACCTATTTTCTTATGTTCAAAATAAAAATAACTATTTAAATTAATTTTAGAAACTAAACTGAAAAATGAGCATAAAACTTATTTTTAGTTATATGAAAATGTACTCTCTTAATAAAATTAGTCTTATCTTATAACTAAAACTAAAATAAGATTTTTAATAATTTTAACTACTAAAATAACATTAAAAAAATTTTAGACATAATTGTAGAAACATTTTTATATTTAAAAATATTTGAATATAAAAATATATTTTTAATTTAACGATTTAATTCTTCTTAATAACAAAATTTAATCCAAGTATTAACAAGTACAATGAATGCAACTCAAACTTTCCTGCCCAACCCAAAATCTAACATCATAGAAAATTTTGGTTAGTATAAAATAATTTGGCAGTGGTTTTTGTATTATAATACCAAATCCAATGATACTTATTTTATTTAATTAAAAATATAATAACTTTTTATAAATAATAGTACTGTTATGAAACACAAAATTTTATTAAAGAAAAAATTACAACTTGACTTAATTTTTAAATAAACTAGAGTTTTTTTTACTTCAAGTAAATTAAATTCACACTTTATGTATATCTTTCTCAATCTCAATCTCTCTCTATCTCTTTCATCTCTCTTTATCTCTATCTCCATCTTTATCTCTCTTTCTCTCTCCTAATTTGTAATAACTTTTGAGAACAATCCTCTTTTCATCCCTTAATTTCTCAGTTAATGGAGCAAAATACTCCTCATATAAGTGTTTTCAAAGATAGCAGATTGAGTTCAATTCGCCAGCTTAATCAGCTGATTACCAAACATGATTATCAACGGTTTGACATAGTCAAACAATCAAATACCTCTCAATCTACCAAAAAATAGTTGATCAGTCATGTACCAAATAAGGCCTATATACTTAAGAACATTTCTTTTTTCTGATGATAAACACATACTCCCAAAAGTTAACTATGACCTACTTGATAAATAATATCTGCAATTTCATTATAAAAACATTTATCATTAACTTCTACAATTATTATGTTTAATAGATTCGATAATTGGATGTGAGAGGATTGATATTTAATTTTTTATAGTTTAGATTTGGGGAGAGTGTTATTTGTTGTAAAAATACAAATACAACTAACCTAACTAACAGAACATTTAGTTAGATATGGTTTTGATGATAAATCACATTTATTTTTAATTATTTAATATATGATTTTGTACATTTATCTTAACGTATATGATATATCATCTATGATAAGTGTGTCAAGTGGAAAATTCTACAAATATTTGAAGCAAAACATGGTTTTGGTTTAATGGTTGAATGAGTTTTTTTTTGTTGCTCCTTTACCAATGTAATGAGTTTAAATTCATTTAAGAAAAACTTTATGAATATTATTTTTTTAGAAATACTAATATGGTAATATTCCATATATTAATATGCCTGTAAGGAATTTAAATATAGATAAACATGTCACTTTAGGATCGGATATGCATCATTATTGAAACTTTTCACTAACAAATAAGTTTCTTTGTCCCATAGGTTAGATGGTTCTTTTTTTCCCGCAAAGAATACAACTTGTTTAGGTGTTTTATCTCTTGATCTTCACACTAAAATGATCATCACTTTATCTTTTAAGAATAATCAATTTGTATTGAAGTTTAAGTCTTTAACTACATCTAGCAGTTGATATTAAATGTTGCATCGTAAATTATCATGTGTGTCTAATAATTATCATTTCTCACTCACATACAATGGGTTTAGATGATTAGCACTTTGCAGGAGTCTCGATAACTGAATTGATTTTTAAGTAGACTGGTATGCTACAACCTAGGTTATATCTCACATTTTAATCTCCTTTGATCTTATTTATTTTATCATGTAATAAATATATTCAATTCTTTTACCAAAAGTCGATGACCGCCTTTGAATATATAATTTTTCTTATGTGAGTAAAAAATTAAAATAACATTTCTTTTCTCTAAATTCTCTTGAATTTAATTTAATTTGACTTCCCAAAACTATCCATAATATCATACCAAATATAATATTTTATTAACATCCTAAAGTAGAAAACCTTAAATTTCATTCTTAAGAATTAGACAAGTTCCCTAAGGGTATATATACTATGAGACTTTTTTAACATTTAGGGTCTTACATAATGTAAGTTAAGATCTTATGACTTGCACTAATCTCTTTTCATAGTCATTTTCCATATATGTTAAGATTTATGTGTTACGATATCAACTCTTATTCATTTGGAATGTATTTCTTTTATTAATGTAATATCGTCCAATTGTTAGTTTAAACATACTTAATGTTTAACTTGAGTTCACTTGTCTACTCTTGAATTTGTTTTTCTGAATTGTCATTTAGCAACTTAAGACAAATACTATGACCATATGAACACCCTAAACCAATATCCTTTTGACTTATCATCTAAGTTAGTATTTGGGATTTAAGTTTCTTACTTTAGCTCTCAATTATCACCTTGATGATAGACTTAAAACCTTTCTTACCTCTGGTCATCACAAATGCTACAGGCAATTACCTATGTGAGAAAGTCAATCTTTTTTCTATCTAACACACTCTTTGATTTATATGAAAAATGTCATATAAAGAAAACATATTTCAAAATTAAGTATCAAGTAATGTTTATTTTTTAACAAATAATCTCAACTCATATTTGTATTTATACATGAAAATACATTGAATAAATAAACATATAGAAATGTTAATCAATTTCAATTTAATATCTACATAATCCTAGTGACTTTACATGCACAATGCATGTATCTCCGAAAATTGGTTTTGTCATTGAGTTTGTTACCATATCTCATATAGATATATACTTCATTCTCACTTCTCCTCGTGTAACTATATCTTTCACATAATTATATTTAGTAACTCTATGCTTGGTTTTACAATGAAATTTAAGGTCTTTAGTATAAGCAATTGTTATTTGACTATCACAATTTATTATTATTGGATCAATCTTGCTTTTATTGTCTCCTAAATTAACCAAGAATAGTCTAAGCTATATCGCTTCTTGTATTGTTGCTGAAAATGTTATAAATTTAACTTCCATTGTTGATGTAACACCCCACTCCCGCCGGACCCGAACCCGATATCGATGGTGATACCCGAATTCGTGCCCCGCGAGAGTGGCGTGTCACATCACTTAACAC
>JANIIA010000001.1:16078570-16091030 GCA_027478495.1 Erythroxylum alaternifolium
TGGATACTGTTAGAGGCCGGACACTTGTGCGGCTACGGTGGTTGAGACGGATCGGTTTCGGAAACGGTTCGAGGGATACATCAAGATAAAGATCAAGCGTCAGAATAAGGTACGAATTAAATTTCGCTTTATTATGATTCGTGTTAATCATTTTATAGAATTAAATAGATCTTGTTTTTTGGGAAATCAAACGTCATGAAAAAGTTTCGTGATTATTCCGCTGCAGTCGGATCAGATCCGGACCCGGTTTCCCAATATTTCTTCCCTACACTTTATCTTCAACCATGTTTTCTTTGGAATTCTCTGTTGCTAGTGTGTATTTTGTCATGAGTTGCTATACCCTTTTTAGGAATTCAATTGATTGAGTACATGGATATCATTTTACGGTTCTCTTGATTATTAATGGTATTGTTGAATGATTATTTCTCTTGGTTTATAAATTCCTTACAATTATTTTGAGCTTGATAATTGTATTGTGCTTAAGAATTAATTATGCCTAGGAATAGGGTAATTAATTTAGCTCTCGGAGAATTAAACCATGACTTAAGGGAGAATTTAAGGTTCTTCAAGGGATAGGAATATACTTGTGAAGAATGGGTGGCCATATGAGATACCTAGGATCAAAGACTTTAGAATTGGGGGTAATCACAGGCATATAGGCTTGTTCTAGATTTTAAAGATACCCTTCTGACCATGAAGAGGCTTAAGGATATATTTAGTAGATCGGACCATCATTCAATTCACTAGAATTAGTTGAGAAATGAATTAACAACTGAAGCGGAAAGAATAATTAAATTCCTAACTCACCCATAATTGAATCTTTCTTTACTCAATTTTAGTTATTGCATTAGTTTAGTTTGTTCTCATTTGTCAAAACACAATCATTCTTTCATAATTAAGTAAACACTTTTTGATCAGTTCATAGTCCTCGTGGGTACGACACCCTTTCTCACCACTACTACAATATCGATCCTGTATAAATTTAGGGAGTAGAGTTAGGGTCAGATTTTCTTGATCAGTTAGATGACATATTGCTTTGAATGCAAGTTTGTTGGATAGAACTTTTTCAAAGGAGTAACATACTTTATATAATCATTTTTTTGTGAAAGAAACTAATACGTTCTTATTTATGAGTGCATCTCTGTTGACATTGGCCCTATTGATACCCCCTACATTCCACCTCCACTAGACATACCCAAGTTACTATTTCCACTGAGATTAAGTCAAAACCCTGCGGAGAACCAATTTGCAAAATTTTTGGAAAAGTTCAAGAAGCTACATTTGAGTTTTTTACTTCTAGGAGTGCTTGAACATATGCCCAAGTATACAAAATGCTTAAAGGAGCTACTTTCTCATAAGTAGACTTTGGATTCGAAGCAGAAAGTAGCCTTAACAGCTAGCTGTAGTTCAATGATCACTAACAATATGGCATCAAAATTAAAAGATCTAGGGAGTTTCACTATTCTTGCATTATTAATGGTGTGTGATTTTCTAAATGTTTGTGTGATCTTGGTGCAAGTATTAATCTTATGCCATTGTGTATTTTTAGGAATTGAAGCTAGATGATATAAAGCCAACCTCAATGACAATTCATAGTAGATCAGTCGATAAAGAAACCATTTGGGGTTGTGGAAGATGTTCTGCTAAAGGTTGACAAATTTGTTATTCTTGTTGACTTTGTAATTCTTGATATTGCAGAAGATAGTTAATGTCCACTTGTTCTTGGACGTCCATTTATCAATACTGCGCGACACTCATTGATGTTAATGATGGGATCTTAATTCTGCATATCGGTGATGAAAAGGTCTAATTCAACATGAATAGGATATTTAAAAACAAGGTTGAGTGAAATATTTGTATAAAAGTTAATATGGTTGATGATTGTGTGGAGGAACAACAAAGAGCAATTATTGAGTATAAAAGTGAACTAGATGACAATGAGATAAGTGTAGAAGAATGGGAGTTAGATGAAAATTGAAAGTAGGAACCCTTAAAGAAAATAGAGTCACCAATTTGCACCTTTTTGTGAGAAACCACTACAAGAACATTTAAGGTACACATTTTTGGGTAAGGATCAAACACTACCAATAATTATTTTAAATCAGTTAGATGATGAACAAGAAAAGAAAGTGGTTGAGATTATAACGAGAAGAATGACAGCTATGGGGTGGCAAATATTAGGCATTTGAGGGATAAATCCTAACATCATTATGCATAGAATAAATCTCGAGGATGGATATAAGATAGTAAGGATAGGCAACAACGATTGAATATGGACATATAGGAAGTTATCAAAAAAGAAATTATCAAGCTTCTAGATCCATGAATTATATACCCAATATCAGACAGAGAGTGGGTAAGTCTAGTACAGTATGTACTCAAGAAACGTGGGACAACAGTGGTGGAAAATGAAAAGGGTAAGCTGATATCAACCCCGAACAGTTAGCGGGTGGTAGGTCTACATAAATTATAGGAAGCTCAACTCAGGGACAAATAAAGATCATTTTCTATTGCCTTTTGTTAATCAGATGATAGAGTGAGTTGGTAGACATGCATTTTATTGCTTTTTGGATAGGTATTTTGGCTATAATAAGGTATTTATATATCTAGATGATCAGGAGAAGACAAATTTTATTTTCCAATATGACACTTTTGTGTACTGACAAATGCCATCAGAACTTTGTAATGCACCAGCTACATTTTAACGATGTATGATGGCAATTTTTGCAAACATGAATAAGAATTTTTTGTAGTATTTATGGATTTTTTTAGTATTTGGAGATTCTTTCGAGCAGTGTTTGAAAAATTTAGACAAAGCTCTCCAATAGTGCGAAGAGTCGCATTTAGTCTTAAACTAAAAGAAATGTCATTTCATAGTTTAAGGAGTTGTGTTAGGACAAGAGATAACCTGCAATGGTGTTAAAAGGGATAAACTAGAGACTAAAGTCATTGATAAGCTTCCACCGCCAAGCAATGTCTGACTGGTCAGAGTGTTTTTGGCATGCCAGATTCTACCAACGATTTAAAAAGGATTTTCATTAATTGCCAAACCTCTTACTCATTTATAAGTAAAATATGTACCTTTTGTTTTTTATAATGATTGTTTACTTGCTTTTGATAGGTTAAAGGGCACACTAACATCAGCACCTATTTTACAGCCGCCAAACTAGAGTTTACCATTTGAATTGATGTGTGATGCCAATGACTACGCAATTGGATGTGTATTAGGGTAGCATAAGGACAAAACGTTACATGCCATCCATTATGCTAGCTGGACTTTAATAGGACATCAATTTAACTATACAACCGTAGAAAAAAGAACTTTTATATGTAATTTTTGCATGTGACAAGTTTCATTCTTACTTATTGGGTTTGAAGGTTATTGTGATTACAAATCATGTAACACTGAAGTATCTTTTTGTCAAGAGGAATGCGAAGCCCCAATTGATCTGGTGGATCATACTTTTATAAGAATTTGATATAGATATCAAGGATAAAAAAGGAGCAAAAAATATGGTAGCTAATCACCTATCAAGGTTAGAACGAGGGGGTTGTACCCACAAGTAGAAATCAATGAACAATTTCCTAATGAGACATTATTCTTGGTAAATGAATCAAATATTCCATGATTCGCGGACATTGCTAACTACATCACAGGTGGTATCCTTCCACCTAATTTTTCTTGCTAGTAGAGAAGGAGATTTTTACATGATTGTGCACAATATATGTGGGTAGTATGTGCTTAATTGATTGTTTAATTATTTCATTACCCTTAGTGATTAATGACATACAATTGCTTAAGATACTCACTTTGACTCATATGTGATTTTAGGCATAATTCGAAAGCAAAGAAGTTAAAGTGAGTCAAAAGAACGATATTTGGGGTTATTTTTCGAAGATTAATTTTCACTTATCTTCATGGTACAAGAAGAAGAAAATTAAAAGATGAAAAGAAGAAAAGAAAAATGGAAACAAAAAGAAGAATAATCAAAGTTGCAAATGGTTGTGCATGTTGTTTCCATACAACTACGTGCATTTAATGGTCTATGAATAAAACAATTGGAGAAATAAACAACATGAAATGACATCAAGTTGGAAGCAAACGTGCTAACAGGTGGAAGCATAAGGAGGAAACGACATAACAGTGCAGCCTAGGTAACACATGCAGGAGAAACAAAGTCAGTGCACGTCAAAACAAAACACATTCCATGCAAAAAACTCAAGTAGCTGGGAAAAGAAGGAACAAAATGCACAACATAAGGGACAACCAAGACAAAATGCAACGCGGGAGAAATCTAACAATGTAGCAGCAGATGTTAGGCATTTCATGCAACCAAAATGTTGTGCAGCAAAGGTGGACAAACAAGGAGATAAAGACACAGTACATGTAGCAGGAGTAGCAGAAACGTAGACGTACAAGCCACGAAAAATTAAAATGCTGAGATTGGGAGGAAGCATGGTGCATTTGTTTTAAACAGTAGAGTGGACCTGAAATTAAGAGAAAAAATATACAGTAGAGTAGCGAGAGGGAGGCAGTGACTTTCGGCTGAAGCAATTTGAGAGTAAAATAGGTGTTTTCGGTTGAAGGAGTTTCGGAACTTCGAGAGCTTTAGGAGAACACAAAGATGGAGGTAAGCTCTCCATCATGAGGAGACCCATAAAGGGGTCGCTTCCCAATGCCAGTTCGGAGGCGACATCAACATTAATGACCCAGTTAAGCATTCTTTCTTTATTTTGGTTGTTTCTTTCTCTCTTTAAAAATTGACTATGTTATCATATGTTAATTGATTTGGGTTTTGTGTATAGATAATCATATTATTATTATTGTTCGATTATTTGTGTGTGAACCCATTGGGTATTGTGAAAAGATGATTTGAATGCATTCATTGGATCGTTTAGTTATATAACCATTGCTAGAATTTTGATATAATTTGTAATTGCTATATTTGAAATTCACGTGTAGCGACTAATGACTCGTAATCATTAGGGATAACATAAACTAGGTTAAATGATACATTGTATGTGGTTGTTGCCTTGATTAATTAGTTTTCCTAATTTGTAATGCTGCTACCTAATTGAATTTAGAGATCGTATCTTAGGTTATTCGGTAATTAGGTTTAATTAATGGTCATATCTTGATTAAACACTGCCTAAGGGAAACTAGGGTTAATTATTAACCCACGATTAATAGTCTCTAGAAGAGGTTTGAGAACAACAAATCATAAAAAATGTTTAATTAAGGTGTAGGTCAAGATTGAACCAAAGAACCAGATTCTAACCGAATTCACCGTTTTCTTCATTTTTCGTGTGTTTTCTTTAATTTGTTTTCATTAGGTTAGTTTTATTTTATTTTCTTATTTCTAAAACCAAAACTCCTTAAACCTAAACACCTATTATTTTCATTTTAATAACTTTACACACACTATCTGTAGGATCGACCTATACTCAATACTGTTACAATAATGGGTGTAGTTTATTTTAATTAGCGTTACGATGTGCTGTTAATGGGAGCAACGAATTTTGTATTGTGCTGATGAATTAATTAGGTGATGTGTTGCAAATAATGAATTTCGTGATGTTTTAACTCACTATTAAAGTTTTCTTTCTGTAGGAAATTATAAGGTCAATAAGAAAACCGTAACAAGTTGTTTGGTTGAGGGTAATATAACCTTCCTATTCTGACTTCTTATTTATTCCTTCGTTTGATTAATTTTTGATCCACGGCATGACATGGCTATAGAATACATATTCCTTACATTAAGGAATGGAAAAAGACAAGCCCAGCCTCCCCCCCTCTTTACCTATTCAACGCAATTGGGAATAGCTTGTCTTTCTCTTGGGCAATGCATACCCCTCTATTTTCACGCAGATCTCACTCACCTCACTTAAGCAGACCTCAGTCACCTCACTCATGCATACGCGTCTCCTATCTTCACGCAGCACCTCACCCACGTAGCACGCTCTTCACAGGCGGGCGTCTCTTTATCTTCAAACCGAAGAGGTAGGCATTCGTTATGGCCTTTTCTTTTTGCTGGATATGGATTCTTGGGTATATGTGTGTATGAGTGTGTGTGCGTTTAGATTGAGGAGTTTTTGTGCGTTGATGAGAGGTGCTCTTCGAGCTTTTTTCAAAGAGGTGGAGTGAAGTGAGGGGGTTGGCATTTTGAGAAACCGAAAATTAGGTTTTGAGTGCCTCTTGTAGTTGGCAACACTATGTTTTTTCTTTTTTCTTTTTTGATTTTGTTGTTAGGTTTTGAAGGGTTTGGAATGTTGGCTTGTGAAGATGTGAATATGCGACACTATTGGATTTTTGATTTTGTTGTTGGGTTTTTGAATTGTGAATATGCAATAGAATTGGAAAATGTGTGCTTGCTTGGCTAGAAGAAAATGTGTGCTTCCTTGGCTAGAAAAGTATTTAGCAACATGATATTACATACTATCATAATTGGTCATTTTCCATCATTGCTTTACCAAATGAGTAGTTGCATGTATGTAACATAGTCATCACCAGCTGTTGTTGTTTGTGATCTATGATTTCTGCTTCTACTTGTGAAAAGTGGACTTGTATGTTCTTGAAGAAGTTTAACATCATAGACATCAATGATTTATGGGGTTTCTTTGGGGAATGTTATCTAGCTTTGTTGCTTCTGCTTAGTTAAATAAAAATGACATTAGATAGAATTCTATGATTAAGACTGTTATGTTGCAAGGTGTTGTTCGCGTTAAGAGAGGGATCAAAGTTGGTTATTTGATCAAATTTGGTTTGTTGTGTGATTGAATTAATGTATAAGGGAAGTTGAACACGTTAATCAAATTCAATTCATTGAGAGGATATGTTGACAGACCAGCTGGGAGTTTTAGTCAAGTGCAGCTTGATTTTGCATCAATGTTGCTTTACTTTTGTGACGATCGAGTATGCTAATCATTTCACTATTAGAATCCAATTTTGGCCTAGTTTCTTAAAGTGGAGATTATAACAGCCATACCATGAACCAATAATCGTAAATACACTATAATACATACTATAATGAACGTGATTACAATATGATAAAATAAATGAAAGAGTGGTGATGCTACACTAGTGATGGAGAGATAGATGATGAAGGAACAACATTGTAAAGTTAGTACAATATGGTTTTAAGATTGGATTTCAGGTTTTCTTTTTAATTTCTTTTGAAATGGAGAGGTTGACCTTCTCAGGACATGAAAGGTAGCTCTCTCCCCAACCCCCATCATCTCTTTGTATCCCAAGAAGAAAATCGACAGCTTTGCACATAGCTTCACATTCACTATAGGTCTTTCCAGCAGCTCTTAGGCCTTCCAGTGCTAACCACGTAGTGTAAGTGAAACAAATTCCCCAAGTTCCATACCTGTAGATTTAACAACTATATTTCGAAGAACATGAATAGATAGATTGTATACAGCTTTCTAGTTAGCTTTTATATGATGTAAGTAGATTGTTGATTGAATAGAGTAGAATAGAAAATTTCTATCTCTTTCCTATGTGTTTAAGCTAACGCTAAAGAGTAGAAAAATTTCTATCTTCTTTTTTCTCTCTTACTCTACTTTATGTCTTCAGCTATTTTGAATTATTTCATGGTTGTTCTCTTACATTGTTATCCCTTGCAGTTTTCAAGGAAATGTAGGACAACAATTATCATGATACCTGGGAACTTCTTTTAACTATTTTGATTGCCAATTTATACATGAAGGAAGCATATTTGGATTTGTGTAATGCACATACATCACAATAGAACATGATTTAGTGGTTGAATTTGAAAGGAAGTAATGCGACTGTTCTATTTACTGTCTTGAACCACCTTTGAAAGAAGTTATCTTTGGGAAACATCTGAAGGTGCTATCTTAGTGAGTTGCTGGTTACTTGTTTGCAGCTTGTATATGTTGAAACACAAGTGTTTAAGATTTTGAATTACATAGCTGCTACACGATGCTGGTCTTTTAATAGATAAATATAATGATAGGAAAGTTTTCTACTTTCCTGACAATGTTGCAAGGAGCTCAATGCATTATTTTGTAACAAAATGAATGCTATTGTGCATAGTGTAATTTCCTTTTATTAATGTAGTCTTGCAATGACCCAGTATGTTGTTTTAGTTTGAAATGTCAGAATAATCCATTTTGATTTAGTATTGATAATTGTACACCATCAAGAATTTGCTTCAGATCAGCCTAAAATTAATAATAATAAAGAATTTAACAATTAATGATTAATAATAATAAGAATAATAAATTTAATAATAGGAAGAAAATTAATAATAATAAGAATAATAAAATTAATAAAAATAAGAAGAAAGTTAATAATAATAAGGAATTTAATAATTAATAATACTAAATAAAATTAATATTAATAAAAATAATACTAAGTAGACAATTAGTAATAATAATAAATAATAATAATAATAACAATAATAAAATTAATAATAATAAGAAACAAATTAATAATAATAAGGAATTTAATAATAGTAATAATATATTAATATTAATAAGAATAATACTAAGTAGAAAATTAATAATAATAATAATTAATAATAATAACAGTAATAAATTAATAAAAATAAGAAGAAAATTAATAATAATAAAAAATATAATTAACAATAAAAATGAATTTAATAATAATAATAATAACTAATAAATACAATAAAATAATAATAATAATAATAGTAATAATAATAATAATAATAATAATAATAATAATAAGAATAAGAATAAGAATAAGAATAAGAATAAGAATAAGAATAAGAATAATAATAATAGTAAGTAGAAAGTTAACAATAATAATAATTAATAATAATGAGAATAATAAAATTAATAAGAATAATAAATTTAATAACAATAAGACGAAAATTAATAATAATTAGAAGAAAATTAATAACAATAAGGAATTTAATAATCATAATAATAAATAAAATTAATAACAATAATGAATTTAATAATAATAATAATAATAATAATAATAATAATAATAATAATAAAAAGAATAAGGATATTTTGGTCTTTTTGTTAGTTATTCCTTTGTCATTCCAAATTTATATTTTCAAACCAAGCACTGACATAAAAATTCTTTATCTATTCCATTCTTTGAACTAAACAAAGTAATACCCATTTTATTATATTCCTTATCTATTCTATTCGTTGAACCAAACAGCTCATAAAAGTATTAATTAAAGTATGGATTCATTTGACCAACATTGCTCAAGGATGCACAGGACTTTGTGAAAAACTATGTCAGATGTCAAAGAGTCGAGAACATTTCAAAAAGAGATGAGAAGCCATTGTCGACAATCCTGGAAGTTGAAATCTTTGATGTTTTGGGGGCTAGACTTTATAGGTTCGTTTCCATCCTTATTCAAAAATACTTATATCCTAGTGAATGTTGACCATGTATGAAAATGGGACAAGGTTATGGCAACTCCAAAAAATGATGGCTAAGTAGTTCAAAGATTTATCAAGCAAATATTTAACAGGTTTGGACTGCCAAGGGTTTCAGTGATGGAGGTACACATTTCTATAACAAACCATTTGATAAATTGTTGAAAAGATATGGAGTACAACACTAAGTTGTAGTGCTTTACCACCCTCAAACGAGTGGGTAAGTAGAAGTGGTGATTAGAGAGTTAAAAAAGATTTTAAAGAAGACTGTCAACAATTTGAGAAAAGATTGGACAATTAAGTTAGAAGATACAATTTGGGCCTACTGTACAACTTTCAAGATAACCATTGGCACTACATGCTACTGATTAGTTTATGGTAAGGTTTGTCATTTACCAATGGAGTTAGAGAACAAAGCATACTAGGCAATCAAAGATTGAACTTTGACTTAAAAGTAGCCGGTGAGAGAAGATTGTTCTGGCTGAATGAATTGGAGGAGCCGAGATTGCACACCTATGAGAATGCCAAATTGTATAAGGAACAAGCTGAGAAATGACATGATGCTCATCAAAAAAGGAGTTCTAGGATGGAGATATGGTCTTATTGTTCAACTCTCACCTTCAATTATTTCATGGTAAGTTGAAATCAAGATAGATTGGTCTATTTTGAGTCACTGAAGTTTTCTTATATGATGCATTAGAGTTGACTAATGACAAAAAGGTGAGATGTTCAAGATAAATGGCCACCAATGTAAGCCTTATTTTGGAGGACATTTTCCCTAGGATCAGGAAGTGATTTCTCTATTACCCTTCTAAGTAATTTGAGCATAATGAAGAAGCCCTGCTAGTGATTTTAAACCTAGAATTGGTTTGTATAAACATTTAATCTCTTTATATTTTTGTGTTTTATTTAATTAACATCTTTTGAGTTATTTCTTTGCATGTTGCAGAAAGAGAGATTAAGGCACGGTTGGCGAAGATGGAGGCCTAACAACATTATTAGACCAAGGAACTCCTCAAATTTTTTGAAATTTAAAAATACATGTGTCATTGCCGATACTTCATTGCCACAATCTCCATAAGCATTCTCTTGCTTCTACTTTTTATTTATTTTATTTGTATTTTCTATTTTTGTTATATGTTTAGTTTTCCCATTGCATATCACTTTAACACATTGAGGACAATGTGTCATTTACAAATGGAGTAGTGGTATGCAATTTCATTTACATTGCATTTTGCTTGTATATATGACTCCCTAGTTGGTGTAATGTGCATTTTTTTTGCATAAATTTTCTAATTATTTTTCTTTTTATCATTTGGTTTGCATATGCTTAATTGTGTGAATGGTAATGCCTAAAATTTTAATAAGAATTAGCTTACTTTTGAAAAAAATTGTTTAACTTGAGAAAATATATTATCTTAGGAATTTATGTGTTAATTTTCTTTAATATAAATATGTATGTTAATTAGGATATGACACTTAGTTTTACATTTTATGCCACTCACTTTCATGTGTTTATCATTAGAAGTCATTTAAATAGGTAAATAATCATAGTTACCTTTCATGTATATAATTGTCTATAAAGAAATCAAGTAGGCTGAAAGTGCCAAAAATATTAAATAATAAAAAATTGTGTTTTTGAATAAATAAGTATTTCACTGACCCGTAGGGTTAAGAATAGAGCTAGTAGTCAGTTGAGAGTAGTGATATAAATGAGTAATCAGGGGCATTCATCAAAAATATTTATTTTCTTGTCAAAAGACTAAAACGACTCTCTAACCAAGCTGAATAAAAAATGCAACCTAGTTAAGTAACAGGGTGCATTCACCATAAACTATTTACCTTTGCATCAAAAGACTAGGTTCACTTTAAAAAAATTGAAAAAGTGACATGTGTGAATAAAAATGTACTAATCTTATAAAAATAGAAATAATTTTCATGGAAGGAGAATTAGTGATAGTTAACCTTTTTAATTGATCGATAATAGTAAACACATGTTTGTAAATCTCATATGTGTAAAACTAAGTTGTTCATATCTTGATTGATATATAAACATGATGGAATTGGTTGATATATTAGAACTCCTTGAATAATTATTGTTTAAGACCAAGTTATTTCCATAAGGTTAAGGCCATTGAACCATTAATTTTTATGTTGCATATTTGTGTGAATTTATGTGCATTGTGTTGTTTTGTGTTTGATTTTGCTCGAGGATAAGCAAAAGTGTAAGGGTTGGGGATTTGATAAGTGATATTTGTTATATGATTGTCTAATTCATTTTATGTGATAATGTGTATGTTTAGTATACATTCTAGGATGTTTAGCCTATGTTTTATGTTATTTTCATATAACTTGCATGTGTATGTGATTGTATATGATAAATTGCATGTTAGGTTATGAATGAAGATTTTTAAGCTTAGATTTTGAATGCTTTTTGTGTGTTTTGATGTACATACATTTTGCATGGTTGTCTGTCAATGTTTGGGCATGATATGGACCTTATTTGTGTTGATTATTAACTTACTTGCATGTGGACTTGTTGTAGCTATCAAAGGAGAACGCAAGAATTTTCTAGGTAGGGGCTGGAAATTTCCAACTTTCCAGCGGGCAATTCCAACTTGCACCACATCCATCCTTAGTCGGTTTAAGCACCTAAAGGGGTATAAAAACCCCATTTTAAACCCTAAAAATCCACAAGGTCGTGCAACAAAAAAAAGAGGAAGATAGACAAATTTTTAGGTGGATTTTCAAGGAAAATCAAGTGATTTCAAGAGATTTGAAAGTTACCTGATAAGTGGCATTTGTACATACTTTTCTTAGAATAATTTATTAGTTAATTGTGATAAATTGATTGTTGTTAACTTGTTTACCTTATTTTTTTTCCTTAGTTTCATATAATTGCATGATTATGTATGAATGTATGTGAATACGCATGAATGTGTGTGAATTAGGTCATTAAGATTAGGTTTTGTATGAATTTTGCATGGCATTATTGTTGGCCCCCGAAATTTTTCGTTAAATTAAGCATAATAGTTTATGGAATAAGCATGAGATTTGAATTTTTGCCTTA
>JANIIA010000001.1:16165744-16178331 GCA_027478495.1 Erythroxylum alaternifolium
AAGCTTAAACAATATCTTTTTGAGAGAAAGGAAGGCTAGAGCCTGAAGAGGCTCAGGAAGCAAATAAAGAATACTTTGTGAAAGATACATGAAGAGCCTCTGCAAGTGTAGAAATAATACTTATAACATTGAAAGAGATAGTAAAATCTTAGATAAACTTTGAGGACTGGACGTAGCTCAAGGTTAAGGGTGAAGCAGTATAAATCGTGGTGTCATATTCTCTAACTTTTACCTTTTAAATTTTCTTGTTGTTGAAAGAATAGATACTAATTTTCGCTATTGTATTACTCATCAAATTAAATGCATTGTGTAAACTTGTAATCGTCTTAATTTGTCAAGAAAATTAAGAAGATTTTAAAGATTCATATCTTAGATGATTTAACACAATTCAACCTCTTTCTTATGTATTTTACATATTATACGTGATTTCTATATTAACAAGTGATTTACTTCACCCCATTTTGTGATAATAATGGCACTATAAATTCTTGTACCTGGACTTGGACTTACTCTTACTCTTCTCTCTACTACCCTTCAATTCATTTTTCTGACTTCTCCCTCTATTTTCAGTGACAAGGATCCCAGACAAAGATAAAGAACCTTGTGCCTTCCTTCTCATCTCTTCATTAAGAGCACCACTCTTTGCTATGTGCAAAGAGACAACACCATCAGGGGCTAAATTTGTAATTAAAACTGGAAATGTCTCCTAAAACTCAGGTAGAGTGTTTTTCACAAGCCATAGTCCTAAAATCTCATCATCAAACTTGATACCCATTCCTAACAGTTGATCTAGGAGCCCTTGAAATTCATTCAAGTGATCTGAAATAAAAGTTCCATCCTTGTATCTCAAATTCATTAGACAATTTAGCAAATACAATTTGTTGTTCCTTGACTTAGAGGCATATAAGGACTCAATCTTCTCCCATAAAGCTTTTGCATGTGTTTCATTACAATATGATTATACATATTGTCTTCTACATATTGTCGATAAAAACACACACCTGTTGATGCTCAAAATCCTAATGCTCATTAGACTTGGAATCCGGCTTTTGAATAGCAAACATAGGAAGATGCATATTCTTCATAAATAACAAATCCTTCATCTTGCCCTTCTATAAATGATAATTAGTACCATTTAAATAGACCATTCTATTTGTATTTGTCTCCATCGTTCAAGCAAGTCAAACAACTTTAAAACCAAGGCTTTGATACCACTTTGATGAGAAAAGCACCTCAATAACAATATGCAGTGGAATTAAATGCCCTCAACTTACAAGGATTAATGAGAAACAATCAAACAAATATATGACAGTAATTAAATAGCACAAATAAGTCACTAGTCATTAAGATTTTAACGTGCAAAACCCCTCAATGTAAGGGTCAAAACCACAGGTCATCCAGACCAAAGAAATATCTCAACTATGATTAAAATAGGAGTATAATAGAGTCTCAACCATGTACACAAATCAGTACTAACAACCAACCAAGAACCAAAGCAGCAAAGCTTACAATAGAGAATTAAGAAGATGAAAAACACCAAAAGTAGAGGCTCACAGTGAATTGAATTGCTTTCACACTAGGCAAAGAATTGACGATCCAACTGATGAAAATAAAGAACTAGGTGTTCTGAACTTGCTGACCCAATTTCAGCTATATCCAACATTTAACAAATTCGCAAACTCAATTTCAATCTGACTACCATGTGAATATGCGGAAATTACTTTTCCTCTCCTCTTCTCTCACCGGTTGTTGTTCTAACTTGAATACCACTCCACTATGTTACCCTAATCTGACCCCTCTCTACTTTACTAAGTGTGACACATAATTGGCTTTTAATTTTGGGCCTTTCTCTACATAAGAAAGGAGCCCAAACCTAATAAGGAGGACATTCTTTTTTAATAACTTTGTAAGAGAACGATTAATTGGTCCATAGCCTCTAATGAATCTTAAAGAATATCTATAAAAGGCCTAAAAATCCTCGAAGCTACTTAATGTTTTTATCAACCAATCTTGAATTGCTTTTATTTTTTGATGAACTATAGATACTCCCTATGCATTGATAAAATGCCTCAAGTACTCAATTCTTATAGTTGAAAATGAACACTTTGACATTTTAATATAAAATTGATGTTGCAATTTAAAAAGAATTCTAGCACCTTCTTCAGATGTTTGATATGTTGATCAAATGATGTGCTACATACCAAAATATCATCGAAGAAAACAAGAACAAATCTTAAGGTTTGAAAATGAAATTAATAAAACTTTAAAATGTGACTGGAGTATTTGTCAGACCAAATGGTATCACCACAAACTTATAAAGGCCCTCATGAGTCTTAAAAGTAGTCTTACATATGTCTTCTTCACAAACTTATTAAACTCTAATTTAATAATACCCAGCTTAGAGATCTAGCTTAGAGAATTAAGCTTGTCCTTGCAATTGATTAAACAATTATTCCATGTATGGGATTGAAAATTTATCTCTGATGGTACTTTGATTAAGTGCCCTGTAATCAATGCAAAATCTTCAAGACGCATCTAAACTAAATGCCTTATTAGTGTCTAGGTGTGATGAACCCTAGTTTGTGCTTCATTATATTTTAATTCTTTTATTTAATGTAATTTTTTTGATTGATTTATTGTGATTCAATTATGTGTTTTATATATGTTCTAATAGATTCGAAATATTAGTATATAATCTGATTTCATACCATAGAGATTGAGAAATTCTGTGTATAAATAGATCTACCATAATTGAAAGGAGTTGATTTAAAACCTAAAGACAGGTCAACAAAAATTCTTTGGATTAGGATCAAACCTAATAGCAGAATTCATAAATCGATAAAGCAATCCTAGAAACTGTAACCTGAATAATTTTGGTTAATAAACATATGAATTAGTTGTTAGTAGTCTCGAGAGAGTGATTAGTGTAAGATAGGAATTTTCACAGTCTAATAGTCAATAAAATAGTTCCATGATAAAAGGTTAAATATTATAATGGTTTAAGGAGATTCAGTACCTAGACACTAATTATTGATATTGACTGTTTTCTAAGTCATTTCCATTGTTTCTACATGCATTATTGTTTCATACTTTATTTTAATTGTTTAACATTTAATTTTCTTTATTAAAACACAAAATCAATTCATAGGCTAGATAATAAAAGAAAGGTAATTACTAGTAATCCCTATCTTCAAGAGATCGACCCATACTTACCTATGTTAGCTATAGCTACACTATACACTTGCTGTAAAATTAATACTGGTATGGAAATAACCAATCAAGTTTTTGGCATTGTTGTCAGGGACTGTGTTATTTCTTTAGCCATTATTTTTTTGTATTTTTTATTTTATTTTATTTTTATTATATCTTGTTGTACTCTTGACTTATTTTATCTTTAAACTTTTCTATATTAGCAATGTGTTTGTGGTTTATATTAAGGATTAATGTTAACATCATCACCACAACTCACCATGGAAGGATGCAGTAGTCAATATTCTTATGGGAGCTACGATGTGTCTTCGCAATATGTAACATCACCATGTTGAAAAGAGTGGTTTTCTCACATATTTTCAAAAGTTTAATTAATATCCATATTTTGTTGTGACATTTGTGGGAATAACCAATACAATCATGAATGTCAAGTACTAACCTATATATGGGAGCAATTGAGCATGTATAATGAACCTCAAAGTACATCATATAAAAATGGTTACAATTCAAAATGGAGCAACTCTTACGCTTATAGATGGAATGATTATGCTCCAGTTGAATATTTACAGTACTAAGAATCTTACATTAAGGAGCCAACTCTAGAAGATATGATGACCAACTTTATTCAAGAGTCAAATATGAGGCATCAGGAAATAGAGACTCGTAAATATAATATAGTGAATCAGGTTAATCAGCTGGCGAAGATACTATCTAACAAATTATAGGGGAGCTTGCTTAATACTACTAAAACAAATCCTATAAAATTGGAAATGACAATCACCTTTAGTAATGAAAAAGAGCCACTAAAAGAAGAAGAAGAAGAAGAAGAAGAAGAAAAGAAAGAGAGTATTTTAGAAAAAATAATGGAAATCCTGGTCTCAATGAAAGCTAGTCGCCACTTCACCTAAATATCTTGAGCAAAACACAGAGTATCATTTGAGCTTATCAACACAGTAGGATTAAGAAAACAAGGGTTGACTTCTGATTAAAGTGACATTCCAAAAAGAGCTTCTAGAAGAAGAAGAAACCTCTATCCAAGACGAGGAAGTAGAGGAGTGGCAAGAGATAGTTGAAGAAGAAGACAAGTTAGAAACCTTTTTCTAAGAAGAAAAAGAACAAGAATGGACAAAGGTGGTTAATGAAGAACTAATGGAGGAACTAAAGAAGGAAACTATTGATGCATCATTGGTAACCTCATTAAATACAAAGGGCTCCTGCTTCCTCCAAGACAAACTACTTGCATTAACAGAAAATTTAGGAAGTTTCATGATCCTTAATTGTAGTAATAGTTTGTCATTAAAAAAAGCATTAATGCAATCTTTAGGATTTACTAATTTGATAAATTATGCTCTTGATATCATCTTTGAACATGTGGCTTACTTATAGACTAAAAAACCCTGATGCAGAGAGACCAGTGGAAGAAAGCCACTAATCATAAACGTAGGATGAGGGTAAATGTGTGATGTATGTCGAGCTAACAACATTAAACAAGTGTTATATGGGAGGAAACCTATGAATTAGGATAAGTTTAATTTTGAAATTTATGTTATTTCTATTTTCATACTTCGTATTCATTTTCTCTATTTTATTTTTATTTTTATTTTTTGTTATCTTTTTATCCATTTTTCTTTATATTTTGTAAGGATGTTAGTCTCATATTGGAGGGATAGTTTCAATATTGGAAAATTATCTTACTCAAGAAAGTACCAGCTCTTTCTCACATTTTAATATATGTTTATATTGTGTATATTGAGGACAATGTACAACTTTAAGTGTGGGGAAGCAGTTAATGATCTTAATGAAATTCTTAAGCTTATTATAATCTTTGTTATTAAATTTTATTAACAGATATCCTAAATTAATTGAAATATGTCTATATATAACTTATTTCATTATTGACTATTGATGTGATATACAAAGGGATGAAGGTTTGAATAAAATTCTTTTTATAAGTCATATTTTTAATAGTCATTGAGATAGTCAAATTGAATGAAATTTTACCTTATTTACATACATAAAACCATCATTTTCGTGAGAGCAAAAATTTCAAAATTTTAAGCTCTTTTATTTCTTTCGTGTATGTGTTTCCTGTGTAGTTGAATGATTCTAAAACTTGGTTTTATTATATATATTGAGACCACAGTTGTTAAATTAGAAGCATTGAAATGATAAAGGCACTTACAATCAATAATTTGTTTTAGCCTACTTCTTTGATGATTATCTTACCATAATTTATCCTGCAGATTAACCAAGTTAAGTCTTATCTTTTCTCATTATTTATAACCCCAATTATTAAATTGATCCTATTTTTCTTTGAAGCCTTTTTATTATTTTGAACCCTAAAAGTTATTTACATTACTTGAATGTTTGAAATGTGAAAATTTGAAAGGTTCAATATTTCTTTAATAGTGGTAGATGATGAATGTTCGCAATTGTTTTGATTAAAAAAAATAAAAATTTCCGAGCAAAGAAAAATTGTGAATAAGTATATAGTACCACTAGATTTATAATGAAAGGACCTGTGTGTATTGCGAACAAGTTTCATGTAATATCTTTTTTCTAAATTTTCTTGAAATCACCCTTTTTATTATCTCAATCATACCTTACCTATGCCCCATTACAACCGTATAAAGACCTTTTGATTTGTGTTTTTAGTTTATACATAAGTGGTGGAGATGTGAAAAAATTGCAAGCCTATGATAAAAATTCTACCATGTATTGATTTGAGAGTTTGATACTTTTTACCTAAAACACTTGAGTGCATTGAGTGAAATCTTGGTCAAAGTGTAAAGGTTTATGCTTTTTTTTTCAACGAGGTTGTTGATGTGATTACTATTAATATTGACCTAAGAAGTTAGTTTTAGGATAACATGAATCTAATTGCATGTTAATTTGATCAACAAGATATTATTATTTAGAATATGAATGGACATGTTGAGATTAATGAAGGATATATGTTATAAGATTTATAAGTTTGATTATGATTACTTAAGGACAAACAAAGCTTAAGTGTGGGGATGTTTCATAGATGCATATTTGATGCATTTTGCTTAATATTTTGTATTTTTATTGTATTTTTGGTACTTAATTCACTTTAAATGCATTTATAGGTTATAATTGCCTTCAAGAACCAAAAGGAGAACAATTAGAATGAAAACACAATATAAAATGAAGTTTTGAAACAAATTAAAGATACATGATCATGTATATACCCTTGTAAGTCTCACAGTCCATGTAAAATCACAAATTCTTGGGATTTTAAAATATACATGGTCTAATACACGCCTATGTATCAGACAGTGTATGTCTCAGAAACCCAAAAAATTACTATAGAAGGATATAAGCAAAGGCAAAATAGGGGGGCAGACTTTTGGAGCGAAATCCAAATGTGAAGAATGTTTAAAAGGAACGATATTGATCCAGAGAAGTGGAAAACAGGAAGAAATCATTAAATGATCTAATAGATTACAACATCAAATCTTAAACTTGCAAGAACATTCGATAAAAGAGAAAGGAAGATTTAAAATTATGAACTCTTTATTTTCTATTTGGTTTTCTTCCAGTTTATCTTTGATTTTGTTTTCTATTATGTGTAAGAAAACGTCTTACTAGTATCTACGTGTGATGAACCTAGTTTGTTTTATAATATGTTTTGATTCTTTTTATTAATACAATTGTTTTGATTGATCTATTGTCATTCAATTATATGTTTTATATATGTTTTAATATATTCGAAATATTAGTACATAATATGATTTCATAGCATAAGATTAAGGAATCCTTTGTATGAATAGATCTGTTATAATTGAAAGGAGTTGATTGCAAACCTACAGATAGGTCGACATAAATTCTCTGGATTAGGGTCAAACTTAATAACAAAATTTACAAATCAGTAAAGCGATCCTAGAAACTTTAACTTGAATAATTTCAATTAATAAACCTCTAGATTAGTTATTAGTAGTCTCGAGAGAGTGATTAACATAAGATAGGAATTTTCACGATCCAATATTCCATAAAATAGTTCCATGATAAAAGGTTAAATATTCTAATGGTTTAAGGGGGATTCATCAATTAGATACTAATTCTTGATATTGATTGTTTGAAAGTAATTTCCATTGTTTCTGCATTCATTATTGTTTCTTACTCTACTTTAATTTTTTAAGTTTTAATTTTCTTTATTAAAATCCAAAATCATTCCATAGGTCAGATAATAGGAGAAAGGTAATTACTAGTAATCACTATCTTTGTAGGATCGATCCGTACCTACCTATGCTAGCTATAGTTACATTGTGCACTTCCTATGAATTTATATTGGTATAGAAACAACTAATCAGTCAACACATGTTGCTAGGTCTCAAATTTTATTTATAATTATAAACTGTTTAATTAAGGAATTAAAGATAAACTAAAATTTTTTAATTTAATTTTAATTAAAAATTATAGTTTAAAATTGATTATGAACATAATAAGAATTTACTAAATTACATATGTAGAGAATTTGAAGAAACAAAAAATTAATTTAAATTAAGTTAGACTAAATTACAAAGTTCGAAATTTTTTAAGAACTAATTACAATATATTTATATTTAAATTTAAATTATAATTATAATTTAAAATTTATTTTTAATATTATAATTTAAAATTTGTTTTTAATTTTAATTAAACTTAGTAAAACATATTCTGTCTTTATAGGGTTAATTACTAAAAAGACCTAAACTTTCGTCAATTTTCAATTATAGCACGATCTTTAAAAAATAGCAATAAAATGTTCAAAGTTTCAATTTGTTTCAATTCTAGCCTGACATTAGTCATACCGTTATCTTTGCTAACGTGACACTGCCACGTGTTAATGACCCTTATTAATCGGACAAGTTAGCAAAATTAGCAAGTCTAAAGTTTGATTATTGAAACGACGTCGTTTCATTATAGAACTAAAAGATGTCATTTCATTATAGAACTGAAACGACGTAGTTTCATTTTTTAGATAATTACACAGGTCGTCATTCTCTCAAACCTAAATCCCTAATTTCCTCTCAATCTCACTCTCACACCCTCGTTTGCAATCCTAGTTCCATTTAGTTAAAAAAATATTTTGTGGTTCTTTCCACTTTGAGAAAAAGCGAGACTTTAAGAAAAAAAAAGCTAAGCTCATACATGGTAAAAATAATTAGATAATAATTAAGCTAGCTACTACATGAAATGGAAATTAATTAAGTGCCAAAAGCTGAGCTTCTACAATCTTTTCCTTTTACCTGTCGAGGCTATTGGAAATCATAATGAAGCACTACAAAAAGGACTTTGAGTTTTCACCGGTGGACAAGGAAACTCCTAAGTTAACAATACCCAATTTCGTAAGTACAAGTTGTACAAGTACAAGACAACAACAAAAAACCCCCTACCTTGTCCATTTATATGTCGTTGATGAAGAACAAAATCCTGGTTTTTACATAGAGGACAAGTGGAATGAGTTTTGAACCACTAGTCAATGCACTCGACATGGAAGCAATGGTTGCATCTAGGGAGTTTCCTCAACTTTTTTCCATCTACAGCCTCTTGAAGGCAAACTGTGTAGTAGAGGGCATAATAGTCAATATCTGTCTATGTTTTGGCCTGAAGGTGAAAGAGTGAAGGTGATTACTACTGGGCCATAAAAACTTTGTGCATACACGAATAGAGCAGACGATGAAAGTGATAAGGATTGTGTTCTTGTAGCTACTAGTACTGGTGGCTGTAGAAATATGTAATAGATTGCGAACGAGGGTGTGAGAGTGAGACTAAGATTGAGAGTGAGTGAGAGAAAATTAAGGATTTATGTTTGAGAGAACGACCTGTTATTTTCTTAAAAATGAAACAACGTCGTTTTAGTTCTATAATGAAATGATGTCGTTTTAGTTCTGTAATGAAACGATGTTGTTTCATTAATCAAATTCAACCCTACTAATTTTGCTGATGTATCTAATTAATGAGGGTCATTGACATGTGGCAGTCCCACGATAGCAAAGATAACGATGAGATCAACGTCAGGCTAGAATTAAAGCAGATTGAAAGTTTGAGCATTTTATTACTACTTTTTAAAGTTTGGGTTATAATTGAAAATTTGATCAAAATTTAGGCTTTTTTAGTAATTAACCCTTCTTTATATAAAGTAACAAGGAAATTAATAATGTCTTCAAATCTTTTGTTAAAAAATTAGAATTCTCTTTATTCACTGTATAATTTTCACTAAAGCCAATTTTTGTTAGAGCCAAGTAAATAATTTTGTAGTTAATTTTTCATAAAGAAAAAGAAAAAATTATAGAAACTTCGATGCAAGTTTATCTTTAACCCTTTTATTTTTTTAAATATCGTTTCAAATTATTATATTAAAGTGATTATATAATGAAAGTTATAAAAATTATATTGTTGTAATATGATTTGAGATGATTTCCCAACAATACATTAACAAACATTTCTCAAGAACAATTTTATCAAAATCATTATAGCCATTTTCAGAAGATCATTAATCTTATCTTGGTCATACTATAAATTGATCTCACACTCCATAAGTGTTACAACTTAGAAGACATTCAATTCGGTCAATAATTTATGTGTCTTATTGGGAAACTAGATCGGGATTTGATCTTGATCGCAGTGGAATAATCACAAAATTTTTTTGTTACTTTTGATTTCCCGAAAACCAAGATCTATTTAATTATATAAAATGATTAACACAAATCATAATAAAGTGAAAATTTAATTCGTACCATATTCTGAAGCTTGTTCTTTATCTTGTCGTATCCCTGAAACTATTCAGGAAACCAATCTGTTTCAACTACCGTAGCCGCACAAATGTCTGACTTCTAACGGTATCCACAAAATGAGTTGAGAGAACTTTGTAACTCTTATAAAGATGGTTAAGCAAGAAGTACAATCTCTATAGAGCTTAAGCCTATTTATAATAGGTTCTGGGCATTTCGGTAATTTCTAAGTTTGTCAATATTGGCCCGGGCTGGTGGATATGGTCTGTAGCCCGCAGCCCGTGGCCCGCCTACCATTATAAACATAATTAATCATATAAATTTCTAATTAAATGTCCTAATTAATCATACCATTATATACATCTCAATAACTTTATTATATTATCATAATTATTCACTTATATGTTGCTATAATTAATTATCAATTCTATCTTATAATAATTAATAAATAACTTAAGTAAATTAAAAATTTATAATTAATGCAATCCATAATTTTAACTACAACTATTAAATTATTAACTTATTAACTTTTCATATAAAATTTTAATTAATTTAATTAAATGTCCTAATTAATAATACCATTACATACATCTCAATAACTTTATTATATCATAATTAATTAATTATGTATTGCTATAATTAATAGTTAAAAAAAGGTGAAATTTTTATTAATTTTATGAAACATGATTTTGGTTTTATCAATTATCTCTTATAATAATTAATAAATAACATAAGTAAATTAAAAATTTGTAATTAATGTAATTCATATTTTTTTACTATAACTATTAACGTATTAACTTTTCATATAAATTTCTAATGAATTGAATTAAATGTCCTAATTAATCATACTATTATATAGATCTCAATAACTTTATTATATTATAATTAATTAATTATATGTTGCTATAATTTAAAATTGTCACATAATATATATATTAAAAAGAAAAAAGGTGAAAATTTTATTAATTTTATGAAATATGAATATATGATATGCTTATAACACTCTAAGGAGGACACGAAGTATTTAAAGTAATACGTATATCTTATATCAAGGTTTTCATTAAGGATCTAAATTCTAAGAAATTACTCTTAACAAACTTTTAATTTGAGTGACTTAGGTAGAAATGAACTTTCTAACATTAGAACTTAGATAGGAGAAAAAAATATGATTTATGAATGTAATAATAGTTATTTTCAATTTAGTATACTGTACTTATTTGTTTTTATAACTGAATTACTTATATATTATTTTGGAATTGAATCATTGATACATTAGAATTAATAAAGTGATCAATTCATTTGAAGATTAATATAAATACATATATGCATAATGTATATATTTTGTAAATATGAAAAATCTAATAAAAAGTTTGAATTGACTTGTTTATAGAGAAAAAGAATAATTACGGCAACATTATCATTGCTATATATTTTAAATAAATATAAATTGATTTTTATTTTATATCTTTTATTTTATATAAATATTTTTGTATAATTTATGGGTAATTTCATCTTACATTATACTATAAATGATTATGTTATAATTTATAATTTATGAATTTTTAAAAATACAACTACAATTTCTTAAAATTGTCTTAAAAAATTTTAAAAATATATTAAATGCCCGGGCCTATTTAGGCCCGACGGACGGCCCGTGGCTCGGGCAGGCTGGGCGGGCTGGGCCATGGGCCTAGCCATGGGCCAACCACTCTCAGCCCTTCCACAGGCCAACCGGTCTCGGCACTCCCACGGTCCGCGGGGCGTATTCGGCTCGTATGGGTCGGGCCACAGACTGAGTCATTCTGGCTCTCCGGGGCTATGGGCTAGGCCTGCTCGCATATTTTTCTCAACAGGTTTAGTCAGGCCATTGTCGGCCGGGCCCAACCCGGCTCGTTGACATCCCTATTTCTATCATAGAAGTAGTTTCTTATGTCAACCTTCTTTCTGCTTATTGATTTCTGTGGTGGCATCGTGTTTTTCTCCAACCTTCGATTGTTCACCACATATCCAAACATGTGACTGTATTTGAAAACTATGGTGAATTAGCACTTATCCTCACCGCACTGCAGATCCAAACACAACCTATGGCTAATACTTCAGCTGCCACCGATGAAACAAGCACGAAATTCAAAATCTTGTGTTTAAAAGTTTGAGGGAGCTATAAAATTGGGCTGATGTGTTTTAGGGTTTTAGTTTTTAGTTTCATTATTTTACTTTTTATTTCTACAAATTAATTTCACATGTAGTATGAAAAAATAAATATTTCATACATGTGACAAAAAGGTAATCTAACATTGCTAGTCACATTAATACTATTAACAGAGAGTTTAACAATGATTATTTTTGATGAAAACTTAAAAATTTGATTATTTTAGCATCACTTTTAAAAATTTAGACTAGTAATTCAAAATTGTGTAAAATTTTAATTTTTTATAATTAACCCATATTAATATTTCAATGAATTATTGCAGGTGTGCCAGTTGGTTTGGGAAAGCAAATTTTATCTCACTCATCAGCAATATATATCAATGTGAGCATGTATGCAAGGCACAGATTATCACTACAGCTTCAGGAAAATGAAAGGAAACTCACCCTCTTCGTCAGCAAGAGAGGCATAAGATGCAGTAATGGCTGAACCTA
>JANIIA010000001.1:16178431-16189184 GCA_027478495.1 Erythroxylum alaternifolium
ATCTCATAATTATAATCTCATTATAATTTCATTTGCAATGTACAATTATTCCATGGACTTTATCATATACATATAAACATGTACAAGATAAATAATGTCTTTAAATAATTTGTCACTAAACTACAACCAAAGCGATTGGCTATAGGACATAAACTAACATGTTCAATGATATTTACCTGCATCACACGACGCTTTATTGAAATTGCATTGAATTTCTGAGTTTATATGTAAGAAACTCGTTGCTATTTAATTCAATTTCTTACCATTTAGATTATAACTGATGTGCAATCCAGTTATATGTGTTTTAACATATGATGGTTAATTACTTTGTATTGTAAGAGTAACTTTTCATGATTCCAGCCCATAAAATTCTGCAACAGAGAATGGTACAAGGTAATAACTTAAGTTAAAAAGCTATATTGACAATCATGCAAATGAAACATATCTTGCTCCATTACTTTGCAACATGCATTTGATTGGAGAAGATTAAGCATGTGGATATTGTTTGTTGGGTATATATATCATGTCAATACAACATCATTAAGTGTCATTGATCAGCTTATTGCTTGAAAAAAAAAATGAAACGTGAACTAGAGGGAAAGGAAATGCTCAAAACTGTTGAATATGGAGAGGTTCTCTAGCTTTATCAAACTCTGACAATATCATCACTAGGATTTTCTGTAGCATGCATTCCATTACATTATCATCGTTATGTGCTCTTTGGTTGCTAAAAATAGTAAGAGGTACTCACATGACCGTTCTCAACGTGTGCATATTTATCATTTCTTAATAAATTGAAAAGATTAAGTGTACACTGAAATCTTTCATGCGCATACAAAAATTTGGAATATGACAAATAAAAGAGTATTTCATTCTTCCTTGATCAAATCCCTAGAAGTCTTCGTAATATTATAAATGAAGAATAAGTTTTTGCATCCCATGTCACATTTTTTCCAAATGATATGGAGAACAATCATCAAATACATGTTTTTAGAGTAGATGGGGAGAGATTAAGGACATAAGCTATGTTAGTTGAATTTTTCTCACTCCTATTTTAAGTAAACCTGTACCTGTGATTCTAATTTCATGTTTAGTTACAGGCCTCAAATTAAGTCATAACAGAGATGTGTAATGATAAAAAAAATGGAAAAATTTGACTCTTGGCAATGTATATTATTTAGATAAACTGAGCAAAAATTGACAAGAAAAGAACTGATTACAATAATGTAAGTTACTTCCTTTTGCTGGTTAGCATTACACAGTGTTGGAACTTGAGTGAACTCTGTACATAGTCTCAGTCCTCACCAATACTGTTTTGAGTTATAGCTTTCAAGTTCTTATTCATCACGTTATTAGTACCTCGAAATTCTTTTTAATTTTCTAGTTACTATTATAAACTTGTATTTTTAATGACCATTACTGTGATCCCACTAAGATAATGAATTAATAACTATTAATTGAGATAATCACCTATTATCAATCAGACACACATTCCAAAAGGTGCAAGATTACATTCTTTTCCTTCGTATAGCTTGTGTGTATCCTTTCGAACATACACTGCAAACCGAATGGAAAAGAGTCCAAATTTCCTCATTATCAGATGGTTGTTTACATAGGCTATAAAATTGAGTGGAAACCCTTTCCTACTTTTCTTTTTTATCCTCTTTTTTTTGGCTCAAAATATGAGCCTATATCTACATATAAACAATAATGATTCACATAAATACATCAACCACGTCAAGATTAAACACAGTCACAATCACAAAATAGATCACATTTTATTAGTACGTGTCTGAAACTATGACCGAGCTCTGCTCTTGTAAAAAACAAGAAAATGAAGGGAAAAAGAAAAGAAATATGCCCTAATAATACATGACACGGATTGATATATATCCCAGAAGCAGTATACTTACTAAAAATTAATCTACACAGCTTTCCTTGTTTCGCCTGGCTTTACCCTGCGTGCCATAGTGAAGAACACATATACAGGAGTCAAGGTTTAGACATATATATATATATCGAGAGAAAGAGGGGTGGCGGGGACAAGTGATCATCGATCAAGCAGCCAAAGTTGTGCCAAACTCGTAAGGTGGTGCCACCAAGTCTGGCAGAGTTTGTTGAAACAGGAAGTAGTACCGCCTCCATGACCATTGAAACTTGGGGCTTTCAACGTTTATAAGTGTCTGCATTTATCTTTTTATGCATAGTTTGTTGTTAAATGTTTTCTATATTACTATTAGCCTTTGTCCTGCTTCCACTCGAGGACGTGTGAAAAGGGTCGTGATGGATTTTGATTTTGATTTTTTATGTTTGAGGTGCAAGTGATCCATCTAATTTATGACTTTCTTACCATAGTTTACGGAGATAGAAGTATTTCAAATTCTAACAATTGCTTGATATAAAATCGATTTCTGTATAATATTATTGTAGTTTTTTCTTTTAACGTACTAAAAATATTTACTAGCTTATATTTCTTAAGCAAGTATAGTTAATGGCCTTAATCCTTTCTGGCTTTCACAGTTCTCAAAATGATTAAAAGAAAATTATAATATCATGTCTTTGTGAGGAGGACACGGAAGAGACTCAAAACTGTCAAGTGGGCGTGACATGAAATTCCTTGTGTAAGAAATTCAAAGGTACAATTCATTTCATATTGGAAAAACAAGCCAAAGGAGAATATCGAAAGGCAGAAGACAACGTTTTTTGGCACAGCCACTCACCAGAGTATTTTAATGGAGAGCTATACTTTGGTCAAAACACAATCAATGTGCCAAGCTTCTATTTATGTCTATATACAAATATATCCTACTGTGTATGGTCAGCCTATAGTATATCCAATTATGTTCTCCATATATTTCAACTTGAATAGCGACCTCATACGCCACTATCAATTTCATGTAATACAGCTATCCATCATATTTTATATAATTCCACACAATTATTCAATTATTCTACACAACTTGAATATGTATGTAGGAAGTGTTTTGTTATATTAACGATGAAAACACTCATTAATTAGTAAATTATGAATAAGAATCAAATAATGGTCTCTTCCTCCACTCTTTGTGAATAGATTTTCCAAAGTTGATAGAGAGTGGGATTTGTAATTCACATACAGTTTGACGTGAAAAGACTAGCACGTTGCTTCCAAGCTAAATTTGGACTGTAATAGTACTAATTTAATTCGAGTACATTCCAAATTTAACAATGTTAATACAAATGTAGTGCTTTCTATATCTGTAAGCCAAATTAGAAGCACGAAATTTCCAATCAAGAACAGGAAAAATTCCTGTTAATTTCTTTTCCAATAGAAGAAAATATATTGATTATTATTATGAAAACCACACAAAACGGTGAGTTGTATTTCTACATAAAAAGACGCACATAGTTTTCTGTTATTTTGTTTCTAGAAAGACATCATTTTGATGTTGCTTCTTGTTTGATGGAGATCAGTGTCACCATCATCGAGTAAGAGGAAAATTAAGACGTTGTAATGATAGACCACATATAAAAATGCTAGCTTCCACTGTAATAATGAGTATGTCCACCTACGTTTGATACTTAGTTAGAACCTTCCAAAGATAAGACTTCGCCCCAAGACCCCTCTCCATAATCCAACATCCTTCGTCAATGCTCTAATTCACTTGGTCTAATATCAATGATGCGCACGTAACTTATTGTTACCCTCAACTCCTAACAACTACCACCCGACACAATTCAATTACGCTAGAAGCACAAGTTTGCAGTTGAATTTCCGTTCATTGATGTATTGATAGTTCAAGTGTAAGCAGAAATAATTTGAGCACACATTACTAAGCCTACCACAAGAATCTTCAATGAAGACAGCCATTTCAATATGCCTGGATGTCTCTTCATTGAGAAAACCTGCAATGATTGTCAGAAGAATCAAAATCTCAAAATTACATGCAGACACCTGCGTTTGTTGATTCAAGTAGTTCCATGGAGATGCAAATATTTTAGAGTTGTGACTTTCCAAAGTGATCATACTAAGCTAACCTGATATGAAATTGTGAAATATAAAAAACTTACCCAAGACTTTTCTTAATTCACCACTTGATCTTTAACCAAGAAGAGAAGAGCAAAGTTTGTTTCAAGAGATTTGTAACCCAACCCTCAATAACATTTATAACCCAATTCAAGCAAATTATGAATTGAATGACACAAGGTTGAAAAATAACAACAAATAAAAACTCCACTAATTAATGAAACAAAATTAATTAAATATGTCGCATACAAAACATGAAAATCGTTGCAATGCATTTTAATTATTCGATAAGAATAATAATAAGGATAAACTTCACAAAAAATGTCATAAAAAATTGTACCCTAGTGATAATCCAACTTCTCTATATGTAGGAGAGGGGTTGAATGAAAATTACAATAAAAAAGGGCAATCCTTTTTGGAAAAGGAATTGCCTTAAACCTATAATTACTTAACCTGCTAGGAAATTGACTTTTTTAGGAAATAAGAGACCTTATAGCATTTGTTAATTGTCCTTTACAAAGAAAGAAGCCTACTAATAGTAAATTCGGACATGGTCTTTATTTTTCAAGTTAGATTAGCCCAATTTCTTCAAGAATTATTAAGTAAACTTGATTGGACTCATTAATTGAAGCAACTTAGACTTGGGCTTAAGAATGAGCTTATTTAATTAAATTATTCAAAGCCCTTGCATCCTTTTGATCCTAGCCCTTATCATAGTCCCAACAATATCCATAAGTGGATCTCTTTTAAAATTTGACAATCGAATTTGAGTTGAAGATCTCGAACACTCAAATCATTTACCTCAACTTGAGATGCCACGTCACTAGCCCTTTGATCCATATCATTCCCCCTTCCTCACAAGGATTCGTCCTCGAATCCAATAAATCTTTATCAAATTCAAAGGAAGAAAGATTAGATATGTTAAAAGTTGCACTAACACCATAGTCACCTAGAAGATCAAGTTATAGACGTTATTGCTTAGCCTAGTCATAACTTGGAAAGGGCCATCGCCCCTAGGATGGAGCTTTGTTCTCTGGGATGTAGGAAATCTTTCTTTGCTCATATAAACCGAGACCCAATTGCTAAGCTAAAAAATGACTTCTTTTCTTCCCTTATTGGCGTGTCATACATAGTGCTTTTTGTGCTATATGGTTTCACGCACTTTGGCATAAAACTTTTAGACAAATTTAGTTTCTTGGCTCTATCTACATTTAAGAACTTAGAAATAGGTAATGGAGACAATACCAAACGGTTAATAGATTGAAACCATAAACAACTTCGAACAGAAAATAGTTAGTAACAGTATGAATTGTATGATTATAAGCCACTTCAGCTATAGGTAAACAAGACTCTCAACTTTTTAAGTTCCGTTTAATTATGGCACTTAATAGGGCACCAAGCGTCCTATTTACGACTTCAGTTGACCATCAGTTTAGGGATGAGCAGTAGTAGAAAAAAACAATTTAGTTACCAATTTTCCCTAAAGAGTTTTCCAATAGTAGCTTAAGAATTTTACATCTTTATCAGACACAACGCTTCGAGGAATACCATGCAACCTAACAATTTCTTGAAAGAATAAATCAGCCACATGTACAACATTGTTAGCTTTCCTACAAGTAATGAAATGTGCCATTTTGGAGAGACGATCAACTACAACAAATATAAAATCATTCCCTTATTGAGACCTTGGTAACCCTAACACAAAATCCATAGAAATATCATCCCAAGGGGATAAGGGAATGGGAAGTGGCGTGCCTATATGGTTTAGATGTTAATTTAGCCATTTTGCACTCAATACACCTTTCACAAATTCTTTCAACATCCTTTTTCATATTACGTCAATGAAAATGTCCTTGCAACACATCAAGAGTTTTAAGAATACCAAAATGACCCATAAGACCACCATTATGAGTTTCACATACCAATATTTCACACATGGAGCAATTAGGCACACAAAATTTGTTCTCTTTAAACAAATACCCATTATATCTATAGAACTTATTAAATGCACCAAACTCACGTACAACATAGACACTTAAGAAATCAGGATCACTATCATATAAATCTTTCACATATTCAAATCCTAATAACTTAGTAGGTGCTTGGTTAATGGGTATGGGTAAGGAATGAAAAAAGCTACTTGGTAATATATTATCATTGGATGAACTGTATTTCTATATCTGAGTTTTGTGTATTACTCCATACCCCCGATTATAAGAGAAATGAAAGTCATTCCACTAACTAAATCAAGGAGTTCATCAACTTGGGAATAGGAAGAACCTCAAAAAAGAGAGTATTGTAGCTCTTTTTTCTTCTCAACGTTAGCTCGATACGCTAGTAGGTTGGGAATGCCTGAACTAGGTAAGAAATCAATTTGGTGCTCATTTCCTGAAAGGGGTGGAAGCCCTTTTGGCATCTCCTCTAGGAAGACGTCCTCGTAATCCTGTAAAATATTTTAACCTCAGTGGGTAAATAACTAGGTAGTTCGTTAGTAGCAAAGTAGTTCTCTTTATGAATCATAAGAACAAAAGGCGTTTGAGTATAAATAACCCTATCTACATCTCTCACACTCGCATAAAAGCTTCCCTTTTTCTTATTAGCTTTTAGCTTTTCTCTATTTCGCTCAACTAGTGCTTCCTTTTCTTGTCTCCTCTCATTTGACTTTTGTGGCTTACTTTGTGTTTTCTCTCTCATTTCTCTCAAATTGATTTGTATGCCTACAACCTCTTTAGGGGAAAGGTGTTTCAAAGCACATGTCCTACCATCCATTACAAAAGAGTACTTGTTAATATCCACCTTTGTTCATACACCTATCAGACTCCTATGGACATCCCAACAATATGTGACATGCACTTATAGGTATAACATCATAAAGCACCTTATTTTGATACTTCCCAATAGATAAATGAATAAGTACTTAGAAGTTTACCTTTACCTTACACCTATCATCTAACCATTGCAACTTGTAAGGATGAGGATGCCGTATAGTTGGTAGCGATAACCGAGCAATAAGATGCTCACTAAAATAGTTAGTACAACTACTTCTATCAATAATCACAAGGCATATCTTATTTTTAACTAAACATCTAGTATGGAAGATGTTAGTATGTTGCTCATCATTTGGCTCAGGTGAGATTTCCATAGCCTTATAAAGCATACTTCATTCCCCTCTCCAATCGATATGGGAATCTAACATTAACTAAACCCTCGATATATTGAACCTTTTCGTATCCTAGAGTGTGTCGGGACTGTGGCGTATTGGTTGGAATTGCCACCAGACTTGGATAAGATCCATACTGTATTTCATGTCTTGATGCTTAAGAAATATGTACCGGACCTATCTCATATTTTGGAGACACCTCCAGTGGAGCTAAGAGAAGACTTAAGTTTTGAGGTGAAACCAGTCCAGATTTTGGATTGGTAGATAAAAAGGTTACGTAGTAAGGAAGTTTCCACGGTCAAAGTTCTTTAGAAAAGCGACAGGGTCGGGGGAATGAAATGGGAACTTGAGAGTGCTATGAGACGTCAGTACCTCCATTTATTTGTATCATAGACTTAGGAGTTTCGAGGACGAAACTCTTTTAAAGGGGGAGGACTTGTAACAGCCCAAACTACCAGCGCACAGATATTGTCCGCTCTTAGGAAAACACGTCTATGAGGGAGAAGTTTCCATAGCCTTATAAGGCCTACTTTATTCCTCTCTCCAATCGATATGAGAATCTAACATTCCACTCCCTTGGAGGTCCAGTGTCCTCACTGGTCTACAGGCCTGGATCCACCTTTCTTGGAGGCTCAGCGTCCTTGCTGACATACTGATCTGGGTACTAGCTCTGATACCATTTTTAACAACTCGGACCACCCGCTCATAGATATTGTCCGTTTTAGGCCTTGACCCAGCCAAGCCCTCACAGTTTTGCTCTTTCTACCCTTAGGAAAATGCGTCTATGAGAGAGAGAGGTTGCTATAGCCTTATAAAGCCTACTTCGTTTCTCTCTCCAATCGATATGGAATCTAACATTTGTAATAGCCTGAACCACCCGCTCATAGATATTGTCCTCTTTAGGCATTGACCCAGCTAAGCCCTCACGGTTTTGCTCTTTTCACCTTTGGGAAAATCCACCCCGTTGGAGGCCCAATGTCCTTGCTGGTACATAGGCCTGGATCCACCCCCTTAGAGACCCAGCGTCCTTACTGGCATATCAGCTCGGGTACTAGCTCTGATACCATTTGTAACATCCCAAATCACCTGCTCATAGATATTGTTTGCTTTGGGCCTTGGCCCAGGCAAGCCCTCACAGTTTTGCTCTTCCTACCTTTGGAAAAATGCATCTATAAGGGAGAGGTTTCTATAGCCTTATAAGGCCTACTTCGTTCCCCTCTCCAATTGATTTGGGAATCTAACATTCCACCTTAGGGGCCCAGCGTTCTTGCTAGCCCACAGGTCTGGATCCACTCTCCTTGGAGACCTAGCGTCCTTTCTAGCATATAGGCCTGGATCTACCCCCTTGGAGGCCCAGCGTCCTTGCTGGCATATAAGTCTGGATCCACCCCTTGGAGGCCCAGCGTCTTTGCTGGCACACAGGCCTAGATCTGCCCCCTTAGAGGCCCAGCTTCCTTGCTGGCATGCTGGGCTTCCAAGTAGGTGGATCCAGGCCTATGTGCCACGTTGGGCCTCTAAGGGGTGGATCCAGGCCTATGTGCTAACAAGGACGCTGGTCCTCCAAGGGGGTGGAATGTTAGATTCCCATATTGGTTGGCGAGGGAAACGAAGTAGGCCTTATAAGGCTATGGAAACCTCTCCCTCATAGTCCCGTTTTTCCAAGGGTGGGAAGAGAAAAACTGTGAGGGGTTGGCTGGGCCAAGACCCAAAGAGAATAATATCTGTGAGCGGGTGGTCTGGGATGTTACTACTAGCGTTAGACTTAGAAGGTTTAAAGGACATATTTTTATTGGCACTAGGGTTAGGCGAATATCTCTTAGCCCATTATTTCCCTATTTATTTTGCTGTCAGTGAACATTATTAGGTAAAGCCTTTACATTAAAAGAAGAAGTAGAAGTATGCTCCTTCATATGTCTCCCAACAGTTATAACTTTTGCTAACAAATCATCCATATCAATATACCCTTGCATCTCAACTCTTTGGTGAATTTATTGATTTAACCCTCCAAGAAAACAAGCTAAAGCAGTCGACTCATCATCTTTAGTGCCAACTTTGATTTTCAGTGCTTCCAACTCTTGAAAGTATTCAGTCACAGTTCAAATGTCTTGTTTTAGTTCCTATACCCTATTATACGATTCACAAAAATAGGCATTTAGAACATACTTCTTCCTCATTATGCTATTTAGTTCACGTCAAGATGAAATAGAGGGTTCCTTATTCCTTCTACATTCATGCATAAGATTACTCCACCAAATAGTGAGATAATTTTGGAATTTAATAATAGCTAGCTTAACTTTCTTTTCTTCAAAAAATTATGGATGTTGAAAATCTTTCTACTTTCAATTCCCATTCTAAGTAAGCTTTAAGATCAAATTTCCCATGAAATTCAAGAATTTAAAAAGTTCCCAAATTACCATCAACTTTTTAACTTATCCATAAGTGTGGCTAGAAGTTTTAATTTCTCACTCGGTTTCTTCTTGATATTAATTGCTCATAGAAGCTTTGGTTGTACTCATGTTGTTCATAGACTCCCTATTGTTTTTAACCTTAACTCCTAACTTTGTCATTTGTTTTACTAACACCATCAATAAGTCATTGTTGTTGGGTTCCACAGTGTCCCTTTTGGCACGGGCTAAGTTAACCCCAAGTTCAGCCTATCTTCTCTGTGTTGCTTCATCAAACATGATAACTGCAAAACAAAAATCTCACACGCTCTTTTGTTTATTTTCGAACCACCTCCCTTGTGTATACCCTAGGACTACTCTCAACCCAAGTGTTCCACTCTACAATAGACTTTTATAACTAGATGTAAAATAAAAAATTGACCTTTTACCACTCCTTCCTTATTATCTTCTTTAGTGCCATAAAATAAATGCTAATTCTCATGCAAAGTAGCAAAAAGAAAACAAGTTAGGAGATAAAAGAACAAGAATGGCTCAAGTATAATTTGCAAAGATAATATAAAACAAGAAAATAGATTAGCATATGTCACAAATTGGCACAATTTATGGTAGGGCATTTTGGTTTTTTAAGAGCAAAAATATGCAATATGAGTGTCAATCAAAAGATCTTGTTGAGTACTATCAAATTAATGGATGGCATGTTCCCAAATTCCTCACGGTTAAAAAGATATGGCAATTTTAAGCTACAACACCTAAAAAGGAAACAATTCCTAATACAAATAGGATTGACTAAAAGTGGCCAATTTCAGCAATATTGACCTTCCTTCCACTATGGAAATGATAGAAATAGCCAAGTAAGACTTCTTTCTTTACAAATAAAGTACCTTCCAAATCAGTAATGCCTTTTATAGTTAGGAAATTTAGTTTCTAAAAACAACTTCATAAAAGGAATCTTTCCAAAAACACAACTTTTTTTTCTTCTTTTTTCTAAAAGCAAAAGTGGCCGAAGCTACCTAAAGAAAATTGTTATGAAATTAAAATTGGGCAGAAAATTGGAAATACCTAAAAAAGAAATCCTTCACATAAAAGAAATCAACCAAGAAACAATTTAAGATTGATTACAAACTCTAAGAATGTAAATTTAAGAAGCACAAAATTATTCACTTAACATGAATCAAAATAACA
>JANIIA010000001.1:16196750-16216242 GCA_027478495.1 Erythroxylum alaternifolium
ACAGAGATGTGAAGTCTTCAAATATATTGTTGGATGACAATTTTACAGCAAAAGTGTCTGATTTTGGGATTTCAAGGCTGGTGCCTTTAGATCAAACTCAACTGTCTATAGTAGTACAAGGAACATGGGGATACATGGACCTTGAGTACTTCCAGTCAAGCTTGTTAAATGACAAGAGTGATATTTATAGTTTTGGGGTGAGTCTCGTCGAATTACTAACTGGAAAGAAAACAATTTCCGCAGCTAGGACTGTAAATGACAAAAGCTTAGCAACATTTTTTACTTCTGCATTAAAAGATGATCGTTTGTTCCAAATTATCGATCAACGGGTGAAGCAATGGCCAATATGATCCAGCATCAAGTTCCGAAATTGACAAAGACAAATTATGAAAATTGGAGCTTCCAGATGAGAGTAATGCTTAGTTCTCATGATTTATGGGATATTGTCGGTAATGGATATACTGAGCTTATAGATGTCGCTACCGAAGCGGCCTTATCAGATGATGAGAAAAAGACGTTGAAAGAAAACAGAAAGAAAGACAAGAAGACGTTGTTCTTTATCTTTCAAGGTGTTGACGAATCCACATTCGAGAAAATCTTAGAAGCAAAGACTTCAAAGGAAGTATGGGAGATTCTGCAAAAATCTTTCCAAAGAATCAAAAAAGCAAAAAAGGTACGTCTTCAATCACTCAGAGTTGAGTTTGAGGTGCTAAAAATTCAAAACTCAGAAAATATTAACAACCAAGGTGGACGTGGACGTGGTTGACAATTTTTTGAAAGAGAAAATACAAATGAAAGAAATCTGACATATGGTCGTGGAAAAGGTTATAAAGATAGAGGTTGAGGCAGATTTCAACAAAGAAGAGATAAATCTCAAGTGTAGTGTTATAATTGTAATAAATATGGTCATTTCAGTTACAAGTGTAGATCTAATCCTGAGATGAAGGAAAGAAGTAATTTTGCAGCAGCAGAAGACAAGAAAGACAACGTTGTTATGCTTCTCTCTCTACGAGTAAATGAGCAAAGCAACCATGATGCTTGGTATCTTGATACGAGTGCCAGCAATCACATGTGCGGATATAAAGAGTTGTTCACATACTTGGACGAGACAGTTCGTGGAGAAGTTATGTTCGGTGATTCAACAAAGATTCCAGTAAAAGGCAAAGGTAGAATTATGATTTCATTGAAAAATGAAAAAAAGACATATTTCTGATGTTTATTATGTGCCTACTTTGAAAAGCAACATCATCAGTCTCGGTCAACTCTTAGAAAAAAAGTATGTTATAGGATTAGAAAATCACCATCTTACCATCAGAAACAAGAAGGAGAATTAATAGTAAAGGTGAAGATAACAAAGAATCATTTTTTCACACTTGACGTACGGAATGAGTTGATAAAGTGCATAAAATTAGCCATTGAAGACAAATCCTGGCTGTGGCATTTAAGGTTCGGTCATCTTGGATTTACTAGACTAAAGTTACCATCAAAATCAAAAATGGTGAATGGACTGCCAGAAATTGGTCAACCGAGACAATTGTGTGAAGCTTGCATCAAAGGAAAGCAACATAGACAACTATTTGAAACTAGAAAATCATAGAGAGCTAGAAGGTCGTTGAAGATTGTACACATAGATATAGCTTGCCCATTTGATGTATAATCAGCTGGTGGAAACAAGTACTATTTAACTTTTATTGATGATTTTAGTAGAAAATGTTAGGTGTATATTTTAAAAGAAAAGGCAAAAGCCCTTGATAAGTTTAAAGAATTCAAAGCAATGACCGAGAAGCAAAGTGGACAGTATGTAAAGATACTAAGATTTAATAGAGAAGTTGTTCGAAGATGGAATTATTCATCAACTAACAATAAGATATACATCTCAATAAAATGGCATGGAAAAAAGGAAGAACCACACAATTCTTGATATGGCGAGGAGCATGTTGAAGGAAAAGTACCTACCAAAGAATTTATGGGCTGAAGCTATTGTACGTGCGGTCTATTTGTTGAATAGTTGTCCAATAAAAAGCGTAAAGTTCATGACACCAAATGAAGCGTGGAGTAGAAGTAAACCAGTAGTTGGATATCTCAGGATATTTGGGTGCATTATATATGCCCATATTTCTAACCAAAAGAGAAAGAATTGGATGATAAAGGGAAGAAGTGCATCTTTATTGGTTATGACAACCAAAGTAAAGCTTACAAGTTGTACAACCCCATAACCAAAAAGGTGATCGTATTGAGAGATGTTGAGTTCGATGAAGCTGACTATTGGAAATGGAGTAGAGAAGAAAGGAATACTCAAGGTATGTTCTTTGATAATGAGAATGATGATGACATAGATATATAAGCACAATAAGATGATGACCAATCTCCTCCATAAAATCCTACACCAACAACACCTGTTTCAACACCGTCAATGTCAAGCAATAGCAACAGCAATTCAAGTGAGCACCTATTAAGAGAAGAAATTTAACTGATCTTTATGATGCTACAAAACGAATAGATACATTTAACTATTCGTTGTTCTGTCTGATGGCCACATGTGATCCAGTAACATATGAAGAAGCTGCTGGAAACAAAACATGGGAGAAAGCCATGAATGAAGAGATCGATGCAATCTAAAAAAATGATACATGGAAATTGACCAGCCTTTCAAAAGGACATAAAGCAATTGGAGTCAAGTGGGTGTATAAGACAAAGACCAAACAGGAAGGAAAAGTGGACAAATATAAGGCAAGATTAGTTACGAAAGGCTACAAAAAAAATATGGAATTGATTATGATGAAGTATCCAGTTGCAAGAATTGATACAATTAGACTTCTCATAGCACTTGCAGCATAAAACAAATGAAAAATTTTCCAGATGGATGTGAAATCTGCTTTTCTGAATGGTTACCTAGAAGAAAAAGTCTATGTTGAGCAACCGCTTGGATATGTTAAGAAGAGTTAAGAAGACAAAGTCTATCAATTAAAGAAAGCTTTATATGGATTAAAGCAAGCTCCGAGGGCTTGGAATACAAGAATTGATGAATACTTTCGAAACAACAGTTTTGCAAAAAAATCCATATGAACATGCGCTTTACACGAAGAAAAATCAACATGGAGATGTCATGATCCTGTGTTTACACGTGGATGACATTATTTTCATAGGAAACAATTGAGGTATGTTTAATGATTTCAAGAAAGATATGAATAGAGAATTTGAGATGACAGATATTGGAGAAATGTCCTACTTTTTTGGAGTTGAAGTGAAGCAGACTGAAGAAGGAATTTTTATTTCTCAAAGAAAGCATGCAGAAGAAATCTTAGAAAGATTCAGAATGAAAGATTGCAAGCCAATAGCCACGCCAACTGATGCAAGCACAAAATTGAGAATTAATTCAGACAGAAAATTTGTAGATCCAACGTTGTTCAAAAGTTTGGTTGGAAGTTTAAGGTATTTAACTTATACAAGACCAGATATCATGTACGCAATTGGACTAGTCAGCAGATATATAGAGAAGCCAAAGCAAGATCATTTTGATGCAGCAAAAAGAATTATGAGATATATTAAAGGTACAATCGACCAAGGCTTATTTTATATGCACGCTCAAAATTCAAAGTTAATTGGTTATTCTGATAGTGATTTTGATGGAGACTTGGATGATAGAAAAAGTACTTCTGGGTATGCTTTTCATATTGGGTCAGCCATATTTTCTTGGTCAACAAAGAAGCAACAAAATGTTGCTCTTTCAACATGTGAAGCTGAATATTTGGCAGCAACAACATGTTCATATTAAGCAATGTGGTTGAGGTATATTTTAAATGAGCTAGACCATGAACAAAAAAGGCCCGATGACAATATATGTTGACAACAAGTATGCTATATTGTTTGGAAAGAATCCAGTGTCACACAGTCGAAGCAAACATATCAAATATCACTTTATCACGGAGTAAGTAAAGAATAAGGTTGTCGAATTGGCTTACTGCAGAACAGAAGAGCAATTAGCAGATATTTTTACAAAGCCATTGAATAACGAAGTGTTCCGCAGACTGAGAGAAATGCTTGGCATGAGAAATCAGGTTTGAGGGGAAGTGTTAGAAAATACAAACCCTCCTTCATTATGAATAATTATGACAAAAGATAAGATTTGGGTTGGAGAAAAATATCTAGTGATGATGTGAAACTTTATGGATGAATTTAGAAGCTTATGGATAAGGATAAGTTAACATGTTGGTAAAAAAGCATGATATGAGTCAAAGAAGTAGTCAAATTGAAATTGAAGTTGTTTAAAGAAGTGGCCAAATTGAAATTGAAGTTATTTAAAGAAGTAGCCAAATTAGAATTGAAGTTGTTTAGCATGCCTACATATATGTGTGCTTTTATATCATGAGAACAATAAGAGTAATGTGTGCATTAAAAAAAGAGTGAAAAGAGAGTATTTAAAAAAGAAGTGTTTTGAGAGCTGATGCTCTTTATGAGAAAGAAATATTGAGAGAAAAAGTGCAATAGCACTTAGAGAGAAAAAAATATTTGTATTTTGTGCGTGTGTTTTCTATACTCATAAAGTTTGTTATCAATACAAATACATATTTTGTGAAAGTTCTTTTACTTTAAGAGCCCATCAAAGTTTCCAACAAGCAGTTGGGTATCGAGAATGATACTTTGTGTGCTTCTAGGAGGGATTCATAGATTTGGTAATCTAGGAGTGAAGTGGCTCGGTTTTTGCTTTAATGGATTCGATTTTGAAACCAGTTATGTTTATCGCTACGTGAGTTTAGGTTCACTTAAAACTGTGTTCAATATGTATTTTATTGATCTGTGTTGAACTTACGAAGAAAATGGATAAACAATAATTTGTAAGAGAACAAGAACAGTTATACCAAAGCTCACATCTATTAATTTGAGTTGAGACCAGTTAGTATTATCTACTACGAAAATTAGATGAGCGATATTCATCAGCAATTTTACGTTCTTTTCCAATTTCTTCACTGCTTATCTTATTACACTTGAGTAATTCACAAAACTAAATCACTGAAAATTGGTTTTGTGTTTTGTCCTTAATAAAGAAAGGGAACAGGACAGGTTTCCAAGAAAATGGGTTGGTATGGATGTCAGATTATCGAGTTGTAGATGAAAGTTTTGGTGACCAATAACCGAGGAATAGACGCAGATTGTGACACTTGAGACTACATGTCACATTGCCTGTTTCTGTTTGGATCCACTTTCCTAAGTCAAAAGCTTGAAAAAATGCTATGGGCTATCTACCTGGAGAACATGGATTCTATTCAAAGTGTGCTTAAACATCGAAAAGCAAAAGCCGATGTATTGGCCTTCCACACATTAATACTTGCCAAGTCCCAGGTTCTTATTCTTTAAGATCAAATCAATGGCTAAATATATTTCAAGTTAAAGCTTTTACAATTTTCCGGTTTCGTTTTCTTCAACAAACCAGATAGCAGAAAAAACTGGTAACTGAAGTCATCATGGGAAATCCCAATTGTAATTTAACTAACCTATTCTAAGCTAATATATATTGACAGCGGGCGTATGTCTCTGAAATGAAAAGGTAAAATGTGATTTTACAATCACTTTCTATAATACAAAGATGCTGGGGTACACAGGATTGCAGAGAGTTGAATTACAGTGCCTAACAACTTCACACCACAAGCCTCGATTTAGGATGCTCTAAGCAGTCTAATAGCTCGTCTTAAGAACAGTTTTACATCCATAACTTGTAGCTTATAACAGTAAACTAAAACTCCTATAATACCCATCTAAATGCAATTTCAATTGTATTAATTTTAAAAAGAGAGTTACGCTCTCAGTGCTTTTAGTTGTCAGGATTGTTTCGGGCCAATTGAGACTTATTATTTTTGTACATTTTTTGAACCCCTTTCATGGTTTATTAATTTAGTTAATTTCTTTTTTAAAAAATGAGGAAACATACATTTTTCTTGCTAAATGTACATTATGTAAATTTTTATTCTTATTAATAGTTTATTGCTTCAAATTGAATGAAAATTTTTGTTCATTTCTTTGTGTGAACAATGCAATAAGGATTTAAACGTTTTCGTATCCCAACTATCTGACTTCTCCTTTCTAAACATAAATTTGTAAAATTCTCCTAATACTTTTATCATTATAACTTAAATACTTGATAGTTATTAGCAGCGTCGTTCCTAGTATTTTAATAGTCCTGGGCAAAGTAAAACAATGGATCCCTATTTTTACCTTTTTTGGACTCTTATAAAGAATAAAAAGAAGCAAAATATGAGTGTTTTATTGTTTTTTTATAAGGTCAAAAGTGGACCATATTTTACTTCATTTTATCTTTTATGAGAATAAAAATGAGCTCCATTTTATTTTTTATAAGAATAAAAATAGGTCATATTTTACTGTTTCTGATGATGGACCATGGGCGAGTTCCCAAACTGCCCTTATTTAATGTTATTGTTTAATTCAATAAAATTATTCATCAATATTTTTATTCATGTAATTTTTTTCTTATTTAATGTTATTGTTTAATTCAAATGAGCTCTTTCATATGAGTTATAAGAACAATACGATTCTTTACTTCTTTTTCATATGAGTTACAAGAATAAAAAATCTTATTGTTTGTCAAAAGTAACAATGAACATTTATGAACTTAGAAACTCACTTCTTCATTCATTATTATTTACGAACTTGTAGGTTATTATAAGTTAAAGCTCCTTTTATCATTATAAATATCAACCTAGTACTATTTTCTTCTCATCCAACAAATCCCGAAACACACTTATAATCGGGTGTTTTGGTGTTATAACATGGCCAAACTCAACAGTCTTACTATATTTGCTTCAGTTTTTATAGCAACCTTGGTAATCTTCGTCTCTCCTAAAATTGCGTCTGCAATATATTTTCCCCATCAGGGTGCGCCTCTACCAGAGCCAAGACCTGGATACTTCAAGTTCTTAGATGAATGTATTGAAGGAACTAACATAACTTGCGTGAAGGAAGTATTTGAGACAATATTTGAAAATGGAACAACTTCTGATGATTGTTGTCTTGCTCTCATATTAATCGGAAAAACATGTCATGACGAATTTGTCAAGTACATTGCTCATGGCCCAAGTTTCAAGTCACGGTTATCAGAATATATAGCAAAGAGCGATCAACTGTACGAGAGGTGCGCGGCTATAGTTGATCCAACCCTTGCAAGATGAGCAGATTGCCTGTATTTTTATAAATTAATAAAATTATTATTATTAGTATTACTGCTGCTGCTTTTGTTGTTGCAATGAATTCCTAAAAAACAATAATTCAATGATATTTATTCAAATTGTAAGTTTCATGTGGGTTGGCCTTATAATAATAGCTATCAAGTTATAATGATAAAAGAATTAGAAGAATTTTAGAAAATTTATGTTTAGAAAGGAGAAATCAGATAGTTGGGATATGAAAACGTTCAACTCCTTATTGCATTGTGCGCACAAAGAAATGAATAAAAATTTACATCCAATTTGAAGCAATAAAATATTAATAAGAATAAAAATTTATGTAATGTACATTTAGCAAGAAAAATATATGTTTCTTGATAAGTCTTTTTAAAAGAAATTAAATAAATTAATAAACCTTGAAAGTACAAAAACAATGAGTCTCAATTGGCAACAATTAGAAGCATTGAGAGTAACTCTCTTGTGACAAGCAATACAATTGAAATTGCATTTAGATGGCAAGTATAGGAGTTTTGAAACTGAATCTTCACAACTATAAGCATTGAGAGTAACTCTCCTGTGACAATTAATACAATTGAAATTGCATTTAGATGGGAATTATAGGAGTTTTAGTTTATTGATATAAGCTACAAGTTATGGATGTAAAACTGCTCTCTTAACCATTTTCTAAGTTGTACTGCCATTTTAACATCATTTTTTCCTAAGTCATAAAGATACTCGAATTTCTTTATTTGAAATTATATATATATATAATGCACCCAAAAGCTTTGATCAAAGTCCCAATTGGCTTATACAGGCAATATTATTGAGGATGACAAGTATACTCGTGGTTGAGCAACTTAAAGGGATATAATGATTGAACTGAAGTCCATATATTCCTAAAAAAGTGATAAAAAAATGAAATATTCCATAGATTCTGAGGCATGGAGGCAAAGCCTGCATTTGTTTCGAATGTTAAGGAAGGCCAATTTATCCAACATAGGAGGTTTTGCTTTGCTACTGACAAAAGGAAAATTAATACCTTTAAACTATTGATAGGTATAGTCTATACTAAAAAAAGGAACATCATGAGGCTGACGTTGCTTCTACAGAACATCATTCTTGGTTTCGGATACTATACAGAGAACATGACAAGTAACATCTCCCAAATTCTTCGATTTTTGCCAGTATATTGTGAAATATAAAGAAAAAAAATCTTCCTATAAAGATGACCAAAGGTTAGCTTTTTAGTAAAGTAACAAAATTCATATTGTTACAAGAAGTAACGCTATCTTTTCTTAAGAGTGGTTAATCCTTCCTATCATCTGATAGGTGTCTCATATATCGTTTGATTTTTTGTTCGTATTCATGGATGAAGATGACATTTCGGTAGAGATGGCATCTCTATCGGTGGAAGATGAAGAAGATGAATGCATCATTATTCCAGAAGGAGAGGATAAATTGCAGAATGAAACATATGATCTATCCATCATGGGTCGCTTCCTTACAGATCGTGTCATTAATTTTGAAGCAATGAGGTAAACAATGGCAGCTTTATCTCGCCCTACTTTCAGAATGACCATAACAAAGTGCAGCGAAGGAGTGTATATTTTTAAATTCTATCATAAGGTAGACATTAATCGAGTTATATCCATATGTCCATGGACATTTAATAACAAGCTACTGCTAATGCAGAAGATCCTTAAGAATGTGCCCCTTTAGAATTACCATTATTCCATATGTACTTATGGGGGCAAATACATGACCTAAAAAAGGGGTATATCTATGATCAGTACATCATCAGACTGGCTAATCAAAACGGAGAATATATAAACGGAGATGTTAACAACTTCACCAGCTTATCGTGGCATTCCTATCAACGGGTTTAAGTCAGAATTGATATGCACAAACCACTTAAGAAAAACACCAAAATTCAAAAGGAAGGAGAAGAAGGGTGTTGGGTGACTTATGTATATAAAAGATTGCCAATCTTTTGTTATATCTGTGGTTTAATTGGCCATAGAGAACATTTTTGTCCAAAGCTAGTGGAGAAAAGTGCAGGGCAAATTGTACTGCGATTTGGCGAGGATATGAGGGCACAACCACGAAGAAATGTCAAGAATATAAGGGCTTGTTGGCTGCGAGATGAAACGGAAAGGATGATAGGTGGGGAGAGTGGGCAATCGGCGGGAAGGACAGGAGGGGTTTGTTTTGGGAAGGAATATCAAAGAGAATTTGATCTGAATTCAAAATTGGCTAAATCTAAGGGAGTTAATCTCGGAGAAGATAAGGAAAGTGATAATGTGTGGAATAAGGAAGGGGATAATGGGATGGTATTAGGCGACCCAAAAAGGAAACGAGCAAATCATGGTGATATTTTTAGGGCAGAAATATCAACTAGCAACCATAAGGCAGATTTCTTGGATCAAATCAATAAGTTAACAGTGGGACCTACGGGGCAGGCCCGCAGACAACAATAAGTTGCCTCAGCTGGAACTGTCGTGATCTTGGCAATCCACAAGTAGTTCAAATGCTTAAAGAAATTGCAGTATTAATAAACCTAATTTTATTTTTCTTATGGAGACTAGATGTAATGTTGTTAAACTTGATGAAATTAAATCCTATTTAAATTATGATGGTTTCTTTCATGTTGATCCTGTTGGCTTGAGAGGTGGTTTGGCATTCTTTTGGAAGTTTGTGATCTCTATTACCCTAATCAATTCCTCTTGTTCTTTCATTGATGCTGAAGTGAATATTCTAGGTTTGGATAGTTCTCGAGTCACAAGCTTCTACGGTCACCCGGATCGTAGGAGAAGAAATGAGTCGTGGAATTTGTTGCGTACTCTATCTAGGGATAACAACATGCCCTGGTTAGTGTGTGATGATTTTAATAGCATTCTTACGTAACGAGAGAAGAAAGGAGGGATGCCTTATCCAATTTTTTTAATAAAAGGGTTTCGAGAAGCATTGAGTGACATAGGATTGAGAAATCTTTGCATAGCAGGGTATGAATTTACGTGGAATAACGGAAGGATGAGTAATGCTTTAGAAGGATGAGTAATGCTTTTGGTAGAGAGCAAATTGGATAGATTCCTAGTCAATGACTCGTGGCACAATTTATACAAGCATTCAAAGTTAGAAAGCTTATCTTTCTCGACTTCGGATCACCTTCCCATCTTTTTACAAGTTCGGTTTTTCATGTTTTCAAATCAAGCTCGTTTGTTCCGCTTCAAGAATCACTCGACAGCTGAGAGAGGTTGCAAAAGGATTATTGGAGAATGTTGGCGCAATGATAATTATACTGATGGTATTTCAAAGTTGAACTTCTATCAATCCAAGCTTGACATGTGGGGCAAGGAACTAAAGCAACAACATAACAGTGATATTTCAAGATGTAAGACATTGATAACTCGATTAAGAGGCAGCAGAGAACCACACAAAATCCAACGGCTCTATGAAGCTCGCAATCAACTTTTTTCTTTTTTTCAACAAAGAGAAGTTTACTGGAAACAAAAAGCTAAGGATACGTGGTTGAAGGAGGGAGATCAGAATACTCATTTTTTCATGCACGGGCATTAGCCCGTCAACAGAGGAATAAGGTTACTCATTTACAAGCCAACAATGGGACTTGGATTGAAGACGAAGGGGAATTAGGTAATTTGATAAATTCCTATTTTAGGGATATCTTTTCATCTACTGATGGGGCTGCCAATCTGGTCTCTATTCTTATTGAGCTAAGAGTGTCACATCAGGATAATGCTCATCTCATGGAGAGCTATACGCATGAAGAGGTTAAAAGAGTGATTTTTGATATGCAACCAAATAAATCTCCAAGACTAGATAGTTTGAATGCGGGATTCTTTCATAAGCATTGGATTATTATAGGACGAGATATCTCAAAATTTTGTATTGGCTTGTTGAATAGGGGGTCTTTTCCAAGTGAATAAATGTCACTGCCATCGTTCTCATTTCGAAAAAGAAAATCACTAGTTGTATGAACGATTTGAGACCCATCGCCCTTTGTCAAGTTCTCTATAAGATCATGTCGAAAATGATAGCAAACCGCTCCTCCCAAGTATCGTCTTAGAGACTCAAAGCCCATTCATAGTGGGAAAAAGTATTTTTGACAATTCTATGGTAGCAAATGAGGTTCTCCACTATATGAAAAATATAAGAAGAGGGAAGAAATGGTATGTGGCGCTTAAGGTTGACATTAGTAAGGCTTATGATATGCTTAAGTGGAGGTATGTCAACAAGGCTCTTTTAGCATTGGGCTTCCATTCAAGATTTATCGAGCTGATTATAAGATGTATTTCCACAGTTCATTTTAGGATTATGCATAATGGAGGTCTTGTTCAACTGATTTTTCCATAAGGGGCATTCACCGAGGAATCTATTGTCCCCTTACTTGTTCATTTTGTGTACAGAGGGTTTATCAAAGCTCATTCATTTAAGCCTAGAAAGAAATGCCTTGCATGGTTGTCGAGTTTGTAGAGAAGCTCCAATGATCACTCATTTACTTTTTGCAAACGACAACTTATTATCCTTTAGTACAGACGTCAAAGAAGATGCCAAAATCAAATAAATCTTGGAGGTTTATGCAATAACTTCATGTCAAGTGGTGAATCTCAGTAAATCAACCCTTTGTTTTAATGCGAATGTCAATGATTATACTCGCAGGGATATTTGCAAAAAGCTATGAGTGGTGGAAGGTGAAGGGATTGGTAATTATCTTGGACTTACAACAAACATAGGGAGGAATAAGAAGGAAATTTTCAACTTTGTGAAGGATAGAGTTTAGAAACATCTCAGCTCATGGAGTCATAAATTCCTTTTTAAATTCGAGAAAGAGGTGCTTTCAAAGTTAGCTTTATAGGTTATCCCAAATTATGTGATGAGTCTTTGCTTGCTGGCCAAATCAATTTGTACCAATTTACAACAGATCATAAGTAGGCTTTGGTGGGGTAAAGGGAAAAATCATAGGAGAATCATTCATTGGATGGCTTGAATGGATCTAGCAATTTAATGTGGCTATGCTTGGGTTTTTGGGGTGGCACTTATTCAGGAATAATCAAACCCTTGCTGCACGTCTCCTCAAGGCAAGGTACTTCCCTTCCTGCTCTTTCCTGGATGCTCCACTGGGCAGCAACCCAAGTTTCATATGGCGTAGTATATGGGAATCCCAGCAGCTGTTGAAGTCAGGTCTATCATGGCGTATTGGCAGTGGAGAAGCAGTGCCAATATGGCTAGAACCATGGCTGCTAGATAAGGATAACCCTTTTATTTCAATGGTGTTCTCTTTGGAGTTTGAGGTGCATTATGTTGCTGATTTGATGGATGATGGCAGTTGGAATGTGTCATTGATAATGGATATTTTCAATGAGAGGGACGCAAAATTAATCAGGTCAATCCCTCTCCCAAGAACACAGGTGGATGATTCCTTTTATTGGAGATTCTCAAATATTGGTTTATACTCTGTTAAAAGTGCTTATCATATTGCTTCACAGATTTTGGTTTCGAATCTTATGGTGGAAAGAGATCCATTTTAGGAGAAGATTTAGAAAGCTTTGATTCCTCCCAAGATCCGTCATTTTATTTGGAGAGGTTGCAACAACATCCTCCTGGTTAAGTCAGCTTTGTACTATCGGCGGGTTAGGGTTAAAGATGATTGTCCTCTTTGTCATGGAAGTAAAGCAACCATTCTTCACTTGTTGGGGAAGTGCCCATTGACTAAGGTAGTTTGGCAAGTGTCCTACATGGGTTGGTTCAAACTACAAATTCGATCCTTTATGGAATGGTTGGGGTGAGTTTTCTCTACCTTCAATTCAAAGGATTCTGTTTTGGCTATGGTTATTTGTTGGAGTATCTGGGAGAGTAGAAACGGGGTGATTTGGAGGAATCAACACTTCTTTATTTTGGGGACATGGAATAGAGCTTTACGTGTCTTTCAAGATTGGCTAGCAGCAAACAAAACTACTGCTCCTTTGGGACAACCTTCAGCTATTTCCTAAACTAGACCGAGTGATGGTTGGCTTAAGTGTAATATGGATGCAGTAGTTCATCCTAATGGTAAGGGTTTAGGGTACATTGTTCGTGATTGTAACGGATGGTTTGTTACGTGTAAGACAAGTTTCCTCCCTCTTTGCGTGCTCCCGAGAGATGTAGAAATTTTGGGCATATGGGAGGCCTTAAGTTAGATTAAGGATTGTTCCTGGAGTTGTGTTGAAGTAGAATCTGATTGTCTTCAAGCGATAAACTCTCTTAATCATCTTGGATTCCAAGATATTTCTAGTTTTAGGTTAGTAGTGAGTGAATGTAAATCTCTTTTTAATAAGATTAGTTATTAGGTGAAATTTATTCATGTTGGTCGACTAGGAAATACTATTGCATATAGCCTTGCTAGGTTCGCTTGTTCGACGACTAATGAAGGTGTGTGGTTTAAAGATCCTCCTTAAGTTGTAAGCCTCTTTTTGCATGAATAAAGTTTTCACCCATTAATTTAAAAAAAAAGGTTAGCTTTATAATGCTAATCATAACAAAGATTGTACTAGAAATCACTCTATTTACTTCATATTTACCTCCCTATTAGCATAATATGCAACAACACATAGTGTGTCTATGTTAGCCCTAGGACTGTGCACTTGTCCAACTTACATAGACATAGCGATAGGGGGTGGGGGTGGGGGTTGAACCGAGGCCTGATAAGGGCCAAGTTCGATCTTGATATGGCTTAAATAGTGCCTGAAGCCCAGCTTGGCCTAAAAATTTTATTTTAAAATTAAAAATAAAAAACAATATTATTGTATTGAAAATGACATTATTTTATCTATACATGTCAACCTTAGGCTGAGCCGATCTCAGCCTAAAGCTTAATTTAGAAAAAAGCTTGAGGCTTAGCTCGAGATATTGTAAACCTAGGTCTGACCTATTGACTTCTAGCTAGATCGGGCAAGGACCAGGCTAAATTGTCAAGCTTACATAGGGACAGATGCCATGAACCAATTACTGAAAAATCAATATATTGAAATCTAAAATCATATAGGGCCCAAAGAGATCACTACTAAACACAATATTACTATAGACAACATTGATGACACCACAAAATCAAATTTACCAAACAAAATGTACAAATAAACCTACCCCAAGATCATAAGATCCAAAAGTAAAAATTAGGGCATTTACATTACCCCCTAATTTGTGTAAATTATTTCACCCATTTTTTTACAATCCAAGTAGAGCATAAAATCAATAGAAGAACTGTAGTCTATCTACAAAACATAAGAAAATGATAAAAGAAAAGCACCCTAATAAGTGTGAGGGACAAAATGAGACATACAAAAACATAGTAGGGAGCTTAATATCAACTTAGAAAGTTCAAAACAATACTAATTATCTAAGGATTATGTTTATAATCAAATTATTGCTTCAGACAACATTAAGATTAACAAAATTGTAATTTTGTTTAAACAAAGAATTGTTTTCAGTTATCATTGAAATTGTTATCTTCAGTCTTAACCATTTTTGAAAAATTAAAATTTAATTATAGTTAAAAGTAAATATACATTACGACAAATTTAAGGTGTTAAGCCTACCATCATATTGTACCATAACCAAAAACAACTCCCTAAGTGAGGCATTGTAATTGTCTGCAATATAGACAACAATAAGAAACAATTATAGGTAGCACTAATGTTTCATATTATCTCTTCCGTGCTAATTTCCTTTTTCTAAGTTTGGATTGCACACAAAATCTCTAAAGATGTCAGGGACTTGGGGCTACAGCTAATGGAGTATCACTATCCTTCTTGTTCTTGAGAGATGATATCCTATGTCCCCTGATTCACAGTTTGCCCAACAGTTGTTAATAGAGTTAACATGTTGGCCTAATCTATCTGAAAATGTGCCAAATACTAGGAGGTGAAATCATTCGCTCCATCGTACAGACTCTCCACATTGTCTACACTGGAGTTGTCAAGAGTTGTCTATTCCTGGGAAATATTTGTAACAACTTTTTCAGTTCTCAATTCAACTAATTGATTACTATTGTCTACAACCTGAGTCATTTTCTAGTTGGAACCTATAGGTTGACTTCACCATTATTAACTACATCCACAACACCATTGAGCACACATATCGCAACAACACTAGTATTTTCATCCTCTATAAGAAGCCTCTCTTTAATAGTCTCAACTTGGGCTGTATCAAAAACTACACCAGTAACATCGACCATTACATATTCAATAGAACAACCACACTATTAACAACTTTTACGACACTATTAATGTGATTATCTACCTCTACTAAGGGTGATTCATAGACAACTCCCTTGTGTTCAATTACTGTATCCTCCTTATCATCAACTATACTAGAATCTAGTAATTCATCATGCATCTAGTTTAAAACATCTTACTCGTAGGCTTCTAGACTTTGCTATCATTCATCGGTTTTCAGGGATAGAAGAGGGAGATGACATTCTTCTCTAGTTCACCTTTATCATTCAACTACATAATGGGAAGTGAATTAGGTAGAGAGGTCAACGCACATTTTAGCATAACAAATATGTTCCATCGTGCAATTTAGGAATCCATACAAATGGGTTTACCCAAAGAGCTAGCCATATATCTAAGACCCTCAATGGTCCAGAACTTTATTGGGACATTGTGAAACTATACCTATTATGGTAAGGTGTCTATCTAACCTCTGTCTACTTCCAGTCCCGGTCGCCATTTTTGGATGAAAGGGGTTGCCCTCTAACGTGCAACAGGCCCTGCTCTATAATCTTATCAAGGTTGGTGCTATCGACAAACTTGAACAAAATGGAGCCATCTTCCTTAAGCATTGCTTTCTTATGTCCTTTCTTTCCCATCTTGGTTTTGCCCAAGCATTAACTGCCAAAAATGCAGGAAGTTTGGACCAGAAGAAGCCTAGCAGAGACGTGGACCGAGCTCGAGCTCTCGCCATTAGCAGTTCAACTGGTGGAGATAAGACTCCAACCTTAAGCATATTTTGATGGTGCTTGAGTGTTCCCTTATGGTGGACGGTCTTCAATTTGTTCCTCCAGGCTCCAACTAGATTGGATGTGGCCAGATCTTTATCTGCAATTTCATGGCAGCTAGAGATTTTACCATTTCAATTAGTTATCGGGTGAGATGTTGTTGTTTCCTTGGTAAGGACAGGGAAGTCGCTTTTTATAAGGAGGGTTCCCCTCTCACGATGCCAGAAAGGGAGGCTGGAAGGCAACAGGAGAGGTAGGTCTAGGGAATCGTTGGTTTTTGGGTGGGTCCCTCTCCTTTATGTTTGCTACCCGTTGTCACACCTCCTGCAGATTTGGAGGATAGGTCGTCACTCTAGTGCCTCCCGCTTACCAATTTGTCTCCCACCTCTTGCTTATTAGATCTGGAGGGCTCGTTGTAGGTTAGAGTTGGGTCAAATCTAAAGCTGAAGCTAGGTCGCCGGAGTTGGAGCTAGGTCGCAAGAAAGAAATGAACCTTCCCCTCGTGCTGTTGTCACAGATCTAGGTCCCTCGCGCCACTGTCAACACAACTCTCAAAAAAATTCGTGCTCAACACTTTTAAATAGAATCAGCATAATAACCATTGACAATTGTGTAAGAGGAAGATGGATATGGCATAAAGAACAACAAATATTATTTAACTATATCTATAATCTGGATGTAGTTGCTTGAAATCTTTTTAAAAAAGATCAAACTATAGTGTCCATATCAATCTTCCATTATATATTGACATAATACCTTGTGACGAACTTAATGATGATAAGAACTAATAGTATGATCAAATAGAAGATATAACATAAAAATATAACTTTCTAACGTCTGCATCTTATGCAATGTAGCTCAATCAAAATGATACCAAAAGTAATTAAGCTTTTTTACCATGCAAAATTATCCCATGAACTCTAACTTCTACAACAAAGAAATAAAGATGCACTCTAAATTACCTAAGCTACATCTCTACTCGTACACTAGAGGTTATATTTCTATACTCGGGAGGTAACGCTGATTATTCAGTTAGGTGTCATGAAACACAAAATGCATTTATAATTACAAATATATAACACAAAGAAAAGCCATCATGACAACACGTTTAAAAGTCTTACAACCGATTCAAAAAAAGTTAAATCACCAAATTAAAGTAACAATCATAAAAAATTCGAACTTCAACTAAAATATATCCAGAAATTACCTGTCTAATTTTGCCTAGAGACTCCTCCCTCTTTTTTCCTTCTTCTTCACTCTCATAAAGGCAAAAATCGACCAAAAATTTTGACATAAAGACAAAGATAGATTTCCAAATCAAATAAATCAACAATTACCAAAATAATAGAAATCCCAAGTACCTTTTTCAAATTAAGATTTCTATGGAAATCAATCTATGTGGGCCTTACCACTAAAATTCAATTCTTGACATTGAACTGTTTTAGCGATAGTGCTATCCACTCAATCCCTCTGACCTTAGAACTAAAAAGAAACTCAAGAAAACCCAAATTCAATGTGAATTTTTTTTTTTGAAAATGCTAAAAACCAAAGAGAAAGATCAAATTTAACAACAGGAAAAAAAAAGCAGAATTGAACATAATTGGAAGTGAAAATTCCTATATTTCAATGTTAGTTTAACATTTATGTAGTTTTGGATTCTTGATGGATCCAAATTTTTACAAAATTGGTAGTTTTTATTTTAAGAAAATAGAACATATTCCACTAAAAATATATCCTTTTAGAGGGCAAACCCCATATATATAATAAAAGCTACATAGGTTTAAAATACATTAAATCTCAATCCTATTACAACAATAATTCTACTTTTCTCAAACATCAAAGCTTTCCAATCAATGTCAAGGTCTTTAATGAGCCGCAAAACATAATTCTTTACATTATATTTCTTCCTTTGAAAAATAATAGTGTTCCTACACTACTATATAAAATATGTTGGTGCAGAAAGTAATAGTACATAGTATAAAGATAACTATAGTCCTTTTTCTTTTCTTCTATACCAACACACTTCTCAGTTTTGTAGTATAATTCACCCAACTCATTGTAGACTGTAAAAGCTCTTGTGAAAAATGACACTCGAAAATATATGTCTCTTGTGATGTGAGTAGGGGCACAGATCGCCATGGAGTTAGCATGACTGATAGAGGCAAGGGAGGAGAGCTAGTTATGCCAATTGGGCCCATGACTAGATCTAGGGCCAAGAGACTTAAGGAGGTTGTCCATGCATATGTGAGCTATCTTTTGGAGAGGATGGAACAGTCCAAGCCTATGGGAGGAGAGCTTTATGGATCCTAGCCCAAATTGATCCGTCTAACTCAAATCTTTAGACCGAATACCGTTGGGATGTGAAGAGTTGAAGACTTGGACTTTTTTTTTAATTTTGGGCTAGCCCATGTTAAAGCCCGAGTACTTATTATTAAACCTAGGTTTTAAAAAGGTTCATTAGGGTTATTGTAGGATGAACTATTAACTTATGATTGAGTCGTCAGCCATAATGAAGTTTATTCCTCTTGTTCTTTTTTTAACACGAATCAATAATTCACTTATCAGTTTTTCCCAAATTATGGCGTGTTTGTTTAATTCAACCTTCTTGGATTTAGTTCCAATCATTTAGGTTGCTTGAATCACGTATTTGTGAGGTTCAGTAGGGATTGAACCTTTTGTATTCTCTTATCTTGTTGAATTTCTAATTTTTTTCTTCCTTGTCCTTCATTGTCGAAACTTCCAAACATCCACAAACCCATCAATCCAACGCCATCATCATTAACTTCCGAGGATTTTTGGACAACCCTTCATTGAATCACCTCCATGCACGCATCATCTTGGCTCTCCAGAAATTTCATAAAACTAATTCATTATTTATAACCTTTCTTTAGTTGCCATTCTGTCCTAAACAGTCAACTAAGTTACAAAAGACATTCTTAGTACCCATATTCTATTCCAAACAATAAAATCCCATCTCATTTCCTATTTAGGTTTATGGAATAACTCATGAATTGTTGATGTATCAGCTTTCCCCTGTTTCAATCTCAATCTTGTTACATCTCCATTCTATATGAGATGAAGGATTTTACTTCTAATATGAAGCAGGTAATCCACCATTATGAATATGTTATTTTAGTGTGTAGTTACTAGATATTTTTCTTTCGAAATTATTAATTAAACACTTATCTTAACCAAATCGAGATATCACTCGTTCTATCAATGTTGGTTGAATTAGTGTAACACCCCACTCTCGCTGGATCCGAACCCGATATCGATGGTGATACCCGAATCCGTGCCCCGCGAGAATGGCGTGTCACGTCACTTA
>JANIIA010000001.1:16216342-16236244 GCA_027478495.1 Erythroxylum alaternifolium
CACTTATTTATTTATTTTTAATGATTTATCTCAATTTATGTACGGAGGTAAATTAAATAAATTTGTTCGTTTTAAGCGATCCTGTTCGTCTAAGTATGCCCTGGTGGGGAATCCCTCCCCCGCGAGCCTCGGATCCGGATGTCACGCAGGATGTCAGGCCCGTGGGACCCGCCCGGGGAGGGGTTCCAGCAACCCTGAAATGCAACTATCACTAAATTATTTTTTTCCAAAGATAGAAGATTTATTAAATAACACCAACTTGGTGAAAAAGAGAGTACAAACCAAAATGGATACAAAAGTAGGAACAAAAGGTCCAAGACCTTCAAGGCCTAAAGAGAGCCCAGAGAGAAAAAGAAAAAGGGACGACATTCGAAACATGATCGGGGATGACAGGAGACTAACTAGACTCTATGCCTTCAAGTTCCCTCAAATTCATCACAGCAAACCTCAGGATATCAGTGGGGTGGGGAGATCGTTCATTGAAGACTTTCTCATTGCTAGCGATCCAGATAGACCACAAAAGGAGCGAGAGCAAAGAAAATTTTTCCATAAAGTCTGGAAGCGTCTTGAGGTAATGAACTACCTTCTAAAGCCAATCTTTCATATTAGTTACACCTATACGATCTGGTCTTAGATTTAGGCGTGATAAACCAAACAATTGGATGGCTAGTGCACAATTTGTGAAGAGATGTAGGCATGATTCAGAAGAATTGTTGCAGCAAGGACATTGGTCGACAATTCGAGTCTGTAGGCAATGGTTGAGGTTGAAATTGACCGCCAAAGCCTCGTGCCCAAGTCTCCAAAGGAATAATTTGATTTTCGGAGGCACTTTGGATTTCTAAATTGCTTTCCAAAGAGAGGTATGATCATCATTGAGTTGATTATTAGACCTCATTCTGTTCTGTAGACACCAATACCCTGATTTGACTGAGTAGTTATGATTTCTGTTATAGTGCCAACAAGAGTGATTTGTAGAGCCAGCCGGTTGCACCAATTTAATAACTCAAACTACATCCTCTGGGAATAGCTCATGCAGATGACTTTCCTTCCAACGAAGTTGGTCATCGAGTAGGCAAGCGACCAACCGTTCTCCTTCATTATGACAATTAGGTTTAAGTGCTTCTTCATCTGTTCTTGGGGGATCTAATGGAATCCATCGGTCCTGCAAAAATAATGTAGAAAATCCATTAGCAATTTGGAATCTAGTACCGAACGATATAATTTTCCTTCCATAGATGATACTTTGCCATCCCCAAGATGGGTTAGTGCATTTTTGGGCTTTTAGGAAGGTAGTGTGGGGGAAGTAATGACTTTTAAGCACCCTCGTAAGGAGAGAGTTTTCATTTTTGGGAATTCTCCACCCAATCTTAGCTAGAAGGGACTGGTTGAAATATGTGAGATCTTTGAAGCCCAGGCCTCCTTGGCTAGTAGTTCTGCACATTCTTTTCCAGCTAACCCAATGAAACCCTTCATTATTGTGACATTTCCACCAAAATCTGGCCATAAGGCTATTAAGCTCTTTGCAAAGAGTCATTGGCAATTTGAAGCATGATATAGCATAGAGAGGTAAATATTGAGAGACTGCCTTAATTAGACTAGATTTCTTTGCATGAGAAAGGAGTTTAGAGCGCCAAGAAAAGAGTTTCCTGCTAATCCTAAGCTTAATCTCCTCAAAGGTTGATCTTTTAGATTTAGAGATGGTAGAGGGCAAGCCTAGCTACTTGTTCAAGCCGCTTACATTCAAGATACCTATTTTAGAGGATAAATCTTGTCTCAGCGAGTTAGGAGAGCCTCTGCTAAAGAGGATAGAGCATTTGTTGAAATTAATCACTTGGATCGAAGCCTTACCATAAACCTTGATAATTTTTCGATTTCATCTACCTGTGAGGAACTTGTTTCACAAAAAAGAATCTAATCATCCACAAAAAATAAGTGGGTTATTTCTAGACTTCTCCTAGCAATTTTGATACCCTTAAGCGATGCTTCCTTTCTAGCTTTTTTGAAAAGGGAGGCTAAGACTTCAGTCACTAGAATGTATAGATAAGGCGAAGGTGGATCACCCTGATGAATTCCTCTAGTGGGAGAGAAGTAATGATAGACTTTTCCTTCCAACTGAATAGAAAAAGTGACTGAAGTGAGGCAAGCCATAATCCAATTTATCCAAATAGAGTAGCAAAATTTTTTCATGACCATATCCAAAAAATTCTTTTCCACTCTATCAAAAGCTTTGCTCATGTCAAGCTTGATAGCCATCTTATGGGTTTTTCCCTTGTAGGAGGTTAGATGGTGGGTAACTTCATGGGCAATCAGCACGTTATCGTTGATTAGTCTTACAAGAAGAAAAGCAGTTTGAGCCTTTGAACTGCTATTATAGGGGTTGTATGTTGTGACGATATTCCCTTTTTTCCTTTCTAAGTGCTTTAACTTTCTTTTGTCATTTCTTGGGGTCTTGCATGGGTCATACAAAGCTAAAGTTGTTTCTGTAAAAGTCTTGGGAGGACAATCTTGGAAAAGAGTTTCATATTTCTACATATTTTGTTGCAAATTCTGACGGTCCCCTTGATGATCTGTAACCTTTGGGCTTATAGCCTTTTCACATAGCTCATTCTTAATCGGCTCCACGTGCCTAGGTGTATTTGGGTTTTGAAAAGGGACAAACTGATTGTTAAAGGTCAAAAAGATGAGGTTAACAACATGAAGAGCTTCCCAACTATTATTTCCAATTCATCTGATTACTAAGGACCGTAAAAATTATAGTAGAAAGGTGTAGTTTAATAACAAACTGAGTCAGATAACTACTTACAACCATAAAAAGCACACAGAAGATTCTAATTCACAAGACCAATGATTCTTTTTTGTTTCATTCTAATAAAACATGTGTGTCTTTATAAACATGAACTAGCAACATGTACTTTTATTCGTATCTGATGATAGAATAATTGAACAAAATAATTGATTAATATCATGATTAATCAATACAATTAGACTAACCCTATGATTGCAACATGTTAGATTTAATAATTGGATGGACAAATACCTGGAAATTGAGGAGCAATTGAGTCCACTGTTGTTTTTTGTGAAGCAGAGCGACAGGGATGCAGATGATTGACTACTGCTATTCCAAACCCTAAAAGACACATGTACAGTTATCAATGGGGCGACTGTATTTAAGATTGGCTAGCAATAGGGCCTCCTATACACTATAAACATGGGCCAAGCCTACCTATTATAGCAAGCCCATGATTACAAGTCCAATGACACGTATGAAATTTGACATCTAACTAATCGGGGTTTGTACAAAATTATGTTTATTATGCTAGGCCACATAATTAATGATAAAATTATATCATTCTCCCACTTGGACAACATAACCAACATCAATGAACAACAGAAACAAATCCCCAAATTAATATAACAATATATGGTCATAATAGGATGTCAAAATAGAGCTAATAATCTCTCAATCATAGGTCCAAAATGAGGTTACAAACACCTTAACAGTATAAAAATTAGACCCGATAGGAGTATTGATAACATATATGCAAGATACCCATACCTTGATGACCGAAACAAAATATGTCATAAGGAAATGCACACAAAATGGTGATTCGTATGTGTAAGCCCAAACAAAATGGCCCAAGCATCCACCCAAGATGCCAACTGAGATTTAACAAAATATCTCAGAACAACAAAATGAGACTGGGTACAACATGTCTCCAACAAAATGCCATATATATACAAATATTTAAACGTATCTATGCAGCATATCCAGAAAGTATGTGGCAATAACAACAATAGCAACAATTATAAACAAAAGTCTCTAGACTGAATAACAAAATAGTCAAATACAATGTTGCTATATATAAAAATAACATAAAAGACAGACTCCGACTAATCCAAGGCATCAAAAGATTTAGATAAACTCATACGGGTTATATGATTTACAAAAGCTTTAACAGTCAAGCCTTTGATTAGAGGGTCTGCCACCATAAGATCGGTGGGTATATGCTCTATACGAGTATGATATTCCTTAACCTTCTCTCTAATAAACGTATACTTTGTTTCAAAATGCTTCGAACGCTTGGAGTTCTTGCATATTTGAGAGAAGCCCACCACAGTAGAGTTATCATAATACATGGTTAGAGGTCTGGAAACACTCTCCGCAAGATGAAGCTCAGAAATGAAATTCCTCAACCATATTGCCTGTCGAGTAGCTTTGTAACAAGTCACATACTCTGCCTCCATAGTTGAAGTTGCTGTAAGTGTTTGTTTAACACTTTTCCAAGATATAGCTCCTTCAGCAAGCATAAAGATATATCCTGATGTAGACTTGTGATCATCAGGGCAACCACCATAATCAGAATCAGAATAACCTATCACCTCAAGGTGATCAGACATCTTGTAAGTGAGCATATATTCTTTAATATCTTGTAGATACCTCAGAACTCATTCCACAGCTTACCAATGACCCACACTAGGGTTGCTCAAGTATCTCCCAAGTACACTAACAACAAAAGATATATCAGGATGTGTACAAACTTAAGCATATATAAGAATGCCAACAGCAGAAGCATATGGGACCTTTTCCATCTCTGACTTATCTTTATCATTTTTTAGGACACTGGCTATTCGAGAGTTTGTCACCCTTTTGGATGGGTGCACTACAAGGATTACAAGTCTTCATATTGAATCTATTCAAGATCCTTTCAATATAACTTTTTCTGAGACAAACCAAGAACACCACGAGATCTATCACAATAAATTTCAATGCCCAGAACAAAAGAAGCATTACTAAGATCTTTTATATCAAAATGAGCTGTCAATATTTGTTTATTCTTAGAAAGAAAATCCAGATCATCATTGGGTAAAAGAATATCATCAACATATAAGACAAGAATAATGAACTTTCTCCCACTATTTTTCAAGTAAATGTATTGATTAACAATATTTTCCTTGAAGCCAAGGGAGCAAACTATTTAGTCAAACTTTAAGTACCATTGTCTGGAGGCTTGTTTCAGTTCATAAATGGATTTTCTCAATTTACATACCATGTGTTCCTTACCTTTCTCAACAAAACCAGCAAGCTGATTCATGAATACATCTTCATACAAATCACCATTTAGGAAAGCAGTATTCACATCCATTTGATAGAGCTCTAAATCAAAATGAGCAACCAAAGCCACCACGATACGTAATGAATCTTTAGTAGAGATCGGAGAAAAAGTCTTATTATAATCTATACCTTCCCTCTAGTTATACCCCTTTGCAACGAGTCTGGCTTTGGACCTTTCTATCTCACCTCTAGCATCAAGTTTAGTCTTAAAGACCCATTTACACCCAACAGTTTTACAACCACTGGGTAATTCCACCAAATCCCAAACGCCATTCATACTTATAGAAGCCAACTCATCTTCCATGGCTGCCAACCATTGTGAACTATAAGGACAAGAAATGGCATCTCGATAAGAAATAGGATCTGAGTTTTCAACTAAATTGAATTCATGCTCCTGCAAGTAAACATCATAGTCTCGAAATTTAGAAGACTCAGTGGATTTAGGAATCCTTTCAGATCTCTTAGGTGGAACTACAACCACGTCTAGGACTTGAGTATCAATGCCAACCTGTTGAGGAATTTCAACATCATTTATTGGATCAACAACATCATCATGAATCAGAGGAGACTAAATTGCCTTAGGATGAAATATAACAGGTGTAGGAATAACGATACAATCCTCTCTGAAATTAACAACACGAGACTCATTTCTTTCATTATGTTCGATGTCTCCTTTAAAATAGACAGCCCGATCTGATTTAATGACTCTAGTAGTGTGACTGGGATAATAAAATCTTGATCCTCTTGAGTTAGTACAATAACTAATAAAATAATGTGAAATAGTTTTAGGATCAAGCTTCTTCAGCTAAGGATTATAAGTCCTTACCTCAGCTTTACAGCCCCAAACACAGAAATGCTTCAAACTGGGCTTTTATCCTAATATAAGCTCAAAAGGAGTCTTTAGTATAGATTTACTAGGCACATGATCAAAAACATAAACACCAGTCCTCAAAGTGTCTCCCCACAAGAACTCTGGTAAGGTGGAGTGACTAAGCATGCACCTAACCATTTCCATAAAAGTATGATTTCACCTCTTTGCAATCCCATTTTGTTGAGGAGTGTCAGGGATGGTATATTGCGCTTCAATTCCACAATCCTGCAAGTATTTAGGAAAAGGTCCAGGGTTTCTACCACATACCGACCATAATACTCACCACCTCTATCAGATCTTACACATTTAGTCTGCTTCCCAAGTTTCAATTCAATAGCATTTTTCAATGATTTAAAAGCATCCAAGGATTCAAATTTCTCAAGCAACAATTCAACTCAACCATACCGAGAAAAATCATCAATGAAGGTGATGAAGTACTTATAGCCTCCCATGGTAATAGGAGTAATGGGTCCACAGATGTCTGTGTTAATTATCTTTAATGGTTCCTCCTTTCTAGTCATTTTCTCCTTTCTTACTTTAGTTATAAACATCCCTTTTATGCAATTAACACAAGTGTCAAAATCAGAAAATCCAAATTATGTATAATAGTTTCCTTAATCAATCACTCCATTCTCTCCTTAGAGATATGTTCTAACAGTTTATACCACAACATAGAAGATTTTTCAGTAACTCTCCCACGTTTCTTTCCAACAACAGTATTAACATTATCATGTGGTCAGTCAAAATAAGAAGAATTAGCAATTAGCGTAAACAATCCATCACGCATAATTACAGAACTAACAATAATAGAATCATAATACAAAATAATACCATTATTGATTATATGGAAAATGTATCCATAACTGTGTAAAATAAAAACTGAAATCAAATTCCTTCGCATAGAAGGCATATAAACAATATTTTTCAAAAGCAAACCATATCCACTACTCAACTTCAAGGAAACTACTCCTATGTGCTCAACATTAACATTAGATCCATCTTTTAGTTGCACCATCAACTCCCCTTTATTTGGCCTACGCCTGGTTTTGAACTCCTGCAATGAGTTCGTTACACGAATAGTGGCACCAGTGTCTAACCAGCATGAATTAGGAGGAACATCAATAAGATTTGATTCAAAACAGACAAAGAGTTAAGGTATACCTTTCTTCTTTGCCAACCAAATATGAAACTTTTCACAGTCACACTGCCTATGCCCATGTTCATGACAAAAGTTATTTTTCATTAAAAACAGGCTTGGGCTTAGTACCAGAACTCTCACTAAGCCTAAAAGGTAATGTAGGTTTATCATTCCTCTTCTTCTTAAATTGAGGCTTACCCTATTTGTTTATATGAAATTTCTTCTTCTCACCACTCTTATGAGAAGTGTGGTAAATAATGTGGGACTTTCCCTTCTTACTAATATGCTCCTCTTGAATAAGGATGGAAATCAATTCATCAATGCTCCATTCATCTTTCTGAGCATAGTACGTAGTCCTAAGAACGTCAAACTCAGACAGAAGAGATTCAAACACTTGCCAGATTAGATAATCCTCTCCTGGTACAACTTTCATGGACTTCAACTTGTTATACTAGTTCACAAGCTTCATTACATGCTCACGAACACCACCCACAGCATCATACTTGGTCTTAGACAGAGAAGACAAGAGATTAGACTTTTCAGTCTTATCAAACTTTTATAATTTTTCACCAACAGCCTTGAGATAATTTTTGGCATTATCAGTTTCAATGATGCTCTCTTTAATAGTCTTCTCCATTATGTACTTGATGGTCATCAGACAGACCTAGTTAGAACGAACTCCACTTATCATATTTAACTTTATATACAGTGAAAGACTCAACAGTGGGTTGTGCAGGCTCATCCTCAAGGAGAGCAACACCAGCATTTGAAACAGCCAAAAAAAGATTCAAGGATTCAAGCCAGTCCTCATAATTGGTTCTATTTAGCTTAACCAAAGAATTCGAAACTGAATATTGATACAATGCAGGGAGATTTAGCAAATGTATCTATGTGTAGTAAAATTGGGCAAACAACACAGCTGGGTTCTCATGCAATTGCAATCCAGCTTAAAGGTCCCGAATTACAACACAGATCACCCAGAACATTAAATTATGCCCTAAAGCTAATATCGATAGGATAATGAAAACTTAAAAACATAATGTAATGAATTAAACAAAGTATTAGAAACCACATTGATAAAGACAAACCGATAGGGTAAGTGCATCATTAATATAGTATCTAATATATGCCTAATAACAACATTACAATAACATTTTGTAATAATTGGTCTCACGATAGGCGAGCACACAATTACACAAAATAAATGACAAGAGTCTAATAACAGATTCCAAGATTGCCCCTTAGGTTTTGGTTAGCACCACAATTGCAAAATTAACCATATTAATCATATAATCTAACATTATATGCATAAACTACATCCAAAATTAATTTTGGTGCACAACTATATAACCACTAAGAGTACACAAGACCCCGCAAGCCCAAAACATATAAGAAACAAGCACAAAAGTTTTCAAGATAAAATTCAAAGAGTACAATATATATTTATTAATTTTAAAATTTAGTAAAAATAAAATGAATATTTCTATTATAAAAAAATTTCAGAAAAATACAATAAATTAGAACTGGGCAAATGGAACAATCTGGAAAATTTGGGACAAAACGGCCAAGGGAGTAGGCTACATGCGCCCACATGCGCCACCATTATGTGTGGGGAAAGATCAGCTGGATCGAGTTGCATCTTCCTCACCCGAAAGACTGGTATTCAAGTCGATTCAACCCGATTCGAGACCCGACTCAAAAAATCGCAATATCTCCCTCAATTTTGATCAGTTTTCAAAGAAATTGATGTCATTAGATTCAGAATTTAACGATCTATCAAAGCCCTCAATCAATTTTAAGGAAAAGCTACTGGAAAAATTTGAAAAAATCAAAGAGGAACAGTTTATGGGTTTGCGTTTTCGGTTTCGAAGTTTTAAAACAAACAACAGAAGATTCAACAAACTTACCACACGTTTTTGACACCAAATCGAAACAAATCAACAATAACAAAAGATTTCACAGAAAATAAATCAACAAAACCAAAAAAACCCAACAAATAATTTAACATCTAATCTAAAAAATTACCCACAAATTAGCAGTCACAATTAGGGTTATTAGGCTCTGATACCAATCGAAAGTATAATTGAACGAAATTATTGATTAATTTCATGATTAATCAATACAATTAGACTAACCCTATGATTGCAACATGTTAGATTTAATAATTTGGTGGACAAATACCAGGAAATTGAGGAGCAATTAAATCCATTGTTGTTTTCTGTTAAGTGGAGTGACATAGATGCAAATGATTAACTACTGCTATTCCAAACCTTGAAAGACGCAAGTACAGTTCTCGATGGGACGACTGTATTTAAAGTTGGCTAGCAGTAGGGCCTCCTGTATACTATAAATATGGGCTAAAACCTACTCATCATAGCAAGCCCATGATCACAAGTCCAATAACACGTATAAAATTTACCTAATTAATCGGGGTTTGTACAAAATTATATTTATTATGTTAGACTACATAATTAATGATAAAATTCTATCATTGTATGCTTGCTCAAAAGCCTCCAGATCCGATGTTAGGACATGTTGGAGTTGTACTTGAAAGTTTATCCAACGATATATCATAATTATTATAAGTTATACGAATTATGGAAATTAATAAATAGTTATAATATACATAAATAATTTAATTAATATAATTATAAAAATCATTAAAATAATAAAGTCTTAATAAAAATATTGGCCACCTTCATTTATTAGGTTAATTTGAAAGCAATGTCGTCTTCTAAGTTCTAACACTAAAGGCTAAAGCCAGCTAACAACAGCTTGCATGTCATTCCGTTCTCGTGACCTGGCATTCTTTGCAGAAGGCAAAAGCTGATGCTGTTATAAATTTTTGTAAATACTATGTTTTTATTTGAAAATATGAATCTAAAAAGGGGCCATACTATAGAGTATAGACCTAGCAAATATAGCAAGCCTTAAGAATGGGGTTGGCACACAGAAGCCCCAAAGAGGACCAGGCAGGATATACATCTCAACTGATCGGCCTGAGGATTCTGGCTGAGCTAGCGTGCCCTAATATTGGTATGGGCTGGAACAGCCACGTTCTGGGTCAGAGTTGTCATGACCTGGAAAGTTGGCTAGTGTTCAAGTCCCAAGTGTAACAATAACAGAAAGACTATGCTAATTCGCAGGTTTAGGCCATAAGCCAGTTCTAGTCGAGGTTGGGCAATCTTTCTGTCGTTGGTTTCTCGACTCATGGCTCATGGCTGCAACTAATTTCTAAGCAAGGGGACAAGTCAACCCACTTGATCGATGAGGTCAGAGAATGAAAAGAAGTTGTCTGTAACTATGCTGCACCATTGCGCAATTTCCAATACAAGTAAAAGAATAGTTTACGAGATAAAGGTTTGTTGCTGACTTTAGCATTTATGAATGCGTTTTAAACGAGTTGTAATTTGTTAATAGCAAGAACCTGCTTTAAAGTACGGTTTCTGAATGTGAATGTGAAGTTGTTTTTCTTTGTTTTCATGTAACCCTTCTTCGTCCCGTCCCATAATAATATCAAATAGTAGCAACTGTGTTATTTATGGCCTTCTAAAATCCCCATCTTTTTCTCTCTCTTCTTAATGACCATCACCGTCTTTATTTACTAAAAAGATTTGAACTTTCAAAGTAAGAGCCTCTTTGAAACAGGACCATTTTCGTTTTGAATCTCCAAAAACTGAAAGATTTGCTCTGCAGATACTGTGCCACAAATCATAGTAGAAAGATCTTCTCTAACCACCAGAGAAAGAGAGGTCTCTCAGCTTTTCTTTTTGGCTTATTCTTTGGGACTACTTTTAGTAGCATTGTTTTTAGCTTTAAATGCCTCTTCACTGTACTTTTTGATGTGCAGAGAAAAAGAGAGTGTGTGTGAACTAATTTTAGCCGTAAATTTGACGAGACGGGCAGATATTCGAGTTTTGAAAGAGAAGCTTAGAAATTCACGGGCGGTCAGTGGGTATGTTTAGTACACGTGGCTCCAGAAAGTTTACAGAGACAGAGAGAAGAAAGAGATTTGAATGCAATTTTATAGCGAAAGGGTGAGGAAATTTGCTTGGGTGGTGTTGTTAGTGTTGTTTTTTCATTGTACCCTAGCTAAATTCGGCAGTCCGTGTAAATTTCAGAAGGTTTTGGCTACTTCCACTTATACGTTTCTCCTTTACTATGGAAGTCCTCACTTATTATGGTGTTTTGTCTTCAGACTCTTGTTTGTTTATAGTTGGCGGTGGGTTTCTTTTGAATCCTATGTTTTTAAATTGGTTTCTCTGAGTCCATACCTCTGTATCTTTTTGTCTTCTAATGCAGTTCTTCACGAGGTTGTGTCAGATTTTCTTTTCCTGCAAATAAAAGTCTAATCTTTACCCTTTTGTTTTAAGGTTTAGATGCTTAGACCATCCTGTTCACTTCACTTCTCTGTTCGCAACCTGTAAAGATTCTAAAGATCTTGCAGTCGCTGCTCTTTCTCTCTCTAAACATACATTTTGGTCTGTCGTTTTAAGTTTTTTGAAACCAGCATTCCGTTTGCTCTCTCTCTCTCCCCCTCTTTTTGATGCCACTTGTAAAAGCAGTTCCTCACATTGACCATTACTTGGCTTCTCTTGTTCAGTGCGTCGCGTTGTTACTCTCTGGTTTTCGCACTTGGCAAGTTTCCACTCGGAAAAGCTTGTTAAACACCGTATTGTATCTAAAGATTTGATCTTGACGCATTGTTCCTGTTTCTAGGATTATCGCTGCTTGGAAACCTCTCTGTTGTTTCAAGCTGTAAATAGATTGGTAGACAATGGGCAAAGCTACCAGGTGGTTAAAGGGCTTCTTGGGCATGAAGAAAGATAAGGAGAAACAGAGGGAAAATATCGAAACTTCAAGTTCAGCAAGTGACAGAAAAGAGAAGAAAAGATGGAGTTTTGGTAAATCGGTGAGAGACAGTAACTTAGTTCCACGGATTCCGGTGAATTTTCCGGCGGAAAATGATGCTGACTGGCTCAGATCCTACCTTTCTGAAACAGAGAAAGAGCAGAGCAAGCACGCCATTACGGTGGCCGCCGCCACGGCCGCAGCTGCAGATGCCGCACTGGTAGCAGCTCAGGCGGCCATGACGGTGGTGAGGCTAACAAGTCAGGGCAGATGGACTTTGTTTGGAGCAGACGGAGAGAAGTTGGCAGCTGTAAGAATTCAAACAGTGTTCAGAGGCTATTTGGTATGTTAGGTATTTTTGGTTTGATCCTATATTATCTGGCTTCTGTTTTGGATGGTCAGGTTAATGTGCCCTTTTTCTTCTTGTACACCAAAGTTGGTTCGGAGATACGCTTGTTCCGCTCTAGTTTCCAAGACAATAGGTATTATAGTGGTGCAGATGTTTCTCCTAGTTCTTACTTTTATAGCTTTCTTTAAAAGCTACAAGAATAGTACATCTGTGTTTTGGGTTTCGTTACTTTTTTCTTAAACCTTACTTTTAACCTTGGGGTTTTGTGGTCATTCGAAGTACTTCACTTTTCTTAAAGAGAGCATTGTCAAATAGTTTTGAAACAGTAGCCATACTTTCAGGAGGATCATTGTTAGGTACGCATACTTTTTCAGTTTTCCTTCGGACTTGGTCAATCATTCCGTTCCATTTCCTGCCTGTAAGAATTTGAATTTGAAACCTGGCCTTTAGAAGTAGGGCTATGATTGATCGATACCCTGAATTAAGTTGGGCTATTATTGCAAGTCTGTCTCATCCCCAAACCAGTTGGGCTTCCTGTCATCTTTATTACAACTGTTTATTTCTGAGCTGAGCCATGTATATCTTCATTTCTAATTATATAGGCCAAATCTTCCAATTCTAATTAGTTTGAGTTTAATCAACTATCTCAGGCTAGAAAAGCGCTTCGAGCATTGAAAGGACTAGTTAAAATTCAGGCACTTGTCAGAGGCTATTTAATTCGAAAACGAACTACTGCAACTCTTCATAGTATGCAAGCTCTTGTAAGAGCTCAAAATGCAGTTCGAATCCAACGAGCTCGTCGCTCTGTTAATAAACAGAATAGGTTTCAATCTGGATACAGACCACGAAGATCCACAGTAAGAACCATACTTGTTTGGTGTTCATTTTCATTAAGAATGCCCCGTGGTTCTTAATACTGCTCTTTCTTTTTCTTTTTTTTGGGTTCTCAGGAAAGATTTGATGATGCAAGAAGTGAGTTCCACAGCAAGAGGCTATCTGCAGCTTACGAAATGAGTGCATTTGATGATAGCCCAAAAATAGTCGAAATCGATACATGCAAGCCAAGATCAATGTCACGTAGATTTACAACTGCATTATCAGAATGTGGTGAGGATGTTCCTTATCACGGACTGTCATCACCTCTTCCATGTCCAGTTCCAGCTCGAATCTCCATACGAGATTGCAAAAACGATAAAGATTTTGACTGGTATTTCACCGGCGACGCATGTAGGTTCTCTACGGCACAAAGCACGCCGCGAATCGTGAATTCTCTCCGTTCGAATGCTCCTGTTACACCAGCCAAGAGTGTCTGCGGAGACAGGTATTTCACGGCTTACTCAGGCTTCCCTAATTTTATGGCAAGCACACAATCCTTCAAGGCTAAATTGAGGTCTCTTAGTGCTCCAAAGCAAAGGCCAGAGTCAGGGCCAAGGAAGAGGCTTTCACTAAATGAAATAATGGCGTCAAGGAACAGCATCAGCAGCGTTAGAATGCAAAGGCCATCTCAACTTGAGAAGACTTGGGTTTCTAAATGCTGACATTTTTCATGAATTTGGGTTTGAGCAGGTGATTGTGAGTCAGCTTAATTATGATTTTTCGTTTGCAACCAAGAGGTCGACAAACATATAGCTTAGGACAAGGAGTGCGTAAGATGTAAATTGCTTTATCTTAACAGTTTGTGTTGATTTCTTCCCAAACAAATGAGAGTTTTTTTTTCCCCTCCTTCACATTGCTGTTTATTACGATTCATCGCATCATTAAGGTTCTTGCCAAATTAAGGTGTCCTACTCCTAGTTAAGGAGCTACGCAGTTTCCACCTTGCACATAAATATACAATCTCAATGATTTGTATCAAAAATAGAAATAATTAAGGATTAAGAAATAGTTTTCAATTATTTTTAAATATTAATAATTTTCTTATTCAAGTCTTTTTCTTAAATGTTTTAGTATAAGGATTTACATGAAAATTATGACTCAGTCACGTCAAATATTTTTGTTATTATTATTTATTTAAAAAATAAAAACTAATATCAAGTCATTATTGACGTTATATTTAATTGACGAAGAGTTAACTCCGTTAAATTTTATATCTAATTAAGGTTTGTTTTGAATATTCTATAAATATTGAGTTTCAATTTAAACACATTAAAATATTAGAGTATATTCTGTATTCTATCTTGAGGTTGAAAAATACAATTTTAACCACTGAATTAAATAAAAGAGTGCAGACTGTGTAATATGCTAATGAAAGGAAGATGTGAATGACGTTCATGGTGCTTGTTATTGTGTAAGAGGATCTCAATGGAGCCTCCCGTGAGTGAAAATTGGTATGGCAAAGTAAGTCCCATTTTAACTACGTCAATTTGCCATAAAGGAGGAGGATTATTTATTGTGGCATCCAAGTGACTACTAGGTCTTTTTTTAATTGATTTGCCCTATCATATAAGCCTTTTTTTAATTAAAAAAATGTAAGAAATTTAATTAGACAAATTAGCAATGTTGAAAGATTTAATTTTTTAAAATAGAGATAATTAAAAAAAAGAATATGATAAAACGATAAAAATATGGTAATCCCAAATATATAATCAAGATAATGTTTCTACTTTAATTGATACAATGCATATTTCAATTTTCTTTATTTTTAAATGAAATTTAGAAAGAAAATTTTTATATCTATCTTCACATTATAAATGAACAATTATAAATAATTGCTTATTTAGTTTTTAATATTTCTATTTTAAAATGTCTAAATGAGGCTATTAAGAAATAATATTATCCTTTTTTTTTTTTAATGTTGTAATGGAACTTACATGATAACTCTATTATTTGTTTTCTAATATTACTTAATAGGCCGTCTCTTTTTCATTATAATGCTTATATGTAGACTTCGAGGTTGTTCTCTTGATATTGAAAATGCTTTATCTAAGTTTTGTGTTATTTTAAATTCTTTTTTTCTTCTTTTATGTCTTCTATTTTAAGGGGGTTTCTGTTAAGAACTCAAGTTTTACCTCATTTTTTTATAATGATTTTCACTATTCTTCCCACATGGATTATGGGTTTTTTGTTATGATATGAAAGATTTCCCTTTTTTTTTTGCAATTACTAATTTCCGTGTCTATTACATTTCTTTTTGCATACTTAATTTTTACAGAAAATAGATCTTTGTTTCTTGTTAATCCTCGTAGTTACATTGTTTACTGTGAATTTTATGGAGAAAGGGGCAGAGATAAAAAGAGAGAAAAGATTAAGGGGTGTTATTAACTTTTTAAATAACATATTATATTGAACTTCTTAAAAAAAAAAGTGATTAGGGTTCCTTTTTAATCAATGAATGAACTCTCGTTTATAATTGTTCTTAGCAAAAATCCCTTTTGAATTTTAAAGTTTTCACCAAAATTCATGTTAGAACCTAATATTTTAAATTATTTAAAAAGAATCTTAATATTTTTTAAATAGTCAAATATAACCTTAAATCGACAAAAACCTTAATTCTTTTACGGTTCGTCAATTATCTAATAATCTCATCATTATCATCATTATCGCACCCAATCATAAATTCTGCAATAAAGTGGAGTCTGGGGAGGTCTGATAATACTCAGCCTTACCCTTACAGAGTAAAGAGGCTGTTTTCGGTAGACTCACATGCAAATATGACAATGAAAAAATAAAATAAAAATGATGCAGGTTAAAAGAGTAGATATATAAAACTGATATGCTAAAAAAGTAGGTAAATAAAATTAAAATAATTGAATAAATAAATAGAATAAAATAGAATAAAAAAAGATTGATGTATCAAGTTATAAAAAAAAATCAATTGGACTTGTCTTATATTGGTAGAGGTATAAGGTTAGTAAGTATAGTATCACGAAAATTAGATAAGCAAAAGGTAAAAGCGGACATGATGAATGTATTCCCACTTAAAGGCCAAAGAGATACAGCTTGTCCTACCCTACATCAATACAGAATTAAGCTTGTCCCACGCTTCATAGATTGATTCCCCGTCACCTTGTTAGAAATTGGTGATTTCCTTTATAATCTTGGTTGTCTTCATCAACAAGAAATACTAGTCCAAGAACGCAAGCACCAGCTGGTCTCATGTCGTAATGTTAGTTGGGCTCAGTGAATGGTACCAAGCCTTCGCTATGTCTCTAAGGGTAAAGGAAACAGTCTGATTCAGACCACATCTTCTAGCATCTGATGATACCAGAAAGTATCACAGATCTTGAGGAAGTTAACTATATGCACATTTGGATCCTCGTTATCCAATCCATAGAATTGCACATTCTACTGAAGCATATTGAGAAGTGCAGGTTTAATTTCTAGCGAGGCCGCTTGAACAGGAGGCCTAGCTACTCTTTGGTTCGACAGGTTGAACCCCAACCTCATGAAGTCCATCGGGGTCCTCTAATGTCATCCTTGGTTTGCTTCCTAATCCATATTCTATTGAAACTCCTCGGTCATTTATGATTTTCCGATCTCTTCTTCTTTTTCTCGCCAAGCTTTCCTAAGAGTTCGCTTTAGTTAATTAATATCTGAATCTAATGTCTCCGTTGCACAACTTAAACCTCTCGTGACTCTTTTGTTCATGCAAGAGTATGATTTCTGAAGTAGCACTAAAGAAATGAAAATAAAAATTTAAAACTAATCTAACTAACGCCTTAAACTATAGAACTAAACTATCGCCTCCCCGACAACGGTGCCTAAAACTTAATCGACGGTTTACGTATGCTAAGTTTTAATATTTATAACCTCGATAATATTGCAAGTGCACCGGTCGTTCGCGTAATACCTAAGGTATCGATTTCATGAGAAGGAGTAATCTAATCCTATAATCCAAAGCTTGACTTAAATTCGCAATAAATCAAAATAAGAAAATAACGCAGAAAATTAATCAATTAAGAAATCGATCGCAAGAATTAAATTCAGAAATTATAGACAAAACAGCAATTTTGCATAGCCCAATCAACAATCAACCTAGGAACTACTAATTGAGAGAAAGGAGGTTTTAATCCAACTTTAATGAAAATCTAATTAATTATGAAATTATCGAATTACCTGGTCTAGACAGTCCTAGGATGGATTACTCTCTCTCGAGTTATAATTTTTAACCCTAATTTATAATCTCTAATTTAAATTATAGAATTGTAATCTCTCGATTTCCAATTAACCCAAAACCTAAATCAGTTCTTAATTTGTCTAATGACCTACCAGAAACCTATGCTCGATCTCTCATTACATGATTTTATCGGTTTGATTTAATTCTTATCTATCAAACTACCTAACTCTTGTTAGCCCAATTTGATGATATTCACTCAATTCACCCTCTCAGTTTATTACCGAATTATTAAGAACAGAATTTAAATCACGAATAACTCAATAAAAACACAACAAATCAAACTTTATTAATATCAAAGATATAAAAAAGGTAAGTTTAGACAATATCAACATTCAACAACACCTGTTCTGAGAAGTACTTAGCATCAAGCTTCTTCTCTGTGTCTCTCTTCCTTCGTCTCCTTCTTCAAATCTCTCGATAAGCTCTCTAGGATTTTGGAATTTGGCTAGTGCAAAAAGCTACTCTTCTGCTCTTTAATGTTCTACTTATACCTTGGAAACCCTAGGGTTAATTCGGGATTGAAACGGTCCAAAAAGTCCCTTAACTTGATGTTTTCAACTATTTTTGTGTCTGCCTAATGCAAGCGACGATCGTGGCTAGCGCCTAATCCTCTCTGTCACAATTGTGACTAAAGTGTCATGATTGTGGCCTGGTTCTAGCCTCTCTGTCACAATCGTGACATGTTGTGTCATGATCATAGGCTGTAGTTTTGGCCCGAAACTCTTCGAAACATCTCTGTTCTTTGTCGTTTACCCTGAAACACTATCAAATGCATCAAAGCACCTAAAAAATATACTATTTAAGTTCAAACACTCCTACTAACCCATAAAAACACTTAAACACATAAACTAACAGAATTAAAAATAAATACATACTCAACACTCAAATTAACACTAAATACATAACAAATTGAACCCTAAAGCATAATGCAAATCGCAACTATTAATGGCCAATAGACAAAGTTACAAGGATGCCATAGTAGATCTCTCCCAACATCTAATGCAACCAAAAATGATGTTTTAGGTGTCCTTATAACAATCTAATTATAGTACAACTTGTAAAATAAAAAAACAAACTATGTATAGTTAATATATATATAAACAAAATATTGAAACTTTATAATTGTTTGTTAATTTTCACCATTCAAAGTTGTTACCAAGAAACATAGTTTTGTTACCTTGAGAAGGGAAAAAGATTATTAAGTTAGACCCAACTTCATCTTTAATTTATGTAAGTCACTGCTCATAAACATTATGAAATAATCCATGCTTTTATTCTCCTACCACATGCGCAAACCCAAGAACTTGAGTGACTTCACTTCGTTGGAGAAACGTTGAATCAAGAGGGAGAAGAAGTTTATTTCCATGCTTGCTTCCACTAGAAAAAGCATAAATTAGTAGGGATAGTAGAGATCCAATTTCTAACGTCAAGGATTGAAAGAGAGAAAGAGAGCATGCACATAAAAGAGTGATTGGAAATTTATGCTTATGGTTAAGGGTTAAATTATTGTTCATGTTAATGCTCCCTACTTAAGAAACTATTGTTTGCTACTCTTATAAGGCCTTAAATCAAAACTCAATTGAGCTATGAGGGTCACCTGAGCTCAAATGAAAACTCAATTTAGCTTGGGCTACATAGTTAGAGCTTGTTTAAGCTATCCATAATATCACCGTTTTAGGAAAACTTCCTAAAATAATGTCATTTGGTCTTAACTTTCTTATAATTAAGGCCAAATTGACATCATTTTATGATTGGAGTTGAGCTTTTCAGTTTACCTCCCCAAACCTAAACCCAACCTAAAATTTTGTTAACTAGAGTCTACCTCATTGACTTCGGGCAACTCATTTTGCCGTGTTTATTTGATAGTGTCAAATATAGGCGATCAAATTGGAAAAGTGAAAAAGAAGAAGAAGTACTTATGGACTTGATTATGTTTTGATAATATGGTTTATTTGTTTCTCAGAGGTCATAAAACGTGAGCTTATTACCATAATGAGGGCGTAATCTAATGAAAAATACCTTAACCATTATTAATTCATATTCATGCTTTTATACCATAACATCTCGTACTTATATGTCACCATAATTCCTATTCAAAATTCATCATCTCTAATCGATAACTTTCTTAAGTATACCTAATTTCAACTCAATCTTATCCATACGCAAATTTATATGTCCACTTAAATTCATCCATACATAATTCATAATTCATTAAATCAAAAGATAAGAGTTTTCACAAAGCCATAAAGGCATTTCAAACCACAAAACATCCATATCTCATAATCTCAAAAATACATAAGATACTTGAACTATTAATACTCAAAATGTAACTAAAATCCTCATTATTACAAAATCTAGCCTAAAATACAAAATATGTGACTTGAAGTGATGCTTTGACCCTCTTTCACTCGATCTTATGTTCTTTACCTGGAGATGGGGTAAAAAGGGGGTGAGCTTGAAAGCT
>JANIIA010000001.1:16245853-16268774 GCA_027478495.1 Erythroxylum alaternifolium
ATAACAATAATTAATAATAATCATAACAATAATTAATAATAATAATAATGATGATGATGATGATAATGATGATACTAATAATAATAATAATAGTAATTATTATTATTATTATTATCATCATTATTATTATCATTATTATTATTATTATTATTATTATTATTATTATTATTATTATGAGTTTAATAATATAATTAAGAATAACAAATTGCTTATGTAAGGGAGGGGTATTTCTGATATATCCTTATATGTTTTGTTTTGTCCTTGAGACAAGAAATCTTGTACTACAGTTTTGGAAGGAATAAAAAATTTATGTCCTTGTGCTCTGAAGACGAAACAAAAATGGGTGGGGACAGCAAGCAAACACTACGAGACACAGAACTTTTGCATTCCTGTCATCTGTTCCCACCTATGAGGACAGCAACCAAACGCTACATTAAGGTACTATATCTTTTAGGTTTACTTCATGTAATTATTTGTATTATGCTATCAAGTATTGACATCTATCTTACATCTTACTATTAAAGTTCATGAGAGATTAGTCAACTTAAAATTTCATTATAATTAGTCTTCTATATGATATTGACAAATCCCCAAAACTTTGTAGCTAAATCCCCAACAGGATTTAGTAGTAAAATTGTATATGAACATATATCTTTTCAGGCTAACTTTTAAACTCTTCTCAAACATATTCTATGTCCAAGAGATTTGGTTCATTAACATTTAGTATTAGCTATACTAAACAAAGCTAATATCTATTCTGATGAAAATGTGGCATAAAATAAATATTTGAAGCAAAGAAGGGATGCACAGTCATGGAAGTTCCTCAAGTCGTGCAGATTCTTGAATTTTGGTGATTTTTTATTATACATGGTCGAGGACATAGCTATTTGAGAAAATGAAGTGATAGAATTGAGTGATTATATTTATTTTGCTTGAGGACAAGCAAAGATTTAAGTGTGAGGATGTGATAGTTGTGCATTAGTATGTGTTTTTCTAGGTAATTGGCATGTGTTTTCTTGCATAATTGTTGATTATTGTTGTAGTTTAGGATTCGTTTTGTATGTTTTCATTAATTAGATTTCCATTGTTCTTTCATGTTTGATTTTAATTTAGGGTAAGAAAGAACTAGGTTTGTGTAGGTAGGAAGATTGAGCAACTTAGAGATTGAGCTAGAGATCAAAGAGAAGAAAAAAAGAGGATTACATCTATTGATTCCCACGATCGTGAGAATTACAATCCGAGACAATATGCAGGACTTTATTAAATTTAGGATTTTTGGACTGTTAAAGCATAATTAAGCCTCCATCTTAAAAGGAGACAAAATCCTTTTATAGAAAGACCATCATTGAGTGAAGAACTATTTTCAAAATTAATCCATCTTAACCACCATGGTAGTACAAGTACTGGTCTCTAATGGTATCCACCAAATAGGTTGAAAGAATTTTGTAACTTTTACAGAGAGGGTTAAGCAAGAAGTACTAGTCATAATAAATTTTGAACGTCTTAGTAATTTAATTGAAATTAAATTCAGATTTCAATTAAAATTTAATTAGAATTCTAATTCTAATTAAATATCAATTATGCCAAATAAAATCCAATATCTCATATTAATCCTTATTTATTAAATATTTTATATTTAATCATAAAGTTTCTCAAACTTTACAATCAATTCCTACTTGATTAAAATATCTTTTACCCTCTTTAATATGTTCTTTATGTAAGACCTATTAGGTTCATAAATATATTGACAATGATTATAAATTATAATTATGATTCATAATTAAGATTAGATAAATTAAATATCCTTTTTTTTTAATTCTCTAATTAAATAATCAAGATTGGCATCGAACAACACATCAAGACCAACCAAATATTTAAGAATGTCAAAGTGACTTTAACTAAGTTTTTTACGCATGATTTTTCCATATAATTTAATACTTTCATCATACAATGTTTGGATTAGACATAGAGCATGAAATTAATGTCTAATCTACTTTGAGTTCAATCATATTAGTTTCAGTCATTAACTATTAATTCAATTAATGACATTGTAAACTATTTACAAAATGCCATCTTATCTTGACCAAGGATTTCTCAAATCAATAATAATCCACAACAACAGAGCATTCTTAATCACTCAACTACCTCCATATAGTTCATACTACATCCAATGACTACTGATTGAATGACCTATGATTAAAATAGGTCATAAGTAGTACCAAAAAATAGCAATCTTTATACAAGATAACTTTAGAGTCCTTAACTCAAAGGATCATTTATGCAATTATCATAGTGAGAATTTCCATAGATATAAAATTAATGTTTCAAATAGATTTTTCATATCGGGCCAGTTCAATGAACTTGTTCTCTACAAGTACACACACGTATGTTTAAGTATCTTTGAACTTTAGTTTATCATATCAACTACTTCCTTTATAAAGAAAAACATAATGTATGCTAGCCTTTTTACTTTCTCTTAATATATAGACTTAATAGAACAATGAGTAGGAACAATTTACGATAATACATAAATGCAATATAAATCTTTTAATTATAATCTCATTATAATTTCATTTGCAATGTATAATTATCTCATGGACTTTATCATATACATCTAAACATGTATAAGATTAAAAAATGTTTTTGAATTATTTTGTCACAAAATTACAATAAATCGATTAGCTGTAGGGCATAAACTAACTCATAACCTAGATAATTTTTTGGAATTGCCATCCATTTAACAATATTGTTGGTTTCTACAACTAGTTGCCAACTCAAGCAACTTATACCCAGAACATTATGGTCGTTAGATAACCGTGGCTAGAGAAGTTAAATTTGGTTAAGAATACTCGGTATGATTAGGGTTGTTTTTAATGTTTTATAGACTCGGGACAAAGTAAGAGAAAGGGCCTTAATGAATCGACAATATGCAAATATGTAAACTTTAAAAACATATTTTTATTTTTAAAATTTAATATCTATACATAAGTGACTCAAGTCATAAGTCCACATACTCAACAAAATAGTAAATAGTTATAAGAGTAGCTAACAACATCTTGTAAATGTCAGTAACAATAAAATCACTAAAAGTAGTAGCAACAACCAAACATCAATATCAAATTGCAAAACACCAAGAGAATTATACTATCAAACACACAAATGATCATGAAAAATAATTTTTTTTACACATTTCTAGATACAAAATCATTAATAATAATATTAAGATCAATATTGTCTAACATATAAAATTGCTAAAATATTTAACCTTTCTTATGATATTGATGACCTCAAGTAGGTTTTCAATAATTTTAACTTAAAAAAACTTCTCTCAATTGATGCAATAGTCATAGGTACAAATTTTGATATTGGATAACAATCTATAGCTTAAACAAATTCAAGAATTTCAACTGATGACATTAACTCATTTGGCAACATCATTTGCAACATTTTTAATTAAAAAAAGATCATCTAAATCCACATACGACACATTATCATAAGAAAAAGTAGTTGTAAAATTAGTGCAACATTCTTTTAGTTTATTATCAACTAACGACCTCAATTTCTTTGAATAAAAATTAAAAAATTCTTTCAAATGTTGTTAATTGTTCAAATATATTCTTCAACGAAGTAATTGCTATATCTACAACAACTAAAAGTGTTAAAAGAGAGGTGTGCTATTATATATGGCAGATAAAGATATAATATGCCAATGAATGAACACTTTCTTATAAGAAAATATCAAATATTACAAAAATGACATAATAATTATATTTTTACAATTTTTTAGTATATACTTTTAAATAAATGTCCATCCATTCAAATCTAATTACTAGTGGGGCCATTACAACTTAGTTTATCCTAAATAAGATCTTATCTTACTCATTTAAAAGTTTATATTTTTTTAAAAATTCTACTCACCAGAAATCATTAAACCCATAAGAGGGTCATTGAAACTTTTTATTAAAAGCTAGAGTTTAAACAAAAAATCAAAGATTGAAATTCCAATTATATATTAGGATCAAATATTATTATATTAATGAAATATATCGTTGTTAATAGAGATGTCAACATATATCTCTAACAAATTGATCTCAAAATTTCTTTTTTTTAGGTCTAATGTGCATATTTGTATATTTATCATCCTTTAACTTACGTAAATGTGCACATCTGAAACAAATGCAAATAAAAAATATATAAGAGAAATATGAAAAGAACATGTTCCTTTCTTCTTCTTTAACAAGATCGAAACATAATCGTTACATCGCTTAATTAATGATTGGAAACCAAACTCTATTTTGTAAAGCCTGAAATTTATAATAAAAAACTCAATCACAAATTTCTTTTCAAATTTTACAAGGTAAAGTGCCAAGAAATCTTTTGGTATATATAAATATCTTGAAGCAGATTTATTGACTTTTCGATTTCTAGCCATTTAATCAATAGATTTATTAACTTCTAAATTTTCAACTGTTTTAATAGATATATTTATTAACTTTTGAATTTTCAACTCTTTTAATAAGTGAGCCTCCTATAAATCTAGGCCCTTGGTAAGGGTAGATGAAACATGGAAGTTGGTAAGATTGCTCCAAGAAACATCAGTTGTAAGAACGCCATGTTGACAATATGATAAATCTGGGAGAAAAGGAGTGTTATATCTACATATGCTAACATTTTGGTTCCTTAAATAAGACTTTACAAGTTATATAACTAGATTTCATATTACCTGTTTACCCTAGGTCATAATAGGTGGACAAAAATCTTTTTGTACATTGTTAGAGTTATATGCTTGTGTCCATGATCCTCCTGATGTCTTAAGATGGATCAAATATTATTATGCACCTCAAGAAACAAACATGTGATTAACATTAAAGATAGTTGTAATCTTTTACAGTATTAATTACAGGATTTACGTGCTCTGTTATAGATTTTACTCAACATTTTCTTTGGTAAGGGAGACATTAATTATTGTATTTGTAGGTTCATTATACTGGTTGTGAATGTACCATGAGAACTACATTTTCTCATAAAACCTCAGCGAGGATTATATATCACATTGAATGATATCTCTAATAACAAAAGACTTGGTAATATATGGATAATTTGGCCATTTTGTGTCAGATAATGATATAAATAATCTCACTTTTTTGAATGATCCATTATATTAATCAACTAAATGTTAGGAAATTAGGGCATGATTCGATCTCTCGAGTAGCAAAATAATTACAAAGTAATTTTATATTGATTTCTCGAAGTCAAGATTACTTAAATTCTATAAATAATTAATAGATAAAATATAATAGAATATTAATTCTTATTCTTACTTTATTGTGAAGTTTGATCATTTTCTTATTATTTTCTTCGAACGGTTTCTAAATCTGACTCATCTTAACCACAATAATTACACAAGTGTTTAACTTCTAAGAGTATCCAAAGAACGTATTACGAGAACTCTACAATTATTATAAAGAGGGTTAAGCAAGGAATATTAACTCCCTTGGAGTCTAAGCCTTTTAAAATAAAATTTGGACATTTTAGTAATTTAATTAAAATAAAATTCTAAACGTCTGAAATGATAGATTAATAGGTACATTATATACAATACTAAAGTCTGATATGATTTCAACATTTTAGTGATTTAAATGAAATAAAAATTTTAGTTAAACTTTAATTAAAATTACAATTAATTCTTATTAAATACCAATTATGTAAATAAGCTCTAATATCTTATATTGATCCTCATTTATTAAATATATCATATTTAATCATAAAATTTCTCAAACTTTACAATCAAGTCTAACTTAATTAAAATACTTTTTTTCTTCAACCTATTTTTTATGTATAATCCATTAGATTCTTAAATTTGTTAGCAATAGATACAAATTATAACCTTAAATCAAATTTAGGATTAGATTAATTAAACTCTTTTAAATTGTCATTAGCTTTCTAATTAAATAAGTTATATCAATAGATTAATATTGGTATCTAATAGTAAATCATAATTACCCAAATATTTATGAATATTAAAATAGTTTTAATTAACTTTTTCATGCATAATTTTTCATATAATTCAATTCTTTAATCATATATAAAGTATAAAATTAATGACTACTCTATTTGAGTTCAATCATGCTAGTTTTCTATTATTAGTAATTAATTGTATTAATGACATTTATAAATTATTTATATATTGTCATTATACCTTAATTAAGGATTTTCTAACTCAATACTAATCAAGAACAATTAAATATTCTCCAATCATTTTAAGGTAGTAAATCATTTATTAATCACTCAATTATCTTCTTACTTTAATTTATAAAATTGATCACTTCTTTCATAAAAAAAAATATAACATATGCTAGTATTTTTTATAATTTTTTAATTTCCTCTTAATAGATCAATAACTATGAACAATTTAAAGATAATAAATAGATATAATATGAATCTCATAATTATAATATCTTCTTAAATTCATTTGTAATGTATATTTATCTCATAAGCATTATAAATATTATAAGATAAATAATACTTTTAAATTATTTTATCGCTAAATTTGAACCAGCACTATAAACTAACACTACATGAAACCAAAACTTTTCCATTGATCAATTGGCATGGTGCACAAATTGAAGGTTGTTTCCAAGCTTAAGAGTGATAAAAATAATGATGAAAAAAAAATCCAGACATCACAACAGTGAGAGGAGCTCCCTTCGTGACAGTGACCACCTGTAGGAAGCCGTAGTATCCAGCACTTTTTCTTGGCTATTAAACTCATTTTTTAATGCAAACACTTCTCAATAAACTCAGCATCCATCCCTCCAAAGAAATGGCATCAATCATGTGTAAACAATCACCTAAAAGGGATTTCAATAATCTGTTATTTACGCAGCACACTATAACCCTCCGAATCCGAGAAAAAGCAAGACAACTGCTATGGATGAAGAATGATCTTCTGCAGAACAATGATCTTCCAGTTACACATCACATATTGTTCTGTTTAATTCATCTTAGAGGACTAACAACCCAACCTGTTACTGGATTCTGCCTCCGAATTCTAAGTTTTTTAGGTGAACCACTTTGCAATCATTCAAGCACCGAATATGTGATTGAATCAGGTGTCAATCCTTGCAATCGTTCAATCACATATTGTTCTGTTTAATTCACCTTAGAGGACTAACAACCCAACCTGTTACCGGATTCTGCCTCCGAATTCTAAATTTTTTATGTGAACCACTTTGCAATCGTTCAAGCACCGAATATGTGACTGAATCAGGTGTCAATCCTTGCTGTTTAAGCTTTGAATACAAATCCACAGCTTCAGCTGTTCTCCCAGACCTTTCAAGACAGTCAAGAAGGACATTGTAAGTTATAATATTAGGGCAGCATCCTTCATCAAGCATCTCATCAAACAACCGGCAAGCCATTTCAACTTTATCTGCTTTGCCAAAGCACTCAATCAGAGTGCTGTATGTTACTACATCAGGATTCAATCCTTTTTCCTGCATTTCCTTAAACCGCATGTGAGCTTCATCTATATCACCGTTCTTCCCAAGGCAATTAATCAAAGAATTATAAGAGATAATATCTGGTTTACAATCACCATTATCAAGTTCTTCGAATAATTTAACTGCCTCTTCAACTTTCCCTGCTCTACCAAAGCTTGCAATCAGAATATTATAAGTGAAAATATCTGGTGCAAGGCCTTCCTGCTTCATTTTCTCATAAAGATCAAGAAGATGGGTTACTTGCTTGAACTTGCCGAGAGCATAAAAAACAGTGTTATACATGATTGTATCAGCTTTTATTCCTTTCTCATGAATTCGTCCCAGTAGCTCCATAGCCTCAGTTGTTTTGCCAGCGTTACACAAACTCTCCAACATAGAAACACATGCATCCCTATCTCCCTGATCATGAAAGCTCCACATGTTGCAAAACAGCCGGTGAGCTTCATTCGCATGGCCCAATTTGTTTAGAGTCCTTACAAGAAACGCATAAATAGACCTATTGATGTATTTCTTTGATGCTTCCATTATCTCATCCAACCTATGAAGTTGCCCTTCTGAGGCCAGAGCATTAAGGACAACACTATAAGTAAATTGATTTGGCCGACAATTATTACCAACCATTTTCAGGAAAAGAAGGATAGCTTTGTCAACCAGCCGACCATTAGCAAGTGCCTCAATCATAGTATTATAAGCAATCAAATTAGGAGGCCAGCCCTTGTTCAACATCTCCTCAAAGAGTGCCAAAGATTCACATATCTTCCCATTCTTACCGTTCATTTTAATCATAATTGTGTAAGTATAAACATCAGGTTCACAGCGATTCCTTTTCATGTCTCCAAAGACCATAGTAGCCTGGTCAACCTGCCATAATACTGTAGATCAGAAGATCAGAAACCACGACTATAAACGTCAATAAAGATAAACAACCATCATTTGAAGAAAAATGAATGCGTATCAACAACTATGTTTTAGTTTCCAGTTTTCTTATTCCTACCAATAAATAAGTAGCATAAGAACACAAACACATCTTAGAAAATTCTCAGAAAAAGCCATCAAATAAGCATGAAACAAATTCATCTTAAACATGTAGCAAAGAAGAAAAAAAAGAGCATCATGGAAAATCTAAAGAAAAGCCATCACTTGAGCAAAAAACAAACCTTTTTATCTTCAGCTAAAGCATCCAAGAGCATATTATAAGCGAAAATATCAAGCTTGTGGCCTCTCATCTTCAGTTCAAAGTAAGTTCTAAGCGCTTTCTCGCAGTCACGAGACCTCAAATACGCTTGAACCAAACACTTGTAGGTATAACCAGTCATCCTCAAACGCCACTTCTTAAGCAAACCAAGACAACTCTCCAGATCCTCGCTGTTCCCGAAAAATCCAATCAAGATATTAACAGTCGATATTGTCCCAGGTGTCCCGCTCTTCTCCATGTCGGAGACAATTGTACGGACGAGATCCACTCTATTGGGTAAAGCAGAGTTGGAGAGAATGAGTATGATCCGAGTATAGGTAGCCGGATCGTGACGAAAGTTTGAAGAGAGAGAGGGACAAAAGTGGAAGAACTTGAGAGCGAGAGAGGGGCAGTTTAGGGATTTGAGAATTTCGGATGCTTCAGCCGGAGTGAGAGAGACAGAGAGAGAGGAGAGGTAGTCATGGAGCGAATCGAATGGGTCTGGGCGGAGATGCGGTGACTGGAGATATGTAAAGGCGCCACCTTTCGCCGTTCTGCAGCGCTGGGAGTTGAGAAGGATTTTGGTGGCTTTACAGACGAGCTCGCGGCGGGGAAGTAGGTAGCCGCGGGGGTCGAAGGGTGCTTGCGGCTGTGGGGGTGCTACTTCGGCGGAGAGGGTACGGCCTGTGGGGGAAGTTGAAGTGACTTTGGCGGTGTACTTTGTGCCGTAGTGGCGGCGGCCAGCGGTAGTGATGAAATAACGTCGGCATATCATGGCGGGAGGGTGGTTTAATTGGTTGAGTGTAAAGCTTTAGCATGTGTGATTAGGGTTGTCGAGAAAAGGCGTAGTACGCCGTCGTGTCACGAATCCTTCGTAATGTATTCAATAGCAGAAAAAGGTAAAATAACCAACTTTTGCAGCTAATCTCAAGGTAACGTTTAGTGTTGAAATTAAAACCTGTTGTTTTAAGAATATTCAAATTAAACCCCACGTTAAGAGAGAAAGTGAAGGGAATGTAATGCCATCAACGTTTTGTCATACTAATAGTATTTTAATGTTATTTTAAGTCTCAAAATATCACCTAACTATAACATAATATTATGGGACTCTCTTTTTAAAATTATTTAATTATTATAATATTTAATTTAATTTTAACCTGAATTAATTAATCTAATTAATCAACTTAATAATTGTAGTAGAAAAAACCCTAATATGAAACCATGGATTATTATCACAATTCTAATTGAAACTCATCATCTTTTACCGTGAAGTCGCCCTGTCACTCTACGGAGTCTTCACACCATCTCTTTGGCTACGGAGTCTTCACACCATCTCTTTGGCTACAACTTAAATGCACCTTTTTCTTGACCACACTGTTGTCACCCTTCACCACTGCAAATTTGCGGTAACCCAATTTTAAGTTTGTCTGTGTTTCATTCTCTACCTCTTGCTTCATGTTTGTGTGGTTATGTATGTGTCTTTTGCCTTAGGATGTTTCTTGTTTAGTTTTTTTAAAGTTTCATACATTAAGGATATGTTTTTAAAAAGCTATGTTGCTTATCCTTCAAGGTATTTTGGATAACAAGGACCTACTATGAGAGGGAAGTTGATGGGGCAACCTAATCATAGTGGAATAATATTAGACATTAAAGAACCGAATTTATATAAAATAATTGCATATTTCATACTTCTTTCTTTCTTTCTTTCTTTCTAGTTTTTTAGAATCATTAGGAATTCTATTTTAGGTTTAGGACTTTATGAGCTATAGCTATTATTCAAATCCATATGATGTCAGTTTATGTTGTTTAGGTTTCGGAAACATGTTTCCAGGTAAGAAACCAATTACCATTACCAAAATTTTTGAGAATCATGATGCCTCTAATTTTTAAAAGTGTTCCTTTTGTTACAAACTCAAGGCTTTCCCCACTTCCTTCAGAGCCTGCAAATTTCAATTATGATCATGGTGCAACTGTAGATATTCTAATTGATTCTTCTAAGGTAGTACTAAACTCTCAATTTGGTGGAAACAAATCTATACCATTTGTCCCTTTGGGCTATTTAGTAATTTCTTCCAATCTAGGATTTGAGAAAGAAATAGAAGGAGCTCCAAGCTAAAGAGGCTGAATTAAGTAGAAAAGGATAGGCATATGTTCATTCAATTATGAAGCTTTTGCATTGCTTACGGCATGATCATATAGCCAATTTGAAATTTTTCCATGCTTAATATTAGAGGTGGTTATTGATTAATCTCGTAATGCCTTTTTAAGATTTAGATCATATGGGAGCTTTTGTAGCGTATATATATTAAATTTTGACTACTAGATCAAGGTTTTTAAAAAGTGTTAATTTAGAAGCTCTAGCTTTCGGATAATGAAGAATATGGTAATCCTTAACAATTTTCCACTATCATTACTAATATACATCATTTCAATTAATTCATTACAATGGTATCAAGGCAATATACTCCTTCATTGGAATTGATTAATGCTGAATAATACCTAGTTAAACAATTAGTTTGGATCTATTTGACCTTATTGCATAACTAAATATTTCTAGTAATAACTCTTAACATTCTTGGAAGAAAAATAGTTAATTTTTTATTGATGTTTTCTATCCTGGCAATTTTACGCTATGATTTTCTTTAGTATCTATGCAGATGGAAACGTCATCATCTACTAATACAATAATAAGTTTAAAAGTAGAAAATGTGATTCGCTATTATGGGTTAAAGCCCCACTAAAGACTTCATGGAGTGATCATAATTCTAATTGGAGATTCTATTAACGTCTCAGTTATCCAGTGAGAATTTATATGTTATTAGATTAAAATTTTTTGTTTAAATTTTATAAAATGAAATAAAATATTTTAGTTTGGGAGATGTAACTTTTTCAGATAGTACGATGAAAAAGTTATCGAGAGAGTCATTGAAGTGTTAAAATTAAAATTAAGGAAAGAAATATCAGTTTTAAAGAAGGTGGTTGAAATAAGCAAAAGTAAGGAGTTTGAAGAACAAATGAAGCACATGAAGGAAGACATATATTTATTAAGAAAAGAGAAAAAAGAAATGAAGTTTATGTTAATAAATATTATAATAGGATTTGTTGTGGTTATGGTACTTGTTATTTTCAACTATATTATGTGGAAATTGTATTGAATTGTATTTATATATGAATTATGTAATGAATAATTATATTATATAAGAATTATTTATATATGAACTATGTAATGTACAACCAAGTTTATTTCATATATAAAGTAGTGGTTAATTACAAAAATTGAATAATGCCATATGAAATCAACAGAAATTGAAGAATTCAACCTATAGAAATTAAAGGCAAATTATATGCATGACATTGATTTAGTTTTTTAAGACCTATCAGTTCATATTGGTCAACCAAAAGAATAGATATGTCCAATATGAGCAGTTTGTTTATCCAACACAAACATTTTTCACAATTTTCATATATGTCAGTAGAACATCCATCTAAAAAAGCCAATGGGACATATATCTATAAAAAAAAGTCAAAGGCCTTATTGATTAGCAATGTTTCCCTCATTTTCACTTTACTACAAAACTTGTTCTTGTAATGATTGTGTCAATGATATTCTCCTTTTGATTGCTTGAGTTTGTAACTACTGTAAAGTAATACTAAAATTTCATCTAAACTATAAACCCCTTGGTTTAAATAATAATTGGAATGTTTTCAAATCAATATCTCCAAGCTCTTTTTTTTACTAGCATGTCCAAATGTACCAACCTAGAAAATTGAAGAAAAATATTAGAAACACATTTGCCAATTATTTCAACTAAGATAAATTAATAAAAAATCACATTACAATTAATATTGCTTTGTTGACTTGGAATAGCATTATCATTAACTCTGTTTGCACCACTTAACTATTTTTGTGCAGAAAACAATTTTTTAAGTTATAATAATTGATAAAAATTGAAAGTTTAGATATATGTGAAGATGCGTCTATGATAACTTGATTAAGATAATGATAAACATTAGTTACTGCAAGGTTTAAAAATTGTATTCATATAATTAAAATCTTCTTGTTGCATTTTCTAAAGTTGTGACTAGAAGGCATTTTTACACTTTTCCGATCTAAGACAATTTGTTTAATTTGTTTATTTTTTTTAGTCCCTATTTCTTGCAACTTTGGGTTTATCGGGCATAAATCTTTTAGATGAGGGATGTATTACTTCTGCATCGGTTAGAGGCTAGAAAATTTCACCCCTAATAGATTGAAATAGATGTTCATACAAACTCAAGAATTAACCCTTCCTATAATATGAATCTGCAAATGTCTCAAACTTTTGATTAATAGATTGCATTAATCGCATATTTGTAGGGATATCTATACCGGTCCTATACCCGATAACTATATGTTTGTTGTCTACTGATTCTTACAGTATGTTTCTCGTTACCTTTTGAAATATTCATAAGCATCATCTCCATTTTAGACAATTCTTCACTATATTGCATCTTTTTGGGTCTTCTCTAACTTCTTCATTATATTTGGTGCAATATCTTACTTCCATCCACCTATAAAATGCCTGTTATCTATATGCCTCTTCATCACTTTTATTCAAACTGTTTTAAGTATGCTAATCATTGGCCTATCCCTTAGCTGGTAAGATTCACCTATTGAAAGTTTCATTCGCATTATAGTCAACTATCGGACATTTAGATTTAAAGGATTGGTAATATCTTTCTCTCCTCTCCTTAGGATATTTAAATAAATCTGAAGTACATCTAAGTCTTATTTTGTCAAGTCTCTCAGTTGCTTGTTGAAACCTTTAGTATATTATTTTTTTAGGTCCTTTCCTTTTCAGTTCCTATGCTAATTATAATACTTTTGTCTAGCACACATTCAGTAAGCTGCATTTGGCAAAGTCTCCTCTACATCCTTGATCAATCCCTAAATCAATTTAAAAAGATATTAGTTTATATTTCATATTGTAATAAAATCAATTATAAGTATATAAAGACAAAAATACCTTCTACATATCATATATGACTATAAGTCCTTCACCATCATTTGATTCTAAATTAAATGCTAACAAATTCATGAAAAAATTAAATCCGTGAATTTGTGTTTTTTACCACCACTATTGCCCAGGCTAATGGATACATTCCTTCATCACAATCTTTACCTACTAAACTCAACAATTAGCCTTAGAACTCTGTCTTAAGTAAGAAGCCATCAATCTCAAAAATAGGTCTTAAAGTCTTCCATCCTCTTTTTATGGCATCAAAATAAATTTATAATCTTTTGAAATGCAATAAAATATAAAAAAGTGTTAATATGATGTATAAAATAAGTTAGTGAAGTATTAATGAGTTAATGAAAATTTCACATATCATTAACTATAGCAATGAACTTCCCTGTTTCCTTGATTGTTGTAACTTCAGTGTTGATCTAAGATTGCTTATCTTCAACTTAAGTACATAAACTTGTAGCTTCACTTATTCATTAACATAATTTGTTGCTCTTTCTTTCCTCAATTTCCTCTTCTCTCTTCTACATATGCTTGAATTAACAAAAATATTGAGTTCTTCTCTACACTCTGACCATTTTTTGGTTAAGATACTAAGCTTCTCAAAAATTCCATCCTTGAAGTTTCTCATCAAGAATTTGGTAGAAACCAATTTTGGTTTTTTATTTGTGAAACAATTATGATAAGGTTTGTAATTTTTTATTTTAAAACATCTGTTATTCTTATCATATCCGACATACAAAACCAAAGGGCATCCATTAATACATCGTACCCTAATTTGATTACTCTCACTCCTTTTTAACCTTACATTGTATCTTATTTATATAGCATAATCGAAAACATCATCTTTAAACTTTTTAATAGTTTCGAACTCCATTCATAATCTTCGCACACGTGCCACATCTGTAGGCTTATACCTAACACTTGAACTGGGTCTACCCAAAGCTTCACTTGACTCTTCTCCACTAGGATATTCATCAGTACTAATAACACTACCATAATCAGTTGTTTCGATTTAATTAGTTGATGGTCATTTGAAATGTCTACATCACAGTCTGATTGAACATATCCAACATGTTCATCCATATTTGCACCCTAATCCTCTATATTTTCATTCACATGTGCACCCTGTTCATCTACATTTTCATCCATATGTTCACCTTATTCCTCCATAGTTTCACCTTTTTCATCCATATCTACACCATGTTCATCATTGTTACATTCCTATCCTCTAATTATATGTAATATTTCAAGAGCATGAAAATGTGTCTAAATGATGAGTTACTTAGATATCAACATTCCTATGAATTTGCATAAGATTTACTAGCCTAACATAACTTTAGTTTGACTCAATAACTCTTTGAAGTTAAAACCAGGTTATTGTAATATGCCTTATCAATTTTATGGTACCATAAATTCTTACCCATCTTATATATTTTCCTATTACTGATATAGTTATTGTCAACATTTTCAAATATACTAATATCTCCACCAACATATCTAAATTTATGTTCTAACATGAAATTCCCATCATAGAAATGCCTTATACTTCCATATTAAGCCATTAAAATTAGTGTAGCAATCATTAGAGAATAATAAAAGAAACAAATGTCATCAAAACGACCAATAGAGACCCAAGCATAAAAAATAGTTCGAATAATGTACTACTTTTCTATTTACTCAAACAGTTCCTTAAGCAACAACAAATTCTAATAGACTGTAATCATTTGCTTACTTAACCTCACGTCATATCTAATAATTCATAACTATTTAGTTTATCTTAGCAGGAGAAAAAAATAGCTAAATAAAATGATTCCACATTAAAATGGCTTAGTACCGAGAAAGAAATTTACTATTGTTCCCGTTGTAGAAGTGAAATCTCAATATCTTGTAGTGGATTTTTTTTATTATTTTAATAACATTCTTTTTCATAAAAAAAGACCCAAAAAAGCAAAAGCTAGCAAAGATTGAATACAAGAAAATGGTCATATTTTCTCTACAAAGTTGTTCATATCTTAAGTTGTCCTAGTAAAGTGTATGCAGTACCATATGCATCAATCATGAATAAGAAAAATCAACAACCAACTACATGGGCCATGTATAGAAGCTAAAAAATTCACTACCAAAAGTGTTGTTCCGATTTTCTCGAATTTGAAAGCTTACTTGTTTTTTATTGATATGGTACTTTTTTAAGAGCTTCTTCTTTTTCGGCTTTGTCATGGCTTAATGCTTTGGCTTTAGAATATGCTTTGTAATGTTAACAAGCAAGTCAGTGATATGAGGACTAAACTAAGACCAATGAGATAAGTAGGAGGTAGAATGAAATATCTAAACTATGATTTAGGTAAGGCTTACAAGTGCCAACTTATGGCAAATAGTAAAGACTAGAGTCAAAATTATGTATTTAGATTTCGATTTCAAAGTTAAGTTGATGGATGGAACCTATTTCTTTTTACCCTCTCATGAACAATTGTAATGTATTGAAAGAAGAAAAGCATAAACTTCAAGTAACTATGTAGAAGATCTCAACCTTAAACGTAAAGAGATCCATAACCTTCCGAACCTAACTTACGATGTCCTTTTGCAAGATTAATATCAGACTACTCAAAGTTTCTTTATCCACAGAAGATTACCAGCATCTGCAATTGACCATATTACAAAAAAAGTATATCAGATGAAAATCAATTAAACTTGAAGAATTGTTTAGCATTCAGAAAGTAAAACAGACCAAAAACTCTCTTCCAATGATAGTAAAAAATTTCACTTCTACAAATTTTACCAAGTTACGATCGCATGATTTCCAATCAACATATGAAGAACTAAAACCAAAAAGAAAAATTTATAAGTGGTATTATTTTAGGCAAGGCAAAAAGGGTAAAATGAAATAAAATTATAAGTAGCATACTAGTTGGCAGTTTCAACAACTAAAGAAATAAAATCAGGAAAAAGAAACTTATACCTGTAGTGAAAAAATAATTGATAATATATGTTTTCTTTACATTTGCCATCCAGCTCCTTTTCTTTGGTTAATCCATTCATAATCATAAGAAAAATCCAAAATGATCATAAGCAAATTCTACTTTTAAAGCCAATTAGTGGAGATGCATGCATTATCAATTATCTTTATTGAAATGAATCAAGTTTCTAACTTTCAATACCTAAAGTTTAAAGTTTTGTATGGTTCAATTCAGAAGTAGTCAAGTTAATTAAGCAAAAGGGTATTCGTAGAGGCGATGAAGGGACTTTCACTTGCTCTCCTCCTGCATCCATCGTCATATTGCTATGTCTAACCTAACTTCAAAGTGACGGTCACATATTGTTTTTGCTTCATTCATAAAAGCGTATTTGCATATACAAGACTTTCATCAATGTTGAAAATTACCTACTCAAATAACCTTAATAACATATATACAATGGGAAAGGACCATAACGAGGTAAGCTAATAACATATAAAATGCAAAACGCTGACAACTTTACGCTCTTCACTTTTATTGAACATTCATAAAACGGTAGAGATTAATGTAAGAAAAAAAGCGTTATAAGCTATGTAATCTAATCAACAAAAGCAAACTTATACTCATTTTTTTCCTCTACTTAATTAACGCAAGAGAGAATTGGACAGAGCGGTCCGAAAGGATAAATAATGATTAAAAAGTAGAAATTTGTTTTATTAAATTCAATACAATTCATTAGTTCGTTAATGAGCTGATAAATGAAATATTTAGGTTTGATTCATATGAAGATTTTAAAGTATATACGTCAAAGCATTAGAAGACAATTGGGAAGTGACTAAAATTAAATGACATTGATGTGGGCACATAAATAACAGAATCATATTTCATTCCGTAAACTCGGAACTCATCTTTTGGTTTCCATGGTAGAGAGAAGCAAGAAAATTGACAAAAATTTTCGCATGTCCAAAAATTGCTTGCTTCATCTGCATGAAACCTTCTTCCTGGATTGTTTTTTATTTGAGCAATTGAAACCAAATCAAAGGGCTTGGTTGTGGTTGTGGCTGCATAGACTCGTTCTCATTTTGCATGGAACTTGCTGCTAACAGAGTCGTAGTTGGGTACATTGACAACTGCCACCAATTTAAACAATAACTTTAGAACAAAATCGAGGGGTTGAACTCAGTCTGCATGAGAAGCCATTACCATCTCCATAAGATGCCATTGTCAAAGGTGAAGAGATAAGCTTCTTTCCAAATTCAGAAATGTCCTTCAATGTGATTGCGTCTAATGTCTTCAAGAACTGTTCTGCAGACTTCCTGAGGAGGCAAACGTTGGTTTAGGTGCATCTGACATCACATTAATTCAGACTTGCACCGAGGCTAACCATATGGATCAATCAAAAGTAACAAATTACTCTGATAAAAGCTTATATCATGGAGGATTAATCACATGTAAACCATATCATCCATTGGTAGCATGGGTGTGTTCCTTTTGGATCTGGTAAATGCGACACCAGATCAGCTGAGCTCCTATGCTCTTTATTTGAGTGATAAAGTAATGAAAAACGGTCCTTATATTCTAGCAATACCTTTCTCCATATGTCAAAAACTGCCTTCCTATATCTTCCGCCACAACTAGCTGCAAAACCATCACAGAACAATATTAAGTCCCCATAACTAATAGAAGGCTTAAGAAAACGCAGAAGTGGGGAACTAGAGTTTCAATGATGTTCAACTTTGATCCAGTCAAGAAAGTATGATTCTTTCCATAACAGAATTCCGGAGGCATGTGTGTTATGTGTGGGTGTCACAGATATCTTTGCTTATTTATTTAGTCTTCACTTTTTTCTTTTTCATTTTGACAAGTGAGGTGGGGTTGAGATTTGCAGAAATGTGTGTTGAACAGAGGAACATACTCTAGATTCCAAATTCATAAGAACTGCAGACTTCGTCATCTCTTTTGCACGATTAAGCTGCCCCTGTGTTACTGCCACAAGAAATGAGAAATGTTGGTTAAAGCCACGAGAAGATTTGTGATACACATAGTATGCAATCAATACATAGAATTTAACAAATGAAAAGCCAAACCTTGTCCAGGAATTGCAATTGCAATTAACTCTCCCACAGCTAAATCAACTGCTTTGGCCGCGAAGTTGGAGGTCTGAATTAACAGAAGGCTAATAAGTTTTGTACTAAACTCATAACAAGTGGTGGACTAGAGGCAACCAAAAGTTTGTAAGGAAATTGCTAAAATAGTTGACATAATACAGGAGCATGAATACAAGTGTGCATGCCTCCTGACAATATTAAATCAGCATTCGATTTCCATGCATAACATGCACTCCACAATCTTGAGAAATATTGCATGGGTGGTTAGTCTTACAGTGCTAGCATAGATGCCAAACAATCCAGTATTATTGAAGATGCTGTTAAATGCAGTGAAAGATTGAAGCTGTTGGTACTCATTCAGTACTCGGAGATCTGTTATCAAACAAATGAAAAACAATCAATTTAAAAAGGATTTCTCAGCATCCATGAAAGAAATTAACTGAAAATGAAACAGAAATAAAGAGCAACAAAGATGTCAGGTTGACAAAGATGGTAAGATTAGATAACTGGAAGGACAATGACATTTTAAATCAAGTTGTGAGTTAAGAGCTCATCCTATATAACTCACACAGTCGTGAGTGCATCCCTTTTCCAGGGCCTCCAGCAGAGAAAGAGCCACCTCCTCCCATAAGCATCTGCAGCAGGACGAGAAGAATCACGATTCAATGCTAGCACTCTAAACGAAGTAAAAGGACAAAATAAGTAATTTTGCACCTGAAGAACAGTCAAAGTTATAGCTTCTTTGTCATTATTCCAGCCTCCAGGAACCTCAAAAGCTAGAGCTACATGTGTCATCTGGCCTCATAAGGAACAAAATATGTGAACATTGTAATACAAAGCAACCAGAAACAATCCAATACATGCAAAGTATAAATGTAATGCCCACCGGAGAATCAGCTTGACGGCGATAGTCCCCACCAATATATAAAGATTTTGGCTCTTGAGGGCGTGGAACAAGTGGGAGGTCAGAAAGAAGTGGTTCAGCAATAGATACAAGTTGTTCAAATTCAACCCCAGATGCTGCAAGTACCATGCGAGGAGCAGTGTAGTTCTCCTGCAATTATACATGAGCATTATTTAACGGAGGGACAACCAAAACTAACTATAGTACCATATCATAATATTTTCTAGTCTTACAGCTACAAATTCCTCCAAAAGATCACAATTTAATCTATGTAGAGCAGATTCTGTGGCCAGGAGAGGATTAGCCAATGCTCCTGTGTAGCCAGTTAAATGAATTGCCTCCAAAAGTAAGCCCTGAGGATTGTTAGAGAGTGCTCCAATTTCATCTTTGACCTTTTTCAGCTGCACAAACATAAGTTTGTACTATCATACAATGTGCATGTTCACACAAATATATTTTAGCAAATATTGCTTTCTCAAAGGTGATTACAAGTTTACAGACAATAACACGAATAGTTACTTAGAACACATTCATAGGTGTCAAATGTATTAACAAAAAAATGTGTGAATATTTTTGTTAATTATGCATGAACCAGATAATAAAGATTAATCCATGAAAGATGAGAAAATTGTCTTGACACATAAAGCTATAATTCAGATTATAATCTTATCATTGTAAAACAGAAACAGACCTCACATTTTGAATTTTCACAGCCAAAAGAAAAAGATAATTTGCAAGAAAAAGTGTTCTACATGTCCCTAGAAAGAGGTGGCCGTGTATCTACAAGTTTCTCAAGAAAAGGTTTAGGATTGAGTTGCACCTTACGAATGCACCTGAAGGTGATCAAAGCATGGAATATAGTGAACTAACATCAAACTGAATGCATTAATGAAAAGGTAGTAAGTTAGATCACAGAAAAATAAACATGCAACTTCCAAGGTCCCACAATATTGTAGGAAAATCAGGATAAACATGATATAACCTCGAAGGTGATTTACCATGCGTACAAACAATTCATTTTTTTAAATTATTTAGTAAAGTAATGTTGTTGAACATGGTTACCTCTTCATTGATTTCCCAATCTAAGAATACTGGATTTCGCACAGTATCAATAAGCAATTCAACCATTTCAGGAACATAGGTCTTCAAAGCATCAAATGTGTATCCCATCTGCTCCCGAGAGGCTGAAGCTGCCACATTACCCCCGATTGCCTCCACTTCCCTAACAATGCGCAAGTGGCTCCTGTTCCTTGTGCTCTTGAATGCCATCCGCTCAAGTAAGTGTGTAGCCCCAGATGACAATGGTGTTTCATAGATGGAACCACAATCAATGTACAAACCTATGGAAGCAGCAGGATTCTAGATAACCAACCAAATGACACTTTGATGAGATCGTAAAACAACCAAGTAGAACTAAGAAGAACTGGCATTCTGCTATAAACTAGAATTTAACGAAAAAGCAAAAGGTAGACATGAAATTAATGACACAGTAAGAACTTGTGTAATTGAACTCACTGATGATACTTCTGATGCTATTTTAACGCCATTTGCAAGGGTTTTTGACATGGTCTTGCTTAGCTCAACATAATCAGGTAGTGCAGGTGGAAGAGAAACACCTTCAAGATGGGAATCTAAAGAAGGAAGAGAACTGGCTTGTTCTCCAGTCAACCAGCTAAACCATCCTGGTGAGGAGGTCCTAACAGCAACTGCACTTGAAGTTGCATACCAGCTGGCTCCTAATTTCCCAAAATCACCCTAATCAGTAACAACACCCGAAAAAGTCAATGGGTACTTCAGGCAGAATAATCACCAAAAATTTACTGGGAGATTAATAAGCCAGAAATTTAGACTCACTGATGATTAAGCTAATGTTAGACAGACGTAAAGAAGTCACTACTTCCAATGTAACACAGCCAACATTCTTCCTATAGCTGTAAACTAAACATTGAAACCAGAGTTTGCACGCAAAATATAGAGCTATCCATTTTCCAGAAGGGTGATTCTTTAAGAGCTGTCTCAGACCCGGTTCCATTGCCAACAATGTTAAACCAAACATTTTGCAAGAAGTTAGAGTCCACAATTCAGATGGGAAATCGCATTTGAATGTGATAAATCAGACAAAACCAGAAAACAACTGATTTACAAACTAAACCAAAGAGATCAATCGCTAAGAACTAGCCAGCAGCCGTAAAATAACACCCGATAAATGAAAGATAAATTAAATCAGATCTATGAACCACAGAACGAGACTTCGTTTCTGCATAACACTATCAATGAAATGCAGAGTTCAACCAATAAAACGTCAAAAGGCTTAAACTTTCAACTTCTATTCATAGAAATTAAATCCATTCAAGAGCTTTACAACCCCACTTGGTCAAACAAACGAAATTTTAAACAATTTTCCAATTATTTCCAGAAAATCCAACAGAAAGTTGAGTTTTTTGGAAACAAAACCTTAAGAGCTCGAAGACGTGAAACCGCTCTATACATTATCGAAACAACTCAAAAAACCACAAAAGTTAGTTTTAACGAAAGACTTCTCTTCTTTGTCTGGTTTTAAGGTTTGATTTTGTAAGAGAGAAAGGTGGCTATCGAGAAGAAGCAGAAGAGGAGCTCTTGAGGTTTTGTTGTAGTTGAGAGTTTGGATTCACTGCGGTTAAGCACGTGATATTAAAACTGTCAAACGTCCGTAGATCTCGCGGCGTTTTAGTAGTTCCTCGTTCCTGCAGTGGACTTGTCGTTTAGAGGTGGTGTAATTGGATTGGGTCCATAGGTATCATGCAATTCAGGCCCAAAGATTAAGGGGTGCTTGGTTGATAAGTTTGAGAAGGGTGAATAGGTAAGGAATGAAAAGTAAGTGGTTAGTTGTTGATTATCACTATAGGAATAATAGTTTGATATCTCACTTTTGGATAATCCTCCGTACCTTCCATTTAGTAGAGGAATGAAATTCATTCCTTAGTAGTGACTATTTTTTTTAAAATATTTTTAAAACTAATTAATTAATTATAATATAATAAATCAAATATAATTCATTCATTAATTAAAATATTGTAATTAATTAATTAATTAAAATATAATTAAATAATTAATTATAATATAAATAATTAAAATATAGTTGATTCATTAATTAAAATATTGTAATTAATTAATTAATTAATTAAAATATAACTAATTAATTAATTACATTATAATTAATTAAAACATAACAAATTAAAATATAATTATTCATTAATTAAAATATTGTAATTAATTAATTAAAATATAAATAAT
>JANIIA010000001.1:16286471-16299425 GCA_027478495.1 Erythroxylum alaternifolium
TATACTTAACCCTCCTTCATCCTTAGGAAAGCAAATATTAGCCCATTTCACTTTAGTTGAACCTTTGACACCATTTGGGTGATTCCATAGGAAGTTCTTAAGGATTCTTTCAATGGTTTTGATGATACCTTGAGAAAGAAAGATGTGGAGCTCTACTAATTATAGAGAGAGTTTAACATTGATTTGATGAGTTCAACCTTCCCTACATAGGACAAAGACTTATTTACCCACGAACTGATTCTTCTCTGTGTTTTCTCTAAGAGTGGAGTGCATTTCGTATATAAGAGTCTTTTAGTAGAAATTGGTAATCCAAGATACAATAGAGGTGTCTACTTAAAAAGAATTTTAGTTTATTAAGAGATGTGAGGGCCCAAAGTAGTAGCTTTTTTGAATAGGAGAAAATGACTCTTTATTGGGTTAAATTGTAGTCCAAAGAAGCTTTTGAATTTGATAAATGTCACCACATAACTTTGTATAGAATCCATCGAGGCACTGCAAAATAAGGTAGATCATCTGCAAAGCAAAGGTTAGTCAAATCAATCTTTTTGCATTTAGCATGGTATCTGAATTTTAGGTTTTTGAGCACTTCATGCTTAATAAGAGAGTTAAAAGTCTCCATTAAAAGGATGAAAAGGTAGGGGTACAAGGGGTCCCCTTGCCTAAGTCCTCTTTCTGCCTTAAAGAGTGTGGTAGGAGTACCATTGATTAGAATAAACAAGGAGGCGGTTGAGATACACTCTTTAATCCACTTTATAAAGATCATTGGAAATCTATGAGCCATCAGTAAATTCCATAGGAAATCCTGACTCACACTATCAAAAGCTTTATAGGAATTAATTTTGATTGTGTAGTTTACTTTTGATAGTGTAGTTTAGAGAGTAATTCGATCTAGAGTGGCCTTTTAGGAGCTTTTATGCAATAAAATGTTGTCTCTTATATGTCTGTCTTGCTTAAAGGCGCCTTGGTTGTCACTAATTAGAAGGGTTAGGGTTTTTTCAGTCTTGAAGCAAGTATCTTGGATATGACCTTATAGAGGAAATTAGTACATGCAATAGGTTTGTAATCCCCAAAATGTGTGGGATTGGAGCATCTAGGAATCAAACTAATAAAGGTTCTGTTGATCTCTTTGAGTAGGATCCCCTTGGAAAAGAATTCTTTTATTACCTCTATAACAAATGGTCCTGTCTCATTCTAAGATTTTTGGAAGAAGTACCCATTTAGGCCATCAGGGCCAGGAGCTTTGGAGCCATCCATGGAAAAAAATGCAACTTCTATTTATGTATTTTCTACTAGTTTTATGAGAAGTTCCGAGTCTGCTAATATGATTTGTTTATGGGAGAGGGTTCTGAGTTCATCTAACGTAACATTTAAAGCGTTTGGAGTTCTTAGTAGGTCTTTAAAGTACCTTATTGCCTCCTCTTGGAATTCCTATTGTGTATGAAGATTTACACCATCTTTGGAAGTTATAAAGTAGATTTTGTTATCGTTTTTTCTCACAAGAATAGAGTTGAAAAAGAATCTAGTGCAGTTGTCCCCATCTTTTAACCAATGTACTCTAGCTCTTTATTGAAGAGAGAGTTGTGATTGTGTGTAGCCTTCAAGAATTGTGATGACACATTCTTTTCTCTTTCAAGTAAAACCGGATCAGAAGGATGAGTAACAAGGTTAGCTTAGATAACTTGAAGTTTAAGTTTGGAGGAATTTATTGAGGAAGTTGTAGGCCTTTGTAGAGAATTTAGGATCTTCAATTCTTGTTTGATAGGTTTTAGTTTTTGGACATAACAGAACTACTTGGTCCCTTAAAACTATGTACTACACATTTTATACATGCCTCCCCAAACCCTGGAACATTCACTAGGAAGTTATTGAATCGGAAAGGATAGTGCTTGCTAACTTTTTGGAATAGGCTGTCCACTATAAAAGGGGGTATGATCTGAGAAAGGGGGGTCTTTGAATGTAGTAAGGCTGTTCAGAAAGGTACTGAGCCAAATATCATTTACCAGTGCTCGATCCAATTTTTTCCTGATGTGCTAAGCAGATTGTTGTTTGTTGGTGCAAGTAAAAGTATGAGCAATATACTTAAGATCTGTCACCCCTAACTCCTCCACCATCTCTTTCAAATCAGTTCTATAATTCTTAAGATAAAATTTTCCTTGTGCCTTAAGGGGTATAATATGGAGTTAAAGTCTCTATATATTAGCCAAGGAATAGAGACAGTACTGCTGAATGATGATAGGTTGGTCCATATGTCTCTTCTTTGGAATCGAAAATTTCTTGCATAGATGAAAGAGACATTTGTTTAGATGTACTTCTGTAAGAAAGATATTTTCAAATGCATGGCTTGTTCATTTAAGTTTAATAGATCCATCTTGAGCTTATCCTCCCTATAGCATATTATTATTCTACCTAAAGCATGATGTTGGTGATTAGTAATCATGTTCTAGTGGGAAGCAAAAATGTCCAGTTTTGCTAAATTTTTTAGTCTGACTTTGGTTTCTAGTAATCCGAATATGAGAGGCTTCTCTCTCAAAATAAAGTCTTTTAAAGCTAACTGTTTACTGGGAGAGTTTATTCCATGTACATTCCATGCAATTATAGGCCTAGATTAAAAGGTTTGGCATGTGTTGCCTTTCCCTTTTCCCCTCTTTGATCTCCTTCTCTCCACTGTATGGAATTCAACATTTACTGTAGTTTCTTTAAGAGTAATAGAAGCTTTAGGAGTTGCTATGATATCAAATTGGATAGGGTTAATACTACTCACTTCTGAATCTCCTTCAGCAATTTGTATAGTCATTGAAGTAGTGGTTAGGATGACCTGGTCAATGTTGGCTTCAATTTGAGTAACATGTGTTGTATTCGGTGCTTGTGAAACTTCTTGCTCTGCATTGCTTGTTAAACTGTGCTCTTCAACATTTTTGTCCACGGTTGGAAGCTTAAGCACCATGCATAAATTATTTCTGAAAAGCAATAACTTGGAAGATCTATCCATGAAGGGACCAGCTGCAATTATTCATCATCAATTCTAGTCCAAAGGAGAACTAAACCTTCGGTAGGATGAAGGTGGAGCAGCTCCTCCTTCATCTTTGTACAAGTTACACGTTGAAGAGGATTGTCCAACATGTTGCAAGGTTAGTTTCCAATAGTTGTCCATTATATTAGCTCTTAGCATCTTTGTTTAATCAATCATTTAACTCCTTACATCACCCACGAAAATTCTTATCCCCTAAATATAACAAGTTGTTCTAATTTTGTCTCAACAAAATGACACAAATCCATACCATAAATTGGTCTCACATGTAATGAATTTTATGTCCCTCATATCTACTCCTTCATAAACATAGTAGCATAAGGTTTTCATGCATTCTTGTTCTAAAATAACAAGAAATTCTTCATATACGTGACAACTGCCATTTAAGGCTCATTCACATATACATTTATTAATTCTTGTCCAAAATAATTAAATGGTTTAAGAGAAATCTATCCAATTTTGGTAGAATTTCATGTCCACTTATTAACATGTTGTACCTAAATATATCAACATATAAGTTAGATTTATTTACTTTAAGTATCCTTAACTATGGATAATTCTCTCACGCTTGGTTTACTTAGTTTATGTCCTTATGTTTCATCCTGAAAATGCTTCCAATTTACCCCACAATAATTTAAAACAAGGTCAATCTTAATCTATCATAAATTTACTAGATCAATTTTATTTTTGGTCCATTTCTATACCAATTAACTCTAATATTTTTCGACTATCATTTGAATTTAATAATTGTCTCAAGTATTGTCAAATAATTCAAGGTTGGGTCCCCAATTCACCTTTTAGTGAAAATAAAATTTACATTCACTCGGAAACACAATTCACATGAAATGAAATTTTATAGACACATGAAAGGAAAAGTTTGGGGTTTTACAATCACCCCTCCCTACAAAAAAATTTCGTCCTCGAAATTTAACCAAGCATACAATGACATACTTAAACTAAATGGGGATATAATGCACGCATTTGGTGCTCGGGTTCGCATGTAGCTTCTTCTACTATGTGATTCCTCCACAGCACTTTAACTAAAGGAATAACCTTATTACACAAAACCTAGTCTCTACGGTCAAGAATTTGCACTGGTTCTTCTTTGAAAGTCAAGTCTTCCGTTAAATTCATTGGTTGCTCTATGATTACATAAGATGGATCAGCTAGATATTTGCAAAGCATAGAAATATAGAAGACATTGTGAATCCTCACAAGTTTATCTGGTAACTTCAATTGATATGCCAATGATCCAATCCTTTCCATTATCTTCATACAGTCCCATATAATGCAGACCTAATTTACCGCGTTTCACAAATCTCAATATGCCTTTACAAGGGGAAATCTTAAGAAATACCTTATCTCCAATTTCAAACTCTATTACCCTATTTGGGGGTAATCCTAGAAGATCCTCCAGAAACATGGAGGGAAACTCTCTAACCATTGGAATATCTCCTAGTTAAACCTCATTATTCTTCTATTCAATCATATAGATATGTACATATTATTATTCTAGTTCAATCACTTAAGGCTCATTCACATGTACATGTATTATTTCTTATACAAAATAAGTAAGTGGTTTAAGAAAAATCTGTCCAATGTTGGTAGAAGTTTCATGTCCACTTATTAACATGATGTACCTGAACATATCAACATATAAGTTAGATCGATTTACTTAAGTATCCTCAACTATGGTTGATTATCCCATGCTTGGTTTACTTGGTTTATATCCTTATGTTTCAGCCTAAAAATGCTTCCAATTTACTCCACGATAATTTAAAACAAGGTCAATCTTGATTTATTATAAATCCACCAGATTGAATTTACTTTTGGTCCATTTCTATACTAGTCAACTCCAATATTTTTCAACTATCATTTGATTTTGATATTTGTCTTAAGGATTGTCAAATCATTCAGGGTTGGGTCCCCAATTCACCTTTTAGAGAAAATAAAATTTACATTCACCCAAAAACACCATTCACACAAAATGAAATTTTATAGACACGTGAAAGGAAAAATTTGGGATTTTACACCTTATATAGACCATACCATAAATTTAATCATTTAATATCATGCTTAAACAATTTTAACACGATATGTGAATATCAAAGTTTAGACATGTTTAAGTATTCGCTATTGATAACTATCAAATTATTCAAAAAATAAAAATTTTATTATCTTAATGCATGACTTAATAAGGTCAAGGTATGGTTAAGTGACATATTTTCATTAAATTAAAGATGTTGCAAAAAACCACCATATGAATGACAATCAAATGTTAGCTGGCAGTTAGGAAAAAATGATTATGAAAATTACAACACAACATGTAATCATCATAATTCCCCTGCATAACTTAAAATGTTTTAACTAAGTTATTCAGTCCACTACCTCTATCTCTATAGACTTCCGTTTTTTTCTTATCATCATCATTGAGACATTTTCCTCAATTGATGAACACCTTTTCTTCTTTCTATATGTCCCAATAATGTACATATTACTTAGTTTTATGTAAACACCGAGTACCTGCAATCATATAATTATACAAAAACATTTTTAACATGAAAATCAACTTGACAAAAAGAAGCACATAAAATATTTGTGTTAGCTATTTGGTTATTACAAAATTACCTGTGACTTTAGTGGTTGGTTTTCCTTACGATGTTTTTGGATTAAGTGTTTTTTCATGTTAATCAAAACTCAAATTCTCTAACATATTTTATGTAATGACATAATTTTTGACATCTACATATATCCATAAGTTCATGTTGGTTAGGTGGTAAAAGTGGACAAAATGAAATAATTTCATATATTAGTGATTCTACTGCACAAAAAAATATTCAATTAATATTTTCCATGCAACGTAATTTTTTATCTTACAAACTAAAACATAATTACCTTACCTATTATGTCTATGAAAGTAGTTATAGTGTCTATCTTAGTTATGTAAATTGTTAGATAACCTTATAGATAACTCCATATAAAACTAATTAATTATATAGTTTATGTTTTAACAAGAAGTGTATCATGTCAATTTCGCCTCTCAAATGACATTTTACGAGATAAATGAAAATAATTTCATTTTATAGGTTTAGTAGACAATGTATACCTTTAATATATCATGGGATTGTTTCTGTAACATAATAACCCTTATTTCTATTTCAAGATAGTGGACACAACATGTTTATTTATTAGGATTAATAATGTTAATGGGCCATATGGGAAGATAGGCACAAACACTAAAGATATTTATACCCGTGGTCTAAGGTTAGTGATTAGCACTCCCTAGTTGTTTCCAACTCTAAAGAACATATCAAAACTCAAGTCCCATTAGTTTAATTATGGAAAATAGTGCAAATTGTTCCTATCACTTTTATAATATTTAAGTATTCATGGTTGAAAAATAACAAAAATAGAAAAAACATGTAATAGCATAAACTACAATAGTATATAAAAAACATGGTTGGATAATTTTGTCATATTGTTATAACCAATTTTCTTCTTATCCTTCTTATATTTAAATAATATGAAATACAGTGCTATATGAAAGGTTTTAAAAAATGATTCTACTACTAGTGTTCTATTAATTCAATACATACTACTATCTTAGGTGCAATATTTCCAATTTATAGTAACTTTTTTTGTTAATTGATGAATAGATTATGTAATTTAAAGCATGACACTTAAGTGGAAAGCGTGTCCGTTAGGGGGAACATTAGTATTTAATGATTGGTACATGCTCAACTTATTATTGGATGTGGTCAACCATTATAAGATCCATGAATAGCTTGCTTATAGCCGTGTAGAAAACTACACACCAATGTGGTAAACCCTTTGGACCTTGTATTCACAAAGGAATTGTTAATACTTAAGCTCATATGACTGGGCATGTTTTAGGTATGGATGATTTTATATTCATCAATACATTTCCATAAGTACGTCTCACCTATAATATTTAAATCTTATGATTGAGTTAGAAGTTGAGATTTCTTCAATCCTTCATCTACTTTATGTTATATGCCATAGGAATTTTCGAATGCATTTATCCTAGTTCAGTAATCATTTATAATTATAGTAGTATATAAATGAATTGTTCAATTCATCTGAAGAGAAGTACAATTAACTAAATTATTGTGCACTATTGTAACAATTGATAAACTAAACTAAATAAGGATATATTTTAAGTATTATAACCTTTAATTGCATATAATGTTATAGATATAGAGATTGTAATTGATTATGTACTACTTTAACAATTAGGCGAATGTTAACCATACCTTTTTCATTATTAGCTTATACATATTCTTATCATAAGATATTCCTAGAATGCATATGCATACTAATATTGGAACATGATTATAGGACTATATAGATGTTTGCAATTGTGAATTAAATTAATTGTTAATTGAAACATAAGAAATTTTATTCATATATATGAAATTTTCACAGAAATTTGAGAACTACTTATCTATCGATTATGAATATATGCATTTAATTGAGTTGTTTCATAAGCAAATGTAATCTTCCATACCCTTTGGATCATATATAGAGCATAGATATGGTATAAAACATGGGTGTTCCTTGAAACTTATTCTTATAACTAGCATAAAGGATCATTTTGGGCTATGATATACCTTGTATCATCAATCTTTGTAATTGATTAGTACATCTATTATAGACCAGTACTTTATGTACCATCACATAAGTTGAGGATGCTTTAAATTCTTTGTGGTTGTGCCACTACACATATTCTTACCATGAGCAAATAGGAAAAAAAATGAGTTTCAAGTACTTAATATGATCAATTATTTTTATTGATAACCTTCACTTAGTTCAGATATTAAACTTTATGTACCATCATCTACTTTGGGGATATTACAACTTATCTATAGTATAAAATAGAAAATAATAAAAATGAATCAACTTATGTACTAAATAATAGTTTGAATTTAATAAAATTATTCCTTTAAATAACAAGACAAACATACCTATCATGTGTATTAAGGAACAAAACATGGCATGCATAACTAATAACAAAGCCTACCATGAAAAAATCAATATAACATTGACATAGGGTACTTTAAAACAAGAACTTTTTATAATGTATTAAACATCAATCATAGTGCTAATTATCTCTAACACTATAGGTTGCTATCTTCCTAACGATGTTTAATGGCAATTCATTATAAAAATGCTCTTATACAACTTTCTCCTTCTATATTATACTAAGAAAAGAACTAACACAAATAAAAATGTACCTTCCTGATGAGCTTTCGATATCATGATCAATAATTTTGTGTTTGCAGGCAACAATATCTTATGAAACATCTAAATGAATTAGTTGTTATAAAGGTAGTTTCTATATCCCAATCATAATACTTTATGTATCATATATAAGAAGGTGGATAGATTAGCCCTTAAATATTTGCCTAAGTTATATATGATAATTTTTTAGCTATCTAACTAGGTCAACAATGCATTGTTTTCATTTATACAGTTGTCTTACTTTACCCTTCTCATTTTCTAGGGTTATTCTGAAGAGATAAAATAAAAATTTTCATGTCTAGATATATCAGATTTTACTGTAGAAACAAAAATTTAAACCAAACCACAATTTATAATTCAAGGTATATGGAATCATATGCATCATAAATACTTAAGGATTCTTAATTTTCCTTATCCATTCATAAATGGATATGTTATACAATTTTCTAACCTTTTTTTTCTATCTGTTATATATTTGATTATCTTTGTTTTCCTCATACAATATACCGAATTAATATTGAAAGATATGACAATGAAATTGGAGGTAAAACATAAATGTCATATCATCATGAAACCCATTGAAGGAATGTGCGATAAAGACACCATTCAGAAATAACCTAACATCCACTGAAGAAAGCTTAGATTGTGCAATTCACAAAGATGGTTAATCCTTATACCTATTGCTTTAAGAACTTAAAATTATGTATCTTGACCACATGGACTTTTACCTACCATTGTATTTAGAGATGGAATTCCCATTTTTCACCATAGTTGTTACTTATTTAAAATCTAGGGTTGTAACTTTTATTGATAGTTGTGGTATTGAATAAAGAGAGTCTAGGTGAAATTTGTATTGAGGCAAGGTATTATTTTGATGTAAAAAATCTATTCCCATTTAAAAGTTTTCTTTGCTTATAAATTTACAATTTTTGTAAAAAAATTATTTTTTTAATAAATATATACATTAAATTCAATTACTACCTAGCTGAATATAACTGAAAAAATTCATCATTTATTATAAGTTGAACTTTATATACTGTCATCTAATTTAATGATGATGGCTCTAGTTGTCTACTGTTAGGTTCTGATCATGCCTCTTATATATAATATATATCAAATATACGCAACGGAACCACAAAGGAACCTCAAAAACTAGATATACTCATGCATATAGATATAGAAAAACAAAAAAACATGAAATGTAAGATGTTTATACCTTTCTGACGTTCTCCTTCATTCCTTAATCTTCTTCGTGTTAGGTTGTCATAAACCACAACGATTAATACAGACCGTCTCTAATGAATGTCCACACGAAGATAGAAGGATGAAACCTTACTAGGAGATGGCTAAAATTCTTTCTTTGTGTTAGAAAAGACAAGAACTCTTGAGAGACTTAGAGAGAAAAAGTGTGTGTATAAGAAAAAGAACCTTTCCTCCTATTTTTTTGTGTCTTACACAAGATACATGAAAATCATCTCAATTTTCTGCACCATTTGGCCTTCCATAACCCCATCACTAATGGAAAGTTATGGGAAGTTAATGGTCATGAATAGCATGCATTAATAGAAGTTATGGGAAGTTAATGGCCATGAATAGAATGCATTAATGGAAGTTATGACTATGAATAGAATACATTAATGGAATCCAACAACACTTGTTTCTTGAATCACCATTCAAGACCATTTTACTCATCCTTCAAATCTTGTATGTGTGTGACCCATTAGGTTCCCAATTATGTTGGCCACTTGAATTAACACTTAATTCAAGTAAGTCAAAAGTGGTATCTAAAAACACTTCATGACCCCCAATTGACCGAAAAGTCAATGGTTTGATTACGAACCCTTCCATACGCAATGTTGCCATGCAATTTGTCCTTTCACTATCTATACCACACTTAGTTCAGAGTATGGTCAAAGATTCAACTCCCACTAGACTGACTACGTCACATCTAGTCTATATGTTATTAGATCTTATCCTAAGGATCTCATTGCACTATATATCATTGAAGACTCTCTTCCTGACATATATCTGCTCTGGCCAGAGACTCTCGAGTAATGACCCCGATAAGAGGCCATGGGGATCATCTCCTTCTATTAGGAGTGGTGAATCTTTTATTGGATACTCAATTATCTCTAAATGCCTCAAGCTGTACCCAATATCCACCCTATGAGTAACCCCTGAAAGGCACCGATGAATGTAGTCAAAGCACGTGATCAGTATCTGAGATATCCTTAAGCACCTCAAGTCAAAGGATACTTGCACCATTGCCATGATCAGACTATCATTGACACTGGAATAGAATATACATATGATTGTCTCATAGTAGGTCAATTTAATGTACTTACTACCGTTAGTAAGCATCCACATGTTAACTCTAAACAACTCATGTTTACAGCTTATGAGATCTACTGCTTGATCTAATCAAGGAGTATAACATAGGCTAGTCTATCCGGATTAATGATATCTCATCTCATCAATCCTTTGACTAGGGAAAGTTTAGATACTAACATAAGCACATATGATAGAAATCTCATTATCATGATCTCGTAACTATTTCCCCCATGCTATGTTTTGTATTAAGGACTTCATTAAATCAAGTTAAGATCAACATCAAATCCATAAATGTATGAACATTGAAATAATAAAAATACCTTTATTAATAATAAAATGATTTGTGCAATAAGTGCTAAAGGTGATTGCCTTTAGAGCAATTCTCTAACAAACTCCTGCTTGTACTAAAGCCAATCGCCTTGATATCTAATACCATAGGCGTGTACATGTGACACAAAACTCTTTTGGGAAATAGGCCTAGTAAACAGATCAACTATATTCTGATCGATAGGAACTCTCTCTATCTTGACATCATTTTTACCAATGATCTCTCTATTCAAATGGTAGCATCTGAGTATATGTTTGGACTTCTAATGAGACCTCAGTTCTTTTGCCTGCACTATAGCCCCATTATTGTCACAATATAAATACACTGGGTCAGCGATGCTCGGAACCACACTGAGTTCCTTGATGAACTTATTGATCTAAACCAATTCCTTTGTTGCGTCTGAAGCTGCAATGTACTTCACCTCTATCATCGAATCAACAGTTGTCTCTTGTTTGAAACTTTTCCAACTAATTGCACCACCATTCAGTGTGAATATATATCCAGATTGGGATCTGGAGTCATCCCTATCAGATTGGAAATTGTCATCAGTATACTCGCTTACCACAAGATCACCTTCTTCATATACCAAGAATACATCTTTAGTTCTTCTCAAGTACTTAAGGATATTTTTGACAGCCACCCAATAACCCTCACCAGGGTCTGACTGGCATCTGCTAGTAACACTTAGAGCATACGATACATTAGGTCTAGTACATAACATAGCATAAATGGTTGATCTTATAGCTGAAACATAAGGAATCAAACTTATGCCAACCATGCTCTGATACCACCTAGATGTAGCGCCCCCTTATCGTAGGGTATACACTGGGATGCCCAGAGATCATTCCGGTATATATCCTACGATAAGGGTGAGCCACGTTCGATCGCTACCGTCACTTCACAAGGCATCATATCATTTCTCACTTATGAAGCGTCATAAGAAAATCACAATAATTTAAAACTAACTTTTTCCTTGTTTCATTTCACAAAACCAAAAGTCTACATTGTATCTTTCAACACTTACTACATGTATATCATCAAAGCCTAGTACAAAAGTACTACATGAAAGGGGAAATTATACAAAGTCTATCTAATTTGTCCAAAAACTCTAGTTGATCGACCTTTGAGCCATGACTTCTCTTGCCAAATCACAATCTACACCGCTGGTAGAGCCTCTTGGTAGCTGGAGTCGTCTCTCGGTCCTGAAAAGACAATGTTATAATTTTGGTGAGTTTTGCGAAATCAATGAGGTAACCATCATCGATGGTTCACTCAATTCATGCAACACAACATTTCACATAACACAGATTTCACAAAATTGTACTGAACATCAATATCACGCTTTTACTTAAGCATAGGCAACTTACATTTTTAATCAATTGAACACAGTTAAGCAGATGCACATGGAATGCTCATGAGAGTCTTTTTCTAATTATTATGTTGTTGTGACCGAGTGCCTAAACTATCCCATATCCATTTTTAGATACTGGGCTCATTGATAACTGTCCCTTATCCGATGGGCATACAAGGCTCATTTTACATAGTAAACCTTAGGCTCTTAATCACTTTCTGAGCTCGAGGCTCCTTTTTACACTTTGAGCTTTAAACTCTGATTGGTGGCTATTCTTGTCACAACTGCCATTATCTGATTGTACATTCATATATGGAATGCATCTTTCACAATCCATCATATTATGAAGCACATAGTTCTGCACATTCACATACAAGTAGCACTTAAATATTTCAATCCAATATCACAGTCATCGGACCTTCATTGTCCGGAATCAACAATCAAGCCACATTCATTCCATCATTTCAAACCATAATTTAAACAAACAAGTAATTAAGTGAGATCATCTAGATTACTCACAAATTACTCCCGAAGCTAATGCCTGGAAGTTTCGGCAACGTCTGAAGGTTGACGTTCTAATTGCTCCTCTATATCAAACACCATATATGTATATCACAATTTGCAAAATTATGAGTGTTTAATAATGCACATGTA
>JANIIA010000001.1:16373459-16387213 GCA_027478495.1 Erythroxylum alaternifolium
TAATAATGAGGATATTTTCATCTTTTTATTAGTTATTCCTTTATCATTCCAAGTTTATATTTTCAAACCAAATATTAGCATAAAAATTCTTTAACAGTAAACCAAACAAAGTAATACGCATTCTATTCTATTTCTCATCATTTCTATTCCTCATAATAACCATTTTATTCCTTATCTATTTCATTTCTTGAATCAAACAACCCATTAGGGAAATCAGACCAGGATATGATCTCACATGTGATAAAATAATTATAAAATTTTTTGTATTTTGATTTTTCAAAAACCAAGATACATTTTCAAATCTATTAAATGACTAATAAGTAAATCATAATAAATCATGATTCGTAATTCATATTTTATTCTGAAGCTTGATTCTATTCTTATCGTTTTTCTTGAACTATTTATGAAACTTACTCTTCTCAACTACTATAGCGACACAAGTGTTAGACCTTTAATGATATCTACAGAATATGTTAAGAAAACCTTACAATTATTGCAAAGAGGGTTTTGTAAGAAATATTAGCTCCATTAGATCTTAAGCCTATTTATAATAGATTTTAGACATTTTAATTAAAATTTAATTAGAATTACATAATATCTTAATGGATTTTAGACATTTCAATTAAAATTTATTTAGAATTACATAATATCTTATGTTGATCCTTTTTTATTAAATATCTTATATTTAATTATAACATTTCTCAAACTTTATAATTAAGTCCAACTTAATTAAAATATTTTTCTCTGTTCAACCGTTCTTTATATGTGACCCACTAAGTTCTCAAATATGTTGGGAATAGATATAAATTATAAACCCAAATCAGATTTAAGATTAGATAAATTAAACTTCTTTAATTTATCTTTAATTCTCAAATCAAAAAATTTATTTCCATATATCAAGATTGACTTTTATCACCACATCATGACCACTCAAATATTTAGGAATGTCAAAGTGGTTGTAACTGACCATTCTATGCATGATTTTTTTTGTATAATTCAATCATTTCATCATATAATATTCTGATTACATGTAAAACAACAAATTAATTTCTACTCTATTTTGAGTCCAATCATATTAGTTCTCTGCTATTAACCATTGATTCAATTAATGACATTCTACCTTGGCTAAGGATTTCTCGAATTAATAATAATTGAGAATAATATAACATTCTACATAATTACTTTAGGGTGATGAATCATATATTCATTACTCAACTATCTTCATATAATTCAAGTTACTTCTAATAACTATTGACTAAGTTATTTGACTAGAACATGTTGTAAGTAGTATTAAAACATAACAATCCCTATATAAGATAACTTTGGAAATCTCAAGTTAAATTATTACTTATCATCACAATGAGAATGTTCATAGTGTTACAAGTAATGTTCTAAATGGGTTTCTCATATAGGGTCAATTTAGTGAATTATTCTATAACAAATATTCATGTGTTTGTTTAAATATTTTGATACTTTAATCTATAAGATCAACTACTTCCTTCATAAAGAAAAACATAACATATGTTAGTTTTTTATATTATATTAGTATTCAGTCTTAATGTAATGGTGACTATAAACAATTTAGGGATAATAGATAAATGCAATATAAATATCATAATTATAATCTCATCATAATTTCATTTGTAATGTATAATTATCCCACAAACCTTATCTTATATATCTAAATCTTTATAAAATAAAAAACACCTTTAAAGTATTTTGTCACTAAACTACAACCAACTGATTGGTTGTAAGGCATTAACCAATACTAAAATACTATAAAACATCGTAGCATCAAACTTCTAGCGACATCTGTGAAAGTTGTCTATCATCTCAAGAGTGAAGTCCTTCTTATGGAAACTATTGCATCATTGATTTGTACAAATGGGGCATCCCTTTATTTTGGAGTTGTCATCAATATACTCATCATAGAAGGAAAAAATATAATTCATGTACTAAGAGATTGCTCAAAATTTGCTAGTGTTTGGTTCTTTTTATTACTTTCAAGCCAGAGATAACTTATTCTTACTCCTATAACGTATCACATTGGTTTATGTCCAACTTGTTTTAATCACCGGTTGTCCCTTGTGTTGAAACCTTTTATACTATTTGGAACTAGTATAGTCAACTTTCATTTAATGTTGATTTCACCTGGCCACAGAATGGTTATAGTTTGAACTACACTAAATAAATTCCATGCTACAATAACTATGGAGATATCGTAATGCAATCTTAACCAAATTTACCTCTCCTCTAATGGGAATTGGGAAAATTAATATCTCTACCCATAGTTTTACTGAGGAATAACTAGGAGTTGGGGTCATATGATTGGGGTTGTCCTAATATTGAATATGTCCATTGGTATTGAAGATATTTCTTTTACAAGGGTAAGGGGATGAATTACTTACATCTTTGTAGCTCATTTGGAAGTATCAGTCATTCATCCATTAGTCTTAGACCCTTATTTGTATACAAAAAAAATCAAAATTGTAGTGCTTACTATCTTATGTAGATTATATCAACATTATATACATGAAAACCATCTTACAATCCCCTACCCCAAAATGTAATTCTATAGTTTCAAAGTTCATGTTTGGGACTATATTATAACCCTAAAAATGCCCCTCTTTCACAAGTTTTTGTTTCATTTACTCTAGACCTTCATTGCCTTGGCATAGATGTCTTGGTCTATACATACCTAAACGCTCTCCATTTCTACATTTTTTCTCTAATTTTAATACACATATACCGCCTTCCAAAAAATTATTCTTTTGGTTAAAGCCTTTACTTTTTTTGTAATAAAGTAAAGCAATGTCTTTAGCTATATTTTTTTGATTAACCCATCTTTTAGACCAATTAAAAAGGACATAGTTTATGATCACCAGATTTAGAACTTAATGAAAAAGAATAGAGATAAATATCACTTTATTTCTCTCTTAAATTAACAATGATTTTCCCTCTCATTTGAACAGTAACTTTCCATTTGTAAAAGCTTCTTTAGTGGGTTCAAGGTTTGAGTTCATAACTTTATTTTTGAGGAAGTTTCATGAAAGCCTTCAAAGGAGGCCCTTTTCTTCTAAGAGAGCTATATAATCAATTCCTAACCTTGCAAGAGTCAACAGATGTCGACATTGTGAAAGAAATGAGTAAACAAAAAACATATGGTGTGAATGGAGCCAGGAAAATATGGAGGAATGTAGTATTAGCAGAAACATCTCATAAGAAACCAAAACACTTCCATGCTACCTTAGTTAATGACATTGAATCTCCTCTTCTTGAGTTGCTATAGGAACGTGCAAAACAATGGAGTAATACTCTAGTTGGTTTCTTTCTAAGCAAAAGGCCAACTTTTCCTTTTATATAGAAATGGGCCCAAACTAGATAGGGAAAGGGTTTAAACAAAATCTTGCTCACTGAAGGAGACACCTTTTTGTTCAAATTCATAAATGGGGATAGCATGTGTAAGATAAGGGAGTCAGACCCTTAGCATGTGGGGGGACAACCTATGTTCATCCGAAAGTGGGTTCCAGGTTTGGAATTTGACAGAACAAGAATAAAGACCATTCCCTTGAGGATTAACTTTTATAATATACCTCTTGAATCCTATACTTTAGATGGTTTAAGTTTTCTAGCTAATTCTATGAGAAAGCTAATAGCTTTTGATTTAGCCACTACTAAACTTAGAAAGTATGCTATGTAAGAATCTATGTGGAAATTAATACTAAAAATTCTTTACCTAAAACATTACCTATCATGAAGCTGAACGTTGCCAATGAATTGATTAAAGCTGAGATCCAATTATCTTAAAATTGGAAATCTCAACTAGGAATACAAATATGGAAACCTAGAGGAAAACTTTTCTCAACAGGAGATTACTATAAGCTAATGAGGAATAGAGAACAATTTACATCTCAAAATAATGAAGATAACATCACTAATGATACTCTTGAAATTTAGACAACCTTACCAATAGAAGGTGAGATCCAGCTTACCAAACAAGACATAATTAAAGTTCCTAAACCTGTAGAGGAGAGGGGAAGACCTGATACTGATCCTATTAATAGTGAGCATGAAGAGAAGGCACCTTTATAAGGGCTTTTTGAAGTGAGTCAGGAGTAGATTGAGCAATTTACTCCAACTTCTAGCAGAAAGTTAGGAAGGAAAAGCAGGAAGCCCAAAGGGGTTTCGCAGCTCCATACCAACTTTAATTCCTATGCCTTTTTGGATTATTAAAGTGTTAAATGAACTTTACAAGGGTTATGTTATCAAAAACCATTTGTTGGAAAATAATCCAATCATTCTTTGATTGTTGGAAACTAGAATTAAAGCTCAAAATCTCTAATCATGATCACATCTACAATGGCAAAGTTATATATGCTTACAATTTTAAACAAATCAGATCAATATATTCATCTTAATTTTATGATTGTAAACTTAAGTATTAGTTTTGAAACTGTTACTATTTATGTTGCTAACTTCTAATTTCAGAGAACAAAACTCTAGGAGGATGTGTATTATATTCAAAGCTCGATGAATAAGCTCGGTTGATAGTTGGTGACCTTAATTGTGAATTACATTCCTCAAAAGCTCAGGAAGACAGGGTTAACTCATCCAATGTTAGCAAAGAGTTGGAAAATGCTCTAACCAAGCTAGATGTGACTAATTTAAAATTAGTAGGAAGTAATGCACCTTTTCATAATTTTTTGGACGCATGCAACGTAAATTTCCGATTCCTATACCTTCATACCAAATAACAAAATGAAAATTCTAGACGAATGATTCACATCAATAATGACGTAATACGTGCCATACTTTTTCAATCCAATATGCCACCTTAATTTTGTTGGAACCCTGCATATGTTGGTATAAGGCATCGTAACATTACACAAATAAATGAATCTACAACTATAATAGTGGCAAGTTTAGGTCAATCCCATAAAAATTAAAGCCAATTACTTTCCTAAATTATCTATATAAATAAAACAGGGGGTTTTGGTCCGGTACAAATTAGAAAAAAATAAAATTAAATCTATAAAAACAACTCAAATTAAACAACAATAAAGAGATAAAATTGATAAATGATTTAAAATATGATTCTTTGGTTTAATCTCGGCCTAAGCACAAATTTATATACGTCATTGGATTATCGTCTTTACACCTCTCTTTAGGCTATTGATCGTGAATTAACAACAAGCACTGTTAATCCCGATTTTTTCTTAGGTCATAGTTAATTGAAAGGAGCTCGTTAATTAACTCTAACTATCAGATAAGTTAGAAATAACTCTCTAAGTTTAATCGGGCAGTCGCAATATGATTGAGAAAAATGAACCAATCTAAGCAACAATCACACAAGCATGGACTATTTAACTTATGCTACGTTATCCTTAATGATTTAATATCGTTAGTTGCCACAAATGACTTCAAAGATGACTATTACGTATCGTGTTCAAATTCTAGTAATAGGTTTACATGAAAAATGATTCAATAGAGCATCAAACGCATTCTTACATAATACCCAATCATTAATCTCAAGATAGCATAAACAGTTCGAAAAAGAGGGTAAGAAAACGATACACATTGACCTATGCTTAAATGTGTCCCTAGGCATTGATTACACCTCTAAACCAGTGTCGGGTGAGTTAGCCCTCCATCTTTTCTATCAAACTCTAAGAATCAACCAAGAATGTCTCCATCATTATTGAAAATCGACCAGAATTTAAGAAGAATCAAGTCTGATCTTTTTTCCCATCTAACCAAATCAACCAAGATAAATTTTTATCATATATTGTGTCTAAGTGATGTCTCCTTTATTCCTTATCCAACCGCCACTCCGTTGCCACTTGATTTTTTGCTTCAGCTATCCCTTACTTGCCACTTGAATTTTTGCTTCAGCTGCCCCTTACTTCTTTATGATAAAATTTAGCTCCAAATCAGTGGGATAGGTGGCTTAACCGAAGAGAACAAGATGATCCAGCTGCTCCACTCTCTATCGGTTATTTTTTACTTTGTTCTAGATGTCCACATCTATTTATTTTCCACTTCTTCTAGCAGTCAACACACTCCACACACTTTCAGCTAACGACATACATCTTATTCTATTTCAAAGCTAGGTTTTAAAGGAAAATGGGAAAGGTGTCTTGCATAATCCCCCTTTCCTCCTCCTTTCCATCACACACACTTAACTTATATTAAAAACTAGGTTAAAATCATGTGATAAATGGACAAATGTCTTAAAATGGACAGGTAGCTTAATTCTTTTGGTAGTGTGATTCATGTTACAACCATGGTCTTATTGCTATAACATTTTAAATCAAAATGTTACAGCAATGACACAATACTCATAGCTGTAACATTTTAAGAAAAATGTTACACGCACCTCTATTTTTATACTCTATCTTGTCTCTTTTTCTATTAATCTTTTTCTTTTTCTTACTCCTTGAAGAGAATAGAGTATTAACATTGAAAAGATAGCTCAATAGGTATGCTTTCGGGTCACTTTAGTTCCTTCACTTTCGAAATATACCTAAAATCAAATATGAGCTAAAATGAGTATCCTAATCATTTTAAGGCATTAATCACTAAGTGTAAAGGATTAAATGTATCAATCATTAAGCATCTATCATATGGCTTCCCATCTCCTCAACATATCACCCGTCGAAACCCTTAAGAATAAAACCCCTCATAAGGCCCTTTACGATAAACTACCCACCTACTCTTATTTATGTATCTTTGGATGGTTTTTTACCTAAATCTCTTAGCCACTACTCCTCCTAAATTAGCCCCATAGTCTAGGTGTGTTCATCAGTTATCCCTCCAATCATCGAGGGTAACATTGCTTGGACATCTCCTCACACAATGTCATTATCTATCTTCGTGTCATATTTGATGAGTTTTCCTTTCCCTTTAGCTCTCTTCATAGCTTGCCCACTTCTTACGATTTTCTTCTCCATGATGATGACCTTCCCATCAATTGTCCTCTATATATTCCTTTACTAACCCTTGTATATCATCTATCACCACACTTAATACTTCTACTACTAGAATACAATACCCTCTACCAACTCCCTTTTAGTGTCTACCCTAGCACCACTCAATCATCTCTTAACATATCATCAGATCTAATACTTCTTTACTCACCAAATGATGGCTTGAAACAAGTATGAATTCTTTAAACCAAAAGCTATTTTTTCAGTTTATGCTTCTCTATATCCTCTTATCTCCCTTATTCCTAAAACATTTCAATCTTCCTCTCAAAGATCCACACTAGTACAATGTCATGCTTAATGAATATAATGCTTTGTTTAAAAATAAAACCTAGGAAATTATGTCTCGTCCCCCATTGTGGATGTTGTTATAGGTAAATGGATATACAGATACAAGTTTTGGTTTGATGGTTCCCTTAATTTCTATAAGGCACATTTTATGTTGTTCATGGTTTCAACTAAAAACTAGACATTGATTATGACGAGAAATTTAACCATATGGTCAAACCTACTACAGTTTGGACCATTTTTAGTCTAGTTCTATCATATCTATCCATCAACTAGATGCCAAAAATGTCTTTTTCATGGTTACTTAAATGAGACAATTTATATAAGCAACCTTGTAGTTTTGTTGATCCCCCCATCTTAATGATGTTTGTCGCTTGAACAAAGGTTTTATTGGCTTTAAACAAGTTCCTTGAGCATGATATCAATAATTTGCTGGTTAAAGTGAGTAAAGGGATCCGATTGAATAAATTGAGTAACCCAACCACTAGCCCCTCTCCCTGGTGCCCTTACTTCTCCACTGTTACCTTCATCCTCACTTTAAACTCACAACTCCAACGACCTCTACACAAATACTGACTGTCAACCTCTTTTCCACCTTCACTTCACCCTCCCTTTTCACAACTCCTCCTACACTTTACTCACCAAGGGCACTCTAGAAATTTCCACAAATCCCCTATTCCCACCCCCTCTCATTACTATTTTTTCACAAACCACTTCTATCAATCCCACCCCAAAAACTACCACATTCCTATGTCATGCTTTCCCTCCAACGATGAACCAACCTCCTGCACCCTCCCCATTTAATTTCCCAGCTTCCCACCCTTACATCCACTGCCTCCATCCCAAATGCTCTCACCTTACCCTCCTTCAGATACTGCCACACAACCTCTTATCCTTGCCTCCATATCTGTTGCGCCTATCCCCAAAACCCTAGATATTTCCTCTTCATCAACAGCCCCCATTCGGAAATCTTGGAAATAGGTTGTTGGTGAACCAACCCCCTTAACTATAGCATCCCACCCTCATAGGGCATATTCCTGAACATACTGACGATATTCGAAAACATACTCGACGAGGGTGACATGTTAGGACAGTCAGTCAACTCATTTCAATTTTTTCACACATCACACGCATGCTCAAAAAACCAAAAAATTATTTTCGGCCCTTTTTATTCATAAATATTTTCAGTCATAAGTGTCACAAACATTAAACACATCATTAGAATTCTAGTAATCATCTGGGCCCATTACAATTACAAAACGAGTTTAGTCATAACTGTTATTACATGTTGAATTCACATATACATTGTACAGAATTCATATTTACATATTCAACAGTTGTGAAAAACAATTCTTAATACAAAATAACTGAAAAAATATGCAGGTGCAAACTGATCCCAACCCCTAGCTCATGTCTAAATTCAGTGGCTATACTCTAATTTGTTTAACTGGATATCTCCTTTAAGCCTAAAAGACAACGTTGCAATTTTGGTGAGTTTTACGAACTCAGTGAGCGAACCATCCTCGATGGGCTCACTCATAACAACACAGAACAATTCACATTTCACATATTAACAAGATGCACTCATTTCACACTTCAATTTTGCAACAGTACATATACCTCATTTCAATTATTCAATTGAATACACATCAATTTATTTATATGCAATGCACACGTAACTCACTTCTAGTTGTTACTTTATTGTGATCGAGTGCCTTTTAACTGTCCCGTATCTATTGCAGATATCGGGCTCACTGATAACTGTTCCATATCCGTTGGAGGTACCGAACTCATTATACATAGTGAGCCTTTAGCTCTTAATCACATTCTGAGCTTTAAGTTCTTTTTCGGTGGCTACTCCGGTCACAACTACTTTTATCTGATCATGCATATCATGTAAAAAAGTGCATGAATTCACATATGTGCAGTCAATCACATTTATTCAGTACATATTCACAGTTTTGCATTTTCATCGGATCTATGTCCGGCATTCAACCAAATGTTGAGAACATTTTTTTCTTTCTCATTCACATTCAACGAAGCACTTCCAATACATTCACATTTATCAAACTCCTCGAAATATTTATATTTGGAATATTGGTATGGTCAAGTTAATGGGTCGGTATAGTGGTAAGCTCTAAATCATTCTGTTATATTGGAAGGAAAATGCAAGAAATAGACACTTTCAATCCAAGTAGTATCAGCTTCTGAGATTGAAACGTGATCTTTTCAATAAATCATAGCTACGTATGCAACACTTGCGAGATGAGATGTGGACTGTTTCTTAATTCCATAATCTCCCTTCTCTCTCGAGGACCTGGCTAACTGTTTTTGTGAAGAAAAGACTGAGGCAAAATGGACCCATGGTTATTGTAATAGCCAGAGGAGCAGGACAAGAGCTTATTTCTGAGATCATTCATGCTAGGAATCATGAAGATGCACTAGGGAACAAGCTACCTTAAGATGTGAGCCTTTAGATTTCTCCAAACATTAAGGTTTAACTTAATTTTAAGGATGTAATATATTACCAAGCAAATTTTTATATTCTGATCACTATTAGTCAATCAGTATATTTGTAAACTCCTAAATTTAACGTGAAAAACAAATGGGTTAGAGAGAGATGCTCTGACTTCTGTCTAACCTCTCTTAACTCTTCAAAACTTGCTTCCCCTGCTCTCCTTCTTCTTCTCCTTCATTCAATTCTATCACTTGTCATTCTTCCCTTTTCCAGCCCCCACTCCATCCTCTTGCTATTTACTATCTTTTAATCCACTAATCCTCAAATTCCTTCCTTCCACCAACTCTACCCATACTCCCCCAGTAGCTACCTGAGGGCATTCTAGACCTTTCCATTACCTACATCTTTTCCATTTCTTGGCTTTCCACTTTTAGTACCTGTCTTCTCCCTTTCAACAATGCAAACTCCACAAAAACCTCCTCTCATCCCAAATTAAGCATTTGACAAGAGGCTTTTCCACTTATACCCTTACCATCTTCCTCACATTCTCCCTTAGAGCTAAATTCGAAATCCCTCCTTAACCCTACTCATACCCCATCCTCTGCTATCCCAATACCAACAGCTCCCAACCCACCTAAAGAAGCAACCATCCCCTTTCCCTCTCCAACTCCTGCCAACCCTTCGACTGAGAGGAGAACATGAAAGCAAGTGGTGGGGGGATTTGCAGATCTTGCCCTGCACTTCTGTCCCCCCTAAGACAGAAGATGATCGAACTATTGTCTTTCCTGATAGAGAAACTCTAGAAGAAGGGGTCAAATCTTGGAAAAACTCTCTCATTGGATTTTTCTGGGGTAAAAGACCTACTTTTTCGGTTATTCAAAAATGGGCTCAAACTGCTTGGAAGAATAAAGGGTTTGTAGAGGCTATAATAGCAGAGGACAAATACATCCTATTGATATTTTCCACTAAAGCTCAAGCATTGTAGGTAGAAGAAGAAGGACCGTGACATGTAGCTAATGTTCCATTATTTCAACAGCCTTGGCAGCTGGGATTTCGGATATATTGCAAGGAAAAAAGGCTTGTGCCAATGTGGGTAAATCTCTTTAATGTTCCTCTAAAATACTGGACAGCAAAAGGCTTGAGTATGATTGTTAGTTTTCTTGGTAAACCTCTATGTCGGAATGATAATACAACAAATAGAAGGAGGTTGGGCTATACTAGAATATGTATAAATATGGATCTTTCCAACTGTTTACTTGATACTATTCCTATCATGAGATTGGGTCTTGATGGCTCCCTTTATGAGGACAATGTTTCAGTTCAATACCAATGGAAGTTGTCCCTTGCTGCCCAAGATAAAAAATGGATTCCTATAGGTAAGACTTTCATTAGAGGAGATTTTAAGGAACTGAGAGGTATTGATGTCACAAATACATAAGTAGAGCAACATAAGGACACTCGTCTAGTTCTTATACTTGAAAGTGGTGAGGGAAAAAATGAACCAGAAGGTGTTGAGAAAATATCAGAGATGGCAGATAGTGTTGGGAAAATAGGGAGTGTAAGAGATGAAGGGGAAGGTGTAACTGTTGAAGCAATGCTGGAGGTCAAGCAGAAGAGGCGGTTATGGTGGCAGAGAGGAATAAGGAACAATTGGTAAATGTCCCACCAGCCGATTTGGATACTCATATAAAAGGGTTGGACCGTATTGTAAAGTTTGATCCTCTTATAGACAACAGGGAAGAGGATCCTATCATTTGAGAATTCTTAGTAGTTGCTAAAAGGAAAACTAACAGGGGCAAAAGAATGGGCTCCAAAACTAATATTGCTTGAATTATGAAGATTGTACATAGAATGTAAGGGGGATCAACTACCCTAAAAAGCTATTGGCTTTAAGGGATTTTGTCTATAACATAAAGCCATAGATTTTTGCTATTTTGGAAACTAAACTTAGATAATGAAAAACTAAAAGTATTAAATAAACTGGAATCAAAATGGAAGTTTATCTCAAACCACCAAGCTCATAGCTACGGGAGAATCATTATCAGATATGACCCTAATTTGGTGAAGGTTCAGGTCTTTTCTATAGAGACGCAATTAATACATCTGAATTGTAAGGTCCTTCAGGTTAATGGGAACATCAGTATCTCTTTTATTTATGGCTCTAATCATGCCTTCCAGAGGAAGCTATTATGGGATAGATTAATTCAGTTTCAATATAGGGTCAATGGGGCATGGCTTTTATGTGGAGATTTCAATGCTACTTTATATAGCACGGAAACTGAAGGAAATTTCAGTTTAAGAAACCACTCATCTAATTTCAATGACTGTGCGGGATAATTGGGCATTTTGATCTAAAGTCTCAGGGGCACTTCTATATATGGAGTAACAAGCAGATGGGAAGATGGGCTTTAAGGAAAAAGCTTAATCGGACTATGGTGAACACAGATTGGATTATACAGTTCCCTAACTGTGTCACATCCTTCCTCAATCCCTTATTCTCTGATCACATACCTATGCAAATTAGAAACCCATCTCATAATCAGGGTCGAAGGGGACCATTTAGATTTAACAACCTACTAATTGATGATAAGGGATTTACTGCTACTCTACATAAAGGATTGGAAGCTGAGATTGTGGGCACCCAGCAATAAAACTGTGTTCAGAAGCTTAAAGTTATCAAAGGGGAGATGAAAACTTTGATGAGTAAAAGAGCTTCCTCTACTCAAAAATCGGTTAATCTAGCTAGAGAGGAATTGGAAAAGGTGCAGAAGCAAATTGATTTGGATCCAACCAACCCTACACTATTAAATACCGAGAAGAACCTACTGAAGACATATCTCTCTAAAGCAAGGGATCATGACAGCTTACTAGAGCAAAGAGCCAAAGTTAATTGGATAAAAGATGGGGAAAGGTGTTCAAAATTCTTTTTCAATTCCATCCTGGCCAAAAGGAATGTAAATAGAACCTACTCTTTAAAGTTACAAGATGGTGAGGAAATCTCAAATCAAGCTGACCTTCTGAAAGAAGCAAAGAGATACTATAGAAATTTCTATAGATCCTCTCGAATCCTTCCTAATTCAATCAACTTTGAATCCATTATTCACAAAAAGTTATCTCAGGAACAGGCTGCAACTCTCATCAAACCAGTGACAGGAAAAGAAATAGAGGAGGTTATGTTTCAGATGAATCCGAATAAATCCCCTGGCCCTGATGGTTTTAACAACTATTTTTGTCTAAAGACATGGCCAGATATTAGACCTGTGGTTAAATAAGCGGTGCTGGAATTCTTTTCTAAGGGAACTTTATTGAAGGAGATTAACAAAACTCACATTTGTTTGATTCCCAAAACCTCTTGCTCTTTTACTTTGGATGACTGTAAGCCTATTGCATGCACCAACTTTCTTTATAAGATTATTTCTAAAATCTTAGCAAATAGGTTGAAGGCAGTTCTGGATTTATTAATCTCCGACAATTAGAGTGCTTTCCTACATGGTAGAAGAATTGGTGATAATTTTATATTGTTCAGGAGTTGATGAAAAAGTACCAAAGGAAGCACAACCCACCGAATTGTACCATCAAAGTGGATTTTAAGAAAGCCTTTGATCATGTTGAATGAGAATTCATCGTACAAACCCTAAAAATAATGGGATTCCCAGAGGAGTTTGTCAATTGGATTAAGGCATGTATAACCACTCCTTCCTACTCCATTCTAGTTAATGGCTCTCCAACATATGTTTTCAGGAGTACTAGGGGTTTACGACAAGGTGATCCTATCTCCTCATATCTATTTATTATTTGTATGGAGGTTCTTAGTCAGCTAATCCAACAGAAAGTGGGAAACTAAAAGTCCTTTAAATTCCATACCAAATGTAAGAAGGTAAGGCTGGTCAATTTATGTTTTGCGGATGATCTACTGCTTTTCTCTAAAGCACATGACAAGTCTATTGATGTTGGGCCCCGATTCTTTTTCATACTAAATAAGCATTTGTTCAGTTTATTTTTGAGTTTGCTTAATTTGTTTTGGT
>JANIIA010000001.1:16471009-16490808 GCA_027478495.1 Erythroxylum alaternifolium
TATAATGTAATGTCCCATCCAATTCAAGTATTCAACATTCAATCCAATATTCAATTCACCAATCACAATACCATCATGCATTCATATATAACCATTTCAACATTTCAACTCCAATTTTCAATCAATTCATATCATGACAATAACTCACAATAACATTACAATTTATACCACCATAAAGTCCATAACCATAAGCCAATATCCATTCAACTTTTCAACACCAATTTCACCAACCCATACAGTTCAACACCAATTTTACCAACCGATCACCGTATGTCAAAAACCAACCCACCAAATCTCATTCAATTCAGCTCAATTCACATAACCCATTCACAAATCCAAACTCCAACATCCAATCCATCACAAATTCACAAAAAAATTTATTTAAGCAGCAAAAAATTCAAACACAAAAAATTAAAAAATCCGTGAAACACACCCAAAAATATTTCACAATCTTCAGCAATGTAGTGGTGGACTTGCGGTTGCAAATGTGCGGTGACGGTGACCAACAATAGCGACGACGTCGAAGGAAGAAGAAGAAGACGAACAATGCAGTGGTGCGGACGTGTGGTGGTGACGCGGTGGTGGTGCGTTGACGTAGTGGTGCGGTGATGTGGTGGGAGAGTGAAGTGAGATGGTGCGGGTGTGTGAGTTGAGACAAATCTGAGAGTGAGAGTGTGAGACAGTGAGAGTGAGGGGAAAAAAGGTAGACGAAGAAGATGAGGAAGTGGTGCGGCGGCGTCTGTGGTTGCGGGGGGAGCCAAGCGGCAGCGGCAAGCGGCAGGCGGTGTGCGGGAGGACGAAGAGGCAGAGAAGGTCGAAGAAAAATGAAGGAGGCGCAGGTGGTCTGCGATTTTTAGGGTTAACTTTTTTAGTTTTACAATTTGATCCTCAAACTTTCAGAAATCACAATACCGGCCGGTATTTTGGGTACCGACCGTACCGTCCAGTACTGGCCGGTAAATGCCGGTACCGACCGGTATTCACGGCCAGTACCGAAGTCAAGAATGCGGTTCCGTTTATCAGGCGGTACGGAACATTCCGGCCGGTACGGAACGGTATTCATTCCACTGCTACTAACAACCCTTAATAAATGTCTAATATCCAGTTGTTTTTGTCAAATGTCTCATGTCCAGTTGTTTAAGCATATCCATTTATTATTATTATAAATGTAGAAGGTACGAGAATGGTTTATTTCCCCCAGGCCCCGAGACTTGGTCATTGAATTCACCAGCCCGCAGCTGTGGTTCTTAAAACTGTAACCTTAGTGATAACTATAGCTCTTATAAGTAAGCCATAACTTGTATCTAATCTATGCTATTTGCCATCAATTTCAAATATATCATCTTGAATGAGAATAGAAGTGTAGAACATGAACAACTCGAGTTCTTGGATCTAGTTAAGAACCCTTTTTGTCATTCATATTTTTCAATACAAAACTCACCATACTAACTAGGATTGGGGTTAACGAGCTGTTTAAGGGTAAGGAACTTTAGTGTGGACATGACACCCTTCAGACTCGTGGTCCATGGCAATAAATTGCACACTTAAGAACCGGAAGAATCGTTAAGCTTCAAATCCGTATTCAATATAAAGATTGGCAGTGGCCAGTTGGCAACTCCATTATTGTCTAATCAGGTTAGGCTGTCCTTAGCTTCTGCAGTCTTTATCAGGCAACTTAAATAGAGGTTTTGCAATGTTTGGTATTCATTGTCAAGTAGATATTTTTTGTCCAATTTAAGATATTTGCATTGTGCCTACGGTACTGCTCAATGAGAAAAAAAAGAGGAAAAAGGAGACACTGCTCATACAATCACGGAAGGGCCATAATCTGAGTGCCTGAGACCCCAAACTCTTGGTACCAATTACGAAGCGTGTCTGACTTTTCCCTTCTATCTTGGTACGACGTTGACTCACTTACCTCCTTTCTCTACCGTGCCCAATTCCATGCAGCTTCCATTACTTTTATGTTGACGAAGCTCCTTATCTTTTCCTGTTTCTAATTTTTATACTAAACCACGATTCATTAAGGAGCACACGAAAATGCAATCACAAAATAAAAGTGAAAAAAATCTATACTTTAGTAATGATGATAAACAACTTATTTAAGAAGCAAATACGAAAGTCCCAACCTTCATTTTCTTCTTTAATGTAAGTAAAAAGGCAAACAAATCATAGAATTGGTAAAAAAAAAAAGATATTTTAATTTTTTATCAAGTTATAACAAAAATGATATAAATCAATAAATGAAAAGATTTGGACCTCTTTTATGATTTCACTCATTTTAAAATATTTATATTATATAAAATGGACTTTCTGTTAAATATTTAAGTTAATTAAAATAGTATAATTATTTTTAAAAAAATAAATTTACGAGAGAAATTTGTACGTTTTAGCTACTAAAAAGTTTTAATGTAATTTACTATCTAATATTAATATTTAAAACTACAAGTGCAAATAGGATATATATGAGTGCAAATAAGCTATAAGTAAACTTATATTGCATTTGCATCTCCCCATCTTCAACCCTGCATGCTTAATAACTTGGATTGCATCAATAAGCAGTCAGGTCTATCTAACATGATATTTTTTCTACCTCACTTCAGGACCTAGTTCTGTTTCAAGATCAATAACACTCATTTCAAGAGAATTGCTTGATCCTCTTGTTTGTCCATCCACTTTCCAACTCTGTTCACCTGCCATTTCTGCTTCTACGCACTCTTTCAGTTCCGTCACCACATGGCTCATAGTTGGCCTCTGAAGGGAAATTGGCGGTACACAAGACATTGCTATCTCCAAGAATTTCCACAAAGAATTAGTGTTGAGCTTTCCCTGCAGTCTAGGATCTACTGCATTTCTGATATCACCTCTAGCTAGAAAGGGGCTTATCCAGTGAACAATATGAACGTTTTCGTCATGATTTTTTATGATTGCAGACTGGCCTGTGATTAACTCCAAAAGAACAATTCCAAAGCTATAAACGTCGCTTTTCTCTTTTAGTCGGTTGGACGAGTAATATCTGCAGTAGTAGAATCACTTATGTTTATTAGTCAATCACTGACCATGATCAAACAGAGCTTCTCCATAGAGAATAATTTATGATCACATAAGCCTTACTCTGGATCAACATAACCAACTGTGCCAACCACCATTGTTGACAAATGACTCCTGCTTTCACCTGGGAAAAGTTTTGATAATCCAAAATCAGCAATCTTGGCCTGCAATTTTTCGTTCAACAAAATGTTGGCGCACTTAACATCTCTATGAATTATAGGCGGCTTGCAACCAGAATGCAAGTATTCTAGCCCTGTAGATTCAGCCAAAGTTTATGTTAATGTTCAGCACGGATGCAGGATATTTTAATTTACAATCCCACGCTTTTTTTTATCGCACCTTGAGCTGCATCCAGTGCAATTTGTAGTCTCTCCTTCCAACTCAATGGCTCCTTTCTCTTATCTGCGACAATAACCCATGAAGCAGACTATAATTTCACTTTCTTCCGTCAGTCAATTTTCATTTTTCGGGTACTTATCAAATAATTGTGCAAGAACTTCTAACCGACTTGAAAAGAGGAAAATGGTTAATACCTTGTAGATATTGCTGTAAATTTCCACCAGCCATATACTCGTAGATGATGCCAATGTTGCTTCTTTCATTACAATAACCTATAAAAGAAGCTAGATTACGATGATGGACTCTCATCAGGAGATGAGCCTGTCAAGCATTCATTTTAAAGAATAATAAGTGTCAATAAAATTTCTACAGTCATTGAATCTCTAGTTGAAGAGTTTTAAGTTTTTAGATTTGTTTCCGGACCTCGGTTCGAAATTGAGATGATCCATGAGTTGATGAAGGAGAGACCATTTTGACGGCAATTGCAGTACCATCCACCATATGACCATGGTACACTGTTCCAAAACCTCCTTTCCCTATAACAGTTCTGAAATTATTTGTCATTTGCACAATCTCAGCATAAGTAAAATGCCTGTTGTCTGACTTTAAAGATGATCCTTCTTCCTGCTGGGTATTTTCAGACATCTGCATAGCTACAAGGACCATCTTGAAAACATTATATGCAGTTTAAGTGAAGTGAGTTTGGCAATTCTTAGAATATGTTCTGTCCTAATTTCAGTTCTATCTTCCAACAATCTTCCTTGTAATGTTAGTATACGGAAAGTAGGACACATACACATACTTCTCCTCCTTCTGTAGATGTACAAAACAACCAATGCCATGATGATTATGACCAACAGAACAATGGATGCAGCTAGCGGAACCACAATACTATTACTCTTCTCTTCTTTGCATGGAGCTGGCCAGCAAAGATCCTGATTTCCACCCAACCTATCATTAGATTATAGGTTATCAGGGAGATCAACATGAAAGACGATTGCTTTTACATACACGAATATATCAAATTAGGCGGGAAAAAAAAAAAGGGTTGTAGGTAATTATCCACCTCAGTTGCAGGGTCCCGTTCTTTTCAGTCAGGGAAGAAGGAACCGAACCTGAGAGCTTGTTTCCCTCTAAATTCCTGAAAGTTTAGTATAGTGCTTCATTTCCCTTTCTAAAATAATACAAATTTGCTTCAGACAACGTGGATTACTCACAATATCCTCAAATCTGACAGTTGAGACAAAAACTCTGGGACTGATCCTGATAATCTGTTGTTTGATAAATCGCTGCAAGTTGTGGAAGAAAACCGGAAGTAAACATTAATTGTTTCCATGAGACTTGGGCGTTACATTAAATTATTTTTCTTCAAAGGTTAAATCAATCTTACAGATGTTGTAATGATTTGAGATTGGAAAAATATTGAGATATTTGCCCTGTCAACTCACTTGATGACAAGTTCCTGAAAGCAATCACATGCCTTAGTCAACAGATTCCTGATGTACTAATGATCTTTATCTTTTCAGATATAACAACTTACAAAGAGGTAATTCTTGGGGGATCATAACCACTGTAGGTGCAATTCAGGCCATCCCAAGGATATACTGGCGCACATGGATCTCCTTGCCAGCCTTTCCACAAGCCATATGTTAACTTGATATCCTCAATGGCAGTAACTATGATAATCAAATAAGGATAAGTAATGCCACGATTTGAAAGAAGATATGCATAAACTGACGACACTGTCACCTAGGTGTCAACAAAACATACCATCTTCTTTATCTGTTGGTTCCTGTGAGAAAACTCTGACCAAATATATCTCCATGGCATTTAGAATTGGAGGAAGGGTAGAGTTTTCTGACTTGCACAAGGCAAAGCTCAGTTTGGCTCCTCTAACTGACTGCGGGCTAGTTACTGTTGTTGAATGTAGGTAATTGGGAACAATTCCTCCCCACAACGAGTTACCATTTAATGTGATGTTGAATTCTCTATATTGATTCGCTTGTAGGGTTTGAAGTTCAGCAAAATGCATGTATATATTGAAATCTAAATTGGGATCACCGATGTCAAATTCGAAACTTAGGGGGTTATAGACACTAGCTGGTGTTGCAGCAGTGCTCATGACCTTTGATGGCAAGTTGAAATCAGTATCATTTAAGGAATCTATAGGTAATCCGGTGCTATAGGATTGACAATGAGGACAGTTATATGGAAACCATATTCGATCGTAAATGTCGTCATGGTACCTGAACAGCACAAAAAAATATGTAAAATTATCTCAAATCTGAGCCTCAACAACGTTTTTTTTCCTTCACATCAAAATCAATGGGACTGTATATCCTTTGATCATCAATTTTTTCAGTTTCTTATATGACACAGATAAGAAGAGACCAAGGAAAATGTCAAAAGATAAACCAGTTAGTAACTAACCTTATGATCTGGTTTGTTGTTGAGCCGAAATCGAGTCGCCGGTATAGAATTAATGATCCAGATTCTGTTCTATAAGTCGAATCATGGAAATGTCTGACCTCCAGAGCTGATATGAAAGGGGTTCCAGAGCCAGTGTTTACAAGACAGACGTATATGTTATCCAGATCGGGGACATGTATAATTTCCTTGATTACCATCTCAGAAGCAATCTCAAATTTCACTGTTTCCCACAAATTAACTCCTAAATATAGGTCGAACTGAGGTAACTTGTCAGCATTATCATAGTTGCCATACATGAAGGAGGCTCTAATTAAATAGATCCTGGCTTTGCCTTCTGGTGGCCTCATAGTGTAACAATTTCTTTTTCCATCAGGAAAACTTCTTACATTCGTAAATGAACTTGGAATAGCATCAGAAATGAAGTCGGTTGATACGTGCTTATTGACTCCTGTGCTGATGAATTTTGTATCTGAAACATATTGTAGCTTGGTTTTGGCATCATGATAGGTGAAATTATCTGCTATCCCACAATCAATGTTTATGGAGCCTAAAACAATCCAAAAAATATAATTATTCTAGTTAAATTCAAAATCAACTTGAAATTCAAGAGAACAACGCAATGTTTCATTCTTTCATAAACTTTACATAGATTGCGAGAATGTACAGCAATAGATTGCGAGAATGTACAGCAACCTGTTTCTTTCAAATGGAAATCATGGAAGGCTGAAGCAGTAGATAAACAAGGGAGAGAAGCTAATTGAAAACATTTCTCCCAGCATTTGTGTTAGATTCCATTTTCTTTCGGATAACATTTACAGGGACTCGCAGTAAAAAAGTGCAGAACCAAAATTCACTGGCACCAAGTAAGTGCACAGTTTAGGCACTAAAAGTCTTAACATCCACTATCGTGTGCAGTACAGTTTTGGCTGTAGAAAACTGTGAGTGATAATGAGCAAAACCAAAAGGTAAAAAACCGGGATAATTAGCATCTTTGTACATGAACTTGCACATGAAAACTGAAATATTTATGTGAAATATGGCATCATTGAAGATAATTCTTACTACTTACCAGCTATATCATCTAGCTTCCTTCTAGCTTGCTTTTGAACGATAACTTGAGTGTCTGAATGTCTAAAGCTTGCAACTTGTGAAGCTAAAACCATGAAGCTATTGACATGTGAAGATAACATATACATTAACCATATCATGGAGCCAAAAGCGCATCTTTCTCTGTAGTTCATACTCATTTTCTATTGAAGAGATAGGATGTTTTTAGATGCTGAAAAGCATGCGTTCCTGGTAGAGAAGGTTTGAAATAATCGCAAACGAACTTATTGTCAATGATAAAAGGGAAATATCAGTCTCAGCAAATGATTTCAACTACGGAATAAGTTACATGCTGTCCAAAGGCGATTAAAGCATTTAGTCGTTGGCTTTAAGAAAGACCAAGACTAATTTGCATGCAAAGTCCCATAGCAGGTTTTACTGTTTGAGGTTTGCATTTTGGTCTCTCAGTTGTGCCAAGTTAAAGTTCGGGTTAATTAAGTGGTTATAACTTGACATGTTTAAGTTAACAACAATTAGAAACTAGTTAGGATACTAAGTAGAAAGATATGTAAAAGATGGCAAACTTTAAAGGATATTAAGCTACTAACAAGAGCATATCTCTAATGAACTTACTATATAATCTTTATATTTATGATTAGAACTGAAAATCCAGTGACAATATTAACAATATAAATCTTACTGCAGGATGACGCGTTACTTTCAATAGCCATGCAAAATCCATCAACTTGGCAATAAATGCTGCCACTTTTTTTAGTTGCGTATTAAAATCATTTTAGCTACTTCAAAAATGGGACCCAGAAATTAAAGAGGTGAATGAAGTTTTACATAAGGGCATTACAGTGTTATGCTACTTCAAAAATGGGAACCAGAAATTAAAGCATGGACTTGAGGTGAAAGAAGTTTTACACAAGGGCATTACAGTGTTATGCTACTTCAAAAATGAGACCCAGAAATTAAAGCGTGAACTTGAGGTGAAAGAACATAAGGGAATTCTGGATATCCATCCTTGTCGAAATTTATGGTTATTAATAATATCTATAAAGTGATATAGAATGATATTAAAGTGACATAGAATATAATTTTTAGAAGCAAACTCTCTTCTAATTAAGAGTAAGGTCGCATACTATTAAACCTCTCCAAATGTCACACTTCAAAATAATTTCTACTAGTTAGGTGATGCCATCTCAATCATTATAGAATACAATTCTATTTGAAATTGATAGAATCTTACTTTTCATGCAAGTTGATTTTAACAAAATTTTTTAGTACATAATATTAAACTAAATCCTAAATGGCAAAACTAAAAGATATATATTTATAATTACTTTTTTGGGTAAAATATTTATATTTACTCTAGTATATATGTATATGTAACATAAATTATTTGATATTTTTAATTCAAGTGTCCTATTCTTATTGGTTGTTTTTATTTAGTTAAGAGAAATTATGATGTAATAATTATTATGTGTCAAAATTTAATTGGTTATCAGAGAGATATTCTTTACTGCACTATGTAATACATATTTAAAAGTTCCAATTAGAAGTTGTCCCTCTCTTTACTTTCTAAGCACATTTTTCTCTCCATCAAGAAAAGTATCTGTCAAACTTAAAGGGCTCAAGAGAGATATCACATTGTGTTTCATATATTTTGTTTGAATCGAATATTGCAGCATCTAAGAGTTTATCATGGATCCATGTATGCTTTTCTATTGTAAATGATCAAATTATGAAAATCATACAATTGTATGATATGGGATATCATGTTTATGCTTAAATAGGGTTTGATTTGCATAATTAGGAATTTCTTAACATATAATATCAGAGTGTGAACATAAATTTTTCCATTTATGATCTTTGTTTCCTATTCCACTGCGAATTAATTAAGGCCTTATGTAGATCTTGGACAAATCAGAAATAGATTAAAGGAGATTTTGTTTTGAACATTATGCATGTTAACATCGTAATCACATAATACGGGTTGGAACACTGTCATGGTTTAGATCGTGTTCATTTCTATAAGTCAATTTAAAATATACAACCGAATATGAAATGGAACACAGGTGTGTTTCAGATGATATTCACCACTGGAAGTCAGTTTAAACCATTGAAAATAAATATATGATGTAACACGGGTTTATCTTTGGTCATTCGCAACCTAGCTAGACTAGAAACACCCCAAAATCTTATACCAAACATGGCATGTTTTGCTTCCATATTGCCCGTGTCTTTAATACAAACTTAAAACACATACATAATTTTCGTCGTGTTCCTCAATGCTTTCATGTTTTCTTTTTTCGTTCAATGTATATCAATTTAAATGACATTATTGTTTAATTTGATGTATATATTATAAATAATTTGTTAGTCAACCAAGTGGTCAAATTAAAATATTTTTCATCTATTTTCAAAATTCACTAAGTTAATCTCATGTGTCACTTAGGAATTAAAAAAACCATGAAAGAAGAATGAAAAGGGCAATAAAGGACCATTAAAGTTTAATGCATAATCTACCCAAATCCATAAGAAGGAATAAAAGAATGATAAGTTTCATTTTTGTGGAAAGTCTAAACATTATAAAAAAGAATGCCCTAAAATATAAGATATTGTTAGAAAAGACAGGTAAGGTTAGTGCTTATGTATGTTTTGAATAAAATTTGACTAAATTTTCTTCTAACACGTAGTGTATTGGTTGATCTAGTTGAAGTACTCATATTTCAAACATGTTGCAAGGATTTTGTACCACCCAAACCATGAAACCCAAATGACAATTTTGTGTTTATCGCTAATTAAGTCAAATCTTAAGTTGAAGCCCCTAGAACTTATCATTTTATTTTAGATATTATACTTCATTTAGATTTTTCTAGACACATTATATTCCTACTATTTCTAAAAATTATTTTTAATCCAAACTTAACGTAGCTGGATATTCCTTTAAGTTTGGAAATGAATGTTGCAGTTTATTTAAGAAATTATTTTATTAGTTATAACCTTTTGTGACGATGTATTAATTAAAGCTTGATAATTTTTTTGCTAAGACTTTGTTAATATTGCGTCAATATTGTATTAAACATAGTTTAGTGAATAAAATGTCTACTTACTTGTGACATAAATGATTGGGTCACATGTTTATAAGAATACAAAGATTGGTAAATAATGAAGTCCCTCCTAATTTAGAACTATTGACTTAGTGTTTACGTGGACTATACTAAGTAAAAATACATGAGACACATAATTAAGAAAGCGGCTCTAAGAAGCACACACCTTTTAACTTACATACATTGATATGTGCGGGCCTTATGATATTCTATTTTTTAGTGGAGAAAGATATTTATCACCTTTATTAATTATTTTTCACGTTATGAATATGTCTATTTGTTGTATAAAAATCTCAATCAACAAATGCCTTACATTTTTTATTAATGAGGTTGGAAGATAATTAAGATAGGTGAAAGTTGTTAGAATTTGATGGAGGTGGTGAATATTATGAAAGGTATGATAAAATTGGACAACATTTTAGACCATTTGTTAAATTCCTTGAAACACGTGGAATATATACCAATATGCAATGCCCAACATGTTAAAATAGAATGGTGTTGTAGAAAGGCATAATCATACTTTAATGGATATAATGTGTGGAGTTATTCCTAAATACCCTTCTCATTATGAATAATGTTTTGAAGATTGTAAGTGTTGTTTTAGTCATATTTTAAGGCTCAAGTTTAGTGCATTTTGTTTTTTATTTGATTATTTTTATTATTTTGGTGCTTAAGTTGTTCATATTTTGTTTTTATGGTCTAATTCACTCATTTAGAGCAAAAGGGACAAATTCAGAAAAGATTGGAGAAATTTGGAGTGATTTTAACTAAGTTCTTGAGTGCATGATTAATATAAGGTCGTGTTGGAAGAGTTTGGTTAACTCCTCACTTAGAGACTAAGGAGGTCTTGAGTTCGAGTCACCAAAACAGCCGAGGGTCTATAAGGAAACAGTCTCTGTATCTCTTAGGAGATGCGGGCATGACTGCGTACATCTTACCCTCCTCATACCCTGCTTAGGCGGGAATTTGAGTATTGTTGAGTTGTTGAGTTGAGTTGGAAGAGTTTAGAGGCGTGTCGATTGATTTCTACAGAACATGCTTGTGTTGAGTTATGAGTAGGTCATGTTGACATTGCACAGTAGTGTTCGTGCATATGTTGACTTCATCAAAACATCACGTGTTTGTGTGAATTATACGATCATTAACAAGTTTGTGTTAATGCCTGTATTTCTTTTAGAATTAGAATTTTAAATTGCAAGCCAGAAAGGAGGAGATTAAGAAAATATAAGAAAAAAAATCTTAGAACGGTTGGAAATATAAAGAAAAACAAAGAAAACCCCTTTAAAGTGTATTTTCATCAATCTAAAGTGAAGATTATTGAAGATTATACGGATATCATGATGTTATCCTTCATTTTCTGTTTTCTCTTTAGTTTCGGTGTTTTGTTGGATTTGTTTACAAGTTAAATTATATGGTACTTAGATTAGATGTACCTCAGGATGGACCTTGCATTTATTTTATTTTAATTTATTTCATTGAGATTTATTTATGAGTTCTTAATTATTCTTGAATAAATATTTTTGATATATTAATTCTTATGTAATTTTATATATTTGAGAATGGGAAATCCTTTGTACAAATATACCTAACATAAATTGAAAGGAGTTGCATGTAAATATAGAGATAGGTCAACATAAACCTTCTAGATTATAGTCAAACTTAATATTAAAATTTATAAATCGATTACTGAGATTTTAGAGGTTTTAATTATAAAGAAATTTTAATTAATCAATCTAGAATTAGTTGTTAACAATCATGAGAAAGATAGTAGAATAATTGAGGAATTTTTATTATCTAATGAACTTTGTATTAAATTGATTAGTAAAATCATAATTGTATGAGAACTCTTAAGAGCAATTTGAATTCCAAGTTATGTTGTTTTATTGATTAATTTTTTACAAATTTATCATTCTAGTTTATTAATTGTTTTGTTATGTTTTTAGTTTTTTCTTTTATTCTAAAGTTGATTATTCAACATCACTTTAATTGTTAGTCAAATAATAGGAAAAGAGTTATTAGTATTAATTATAGTATATATGAGATTGACTCGTACTCACCAGTGCTAGCTACAACTATACCATGTACTTGCGTTTAAAGAGAAATCACCAAGTTTTGTGTCGCTACCAAGGATTAGGATCTTAGGAACACTTAGTTTCTATTGCTCTAGCCATTATTTTTCCTTCACATTTATTTTCTTATTTATTTATTTATTTATTTATTCATAGAGTTATCTGTCATGATCTTGTGTTTGTGGCTTATTTGCAGGATTTGCATATTAGTTGTTATAGCCACCAAATATAATGGAAGGATGGGGAGAACAGAATTCTCAAGAGGATTATGATATGTTATCACTTATGGTAGCATGATAAGCTTAGAATAATAGGCATAGTTGCATTCAGAAACTCAACTGCTATATATAACATATTGTGACATTTGTCAGGTTAACCACCCTAATCATGAATGTTAGATACCAGACTATATATGGGAGAATCTAATTTGTGTGGGACCTGGCTTTAAGATACCCCCATATAGGAACACTTATAATCTAGAGTGGAACAATTATTACAACTTTACATGAAATCATCATGCTTCATATGGATTTTTGCAATAACAAAACCAAAATAAGTATCATTGTCTTGAGGATGTCTTTATGAAATTCAATTCTTCAACCGATGCTTCCCTCTATAAAACCAAAGAGATAGATGTTTTATCTAGATACATTAACCCATATTTTAGGAAACGAGTGAATATAAAAACTTTAAACTATTATTTAAGAAGATAATGAAGATGAGAAAGAAGAAGTTAAAGAGGTGGAGTCAAATAAGAAGGCTATCAAGGAACTATAGACACTCATTTTAAGTATATAGGGCTCTCACTTTCTACATAACAAATAGTCAGAGTTAATCAAAGATCCAAGTAGTTTTGTTATTCATTGTTATATTAACAGTTTGTTATTAAATAGGGCATTGATTGATTTACTTGGTCTTATTAATTTGAAACCATATCTGTATTATCTTGCAATAAGTGCCCTATTAATAGGTTAATAAACCTTTAACTGGGAAAATAGGTGGAAGCAAACTGGTTGTAGATCCAAGCTAAGATGAAGTAGAAACTTCAAGTTAATGACATTACACAAATGATTCTTAGGAGGCGAGCCAAGTTTAACTAGTAATTTTATTTCAATTAGTTTTATTTTAAGTTTCTAGGTTTTAATTTTTCATAATTTAATTTATATCTTTACTAATATTATGGTTTAGTATATAATTTCTGCTTGGTTTGTGGTTATATGGGTGTTATTTTTCATCTCTTATGCTTTGGGTATGTTTGTGGATTTCCAAATTATAAGCTAGGTGGAAAATTGGCTAAGTAAAAAAGTTACACATGCCCATTAACACACCCATATTGATGGTCATGTTCAGCTACATGCCCATATTAAGTAGAAAAACAATCATGTTCTACTTAGATATGAGGTGCCAAAAAGTTATAGAAAGATACGTAGGCATCAACACGCCCTTGTTAGTGACTATGTTATTGAAAAGTTAATGTAAGCCATCTACATCACCACAAACACGTATATATTACCCCCTACATTACCACCAGCACACCGATATTGCTAAAACCAAGTAATTTGTTTAAGAAACAATAAGATACATGACCACCATTATGTCCATGTTGGTGGTTGTGTTGAATTCTATCTCCTTTTTCCTTGTTTTCCAAAAAAGTTACAGAACGATGCATGCCTAAAGACATGCCCATGTTAGCAATATGGGTGTGTTGGTGGTGGTTTAGGTGGCTTTCACTGACTTTTTAGTAACACCCATATTACCAAAACTAGGTAGTTGCTTGAGAAACAATAAGATACATCACCATTAACACATCCACGTTAGTAGTTGTGTTTCTAGCTCCTTTTTCCATGTTTTGCAAAAATGTTACAGAAAAATACATGCTCATATTAGTGACCATTTATATTTCAAGTGTTTCAATGTTAGTTTCAACACAATGGTGATAAGTTCCATCACACTCGTGTAATTTATCATCTTGTTTTTGTTCTAACATAGTATAAATACAGACTCATGTTCTAACCTATGTTCAACCCGTTCATAACCCGTTTGAGTTACATGCTTATATGATTGTCCAACATGGGCCATTTAAAGTTAATCCTAAATTGTTCAACACTAGATATTATATGTACCCCTAGCCGACCTTTCACACCTCTACATTGGGACCATCTCAAGATTGCTCAATTGGAGAGATATATTGGTCAAATTCTAGGAGTGGAGCAAACTATCAAAATGGGACAATAAGATCAGAGAAAGTAAGTAACTCGGTTAGAGGCACATGATCGATAGATGGAGAACACACTCATTCATGTCGTAGGACAATTGGGAGTTATAGTGCCACCTCTAATAATAAAAACCATTGCATCATCATTAACACCTCAATAGCTATATGCTCCAACTATCGCAAAGGAAGTATTTGATGACACATGAGAAACTGACACACCTCTCACCCAAGCATGTTTTGGGATAGAGATAGAGGAGCAGACGAATGACCACATTTTATACTTTTTGTCTAATATAGTCACTTATATCATCCAAGAGTCTCAAGACGTTTGACAAGGAACTTTTAATTTTTATCTTTAGTCTTTATTTTTCATGTTTTCTATGTTATTTTGTCTCGATAGTTAGTAAGTGATTAGCCCTACTAAACTTATATTATTTTATTCTTCCTTTTTCTTTTTCTTTTTAATATATTAAACCATATATCTGTCATAGATATAATTAGATTGTGTTTCTTTTTTTTTTCTATTATTTAATGATTATTTTTTGTTTTATGATTACAAGGATGATAATGGATGAAATTCACGTCACAAATACAAGCTTCTAGATTATAAACTACAAAAGTACTAGTCCACTTTACTTTTTCTTTATGCTGATTAATTTTTCTTTTTTTTTGGATTTATTATGCATTACGGACAAGACACATCATTAAGTTTGGGGAAAGGTATTGCGATTTTGATATGGATTTAGTTATGGTTTAAGCAAATTTAATTTTTATTTGTTGATTCTTCTTTATAAGGATCTCTAATTTATCAATTCTTATCTTGAAGGATTTTTAGTTGTTTTGAATTATTGAATTAAACTAGAATATGAAAGGATTAAAACATGATTAAAAGGAATTTTACATGCCACATTATGAATGAATTTTTTGTTTTTCTATTTGGAGGAAAGTGCTTCGAATTTTTCATACATAAGCCTAAATTGTGAGGTTTTTCAGCCTATAAGCAATTATTATATTATGATCTATTTTTTATTTGTTATATGAATATTATGCATAGTTGGATGATTATAAAACTTGCTTCTGTTATGCATTTAGAGACCACATCTTTAAATTAGAAGGATTGAGAGGAAAAATACATTTAGACTATATTTTTATTGAGCCTTTTCCTTTAATTTTACCTCTCCTTATTTTTATCCCTTAGCTGTAACAAATTTTAAGCCAAATGTAACACCTCACTACCATAGAGCATATACCCAAACATCCAGAGAACATTCAAGAACATACCATATGACAATGGCATATTAGAGCAGTCATATACACTTATTATGGCATCATACACTTTACAAACTTTGAAAGGAAGCTTTTTCATTTTATTCATCAAGATAATTTACATAATAGTCTTTAAAACAAATATTTACATCATCACAAGCATCTGAGAGTTTATTTCTCTTTTTACAAAAACTTCTACATGACAAAAGAAAATTACATAAATACAACCTTTTTGTTTATCTTTATTTTCATTAAAATCATGTTTTTACAACCTTAAACAAAGTTAGGATTCAATTAGTTTACTAATTCCTCGTAGGATCGACACCTCAATTACTAAACTTAGGACCTGTGCACTTGTAGAACATTGAGGATTTTATAAATTGTCAAACTTGCTCAACAAGAAGCTTTTTACTGAGGTTGCTTTGGAGTTTTTTGAATTTACAAAAATGTTGAGAGAAATCAATAACACCTACATATGTTTGGTCCCAAAGAAGCATAATCCATACACTATGAGTTATTATAGACTTATCTCTTGCTGCAATATAATCTATAAGGTAATCTTTAAGCTACTTGCTGAAAGACTTAAGACTGCCTTATCAAATATTATAAATCCTGCTCAAGATGCCTTCATGCCTGATAGATTCATTGGTGATAAAATATTACTTTTGCAAGACTTACCTAAGACTATAATTTAGGGAAAAAACTTAACAGTATCCTTATGAAGATTGACTTTTTAAAAGCTTTTGATTCTGTTAGCTGGGAATTTATTCAATTATGTCTTGAAGCACTTCATCTCCCTCTTAAATTTGTTTAATGGATTATGTCCTGAATTACTTCCTCTTCTCTTAGTATATTGGAAAATGGCACTCCCTCAGTTCCACTCAAACCTGTGAGAGGAATTAGGTAAGGAGACTCCCTATCTTCTAACCTATTTACCCTTACTATAGAACGTCTTTCTAGGCTTCTAACCAAATTAATCCATTGTAATGGGAGTTTTAAATTTCACCACAGATGTAGGAGCTCTCTCTTACTTATTTCTTATATGCTGATGAACTATTATTGTTATGAGGTGCTGCTATTACCTCTATCAATCAAATTATGAATTTGTTAGCACTCTTCATTGATTGGTTTCCTTTCCTATGTAGCAAGACTTACTCTAATCATATCTGTCCTTAATAGTTTACATCTCTATTGAGCTGCTCATGTTGCTTTGCCAAGAAGGGCCATTAAAGAGATGGATAGGGTAATGAAATCTTGCTTATAGTCAGGAGCCATGGGTATTTCCATAAATGCTATAGTTAAAAGGAGTGAGGTGACTCTACCAAAAAAACAAGAAGGCCTAAGGATCATATCAATTTCTACTATTTAGAATGGTTAAATCTGTAAAAGATTGTGGAGGTTATACAATGATCATAATGCAATGTGGACAAAATGGATTCATGAATATTATTTGAAGCACTTCAATTTTTGGCAGGCTAATTATTTTAGGGATGGTTCTTAGATACTCAAGCAGATGATGAAACTAAAAGATATCATCTATCCTTGTATTAAGGAAAAAATTGATAATGGAGAGAAGACTTGGTTTTAGTTTGACAACTGGTTGGTTAGCAGGCCCCTCATTCATTTTCCTGACTTGCTAAGTCTAAAAAAAAGAATACCTTTATACTCAAAGATTTCTTCCTTAATTGTAAATGGTAAATAGCAAGCAAACTTTAGAGGTTTTCATTTTCTTGTGGACCACTTCCCTAGCCTTTAAACCACTGTTACTGAGGATTATGTCTTCTAGGATCTAAACCCGAATGGTGCTTTTACTAACCAGTCTTGTTATAAACTATTTTTTTGCTAAGTCCACTGTTGTTCCCTGGCATAACTTACTTTGGAAACACAATATATGTCCCAAGGCTTCCTTCATAACATGGCCAACTATTAAGACAGGCTTTAACTAAGAGTTAATGGAGGGGTAAGGTGGATGCTTTATGCTTACTATATAGCAAGGCTATCGAGGACAAAGACAGCTTATTTTTTCTATGTAGTTACACTAATGCTATTTAGAGTATAATCTTGCATTTATTTCCTATCCCTTATTCTGGTTATAACTGGGAGTATGTCTTGAGATGGGTTATTTGTAACACAAGGAAAGGGCAATCACATTTAACTCTCCTTAGAGCTGCTTTTATCATTACTGTCCATTGCATTTGGAAAGAAAGAAATAATAAAAGATTCAAGGGTAAGAAGGAAGATAAATACCTTATCACTGACAGAGTTATAATTATGATGAGAACATATATTTATGTTAAAAATGCACATTTATCTCTTTTCCCTGATATGAAAAACATATGGCAACTCTAAGTACTTCTTTTAGTTGTATTTTGATCTTATCGCTTTTATATTTTTTCTGATCTTTTGTAAGTTTCCAATAAGCTTTTAAGCCTTGAACTCATTATAATGTTGTATTAGCTCCTACTATAGTAATACATGATTCATTTCTAAAAAAAAATATAATTCTCATATTGCATATTGATAAGATCTTGCTAGTTACTAATGATCTTATTTTCTTATAGAGATCAAGAATTTTTTTCTCAAAGAACCGTGAAGTGAAAGATATAGAGACATATTATATATGATTGAAATAGAAATATTTGGTTATAGATTATAAGAATTATTAAAATTGTCTGTGGTTAAAACTAAATCACCAAATAATGTCGTGTATTTGTTAGGGTTCCTAGTAAGGCAATTTTAAATACGCTTCATAAATTCTGGATAGGAACGAAACTCTCTGGATCATATATATTTAAGGTTGTTTGATAGAAGTAAGAATTTAAAATCCATATAAAAATAAATCAAACTTAAGAATGTCCAATGATTTCTTCATTACTTATCTTGAAAAATTAAAATAACACACATTTTGTTGTCCTAGATATAATATAAGAATTATTGAAACTATAAATGTAAGGTTTTTTTTGAAAATGGTGAAATAGATAAGAGTTTCGAAATACAAATTTGAAATATAAGAAGTTAGGATACAAATTCTTTGACCTAAAACTTCTTCTCAATTTTTTTCACATTTCTTGAGCATTTTGACAATATACAAGAATAAAAAATTGATGAAGAAGCTCTTCATAATGAAGTTTTTGCTAATGAACCTCTAATAGATAAACCATATGAGATAATATTAGAAAAATATGAAGATAAAAAAGACTTATTATTTAAAGGGAGTAATATATAAGCTGATCGATTACTGATTTTAGTTAATATTAGATTTTCATTAGAGAAATTGTGTCAAATATGGAAGTGGAGTTTTCCAAGTTTTAAGAGTGTGATCATCTCTGATTATAGTCCTACTCTCAATACCAGGTTTTGTGTTTGTAAAGGATTAATGGTATATCTATCCCCTTCTAATTGTTTTTATCTTTGTTGCTACATACATTATGACTACTGCTTTCAACTTTTGAATGCATCTTTATTTTGACTGTTTGCAAGTTTTGTTTTGTATGTGAATTCCTTAACAAGTGCATCTGGTTGACAAGTTAGACATCTTTTTGATAAATTGTTATTATGCTGCTACATTTTTATTTTATTTATTTATTTATTGGATTTATTATTTTATTTTAATTATTTATTATTACTTATGTATTTAGTTATTTTATGACTTCTTTTATGTTTATTTGAATAAAATAAATGAATTATTATTTATTTTAGTTTTATTTATTTACTCTTTTTAACTTGCATTAATTATTTCTAGTTTTTTTTGTTGTATTATTATCATACTACGTACTTTTTCTTTTTTCATTTTCACATTTACATGTGAGTTTACCGGAAACAGCCTCTCTACTCTATAGGAGTAAGGCTGCATACTATCAGACCTCTCCAGACCCCACATTGGTGTGAGATTCGGACTGGGTGTGATGATAATAGTGATATGTTTGTTTACAAGAGTTAGAATTTAACTTAGGAACTAATTATATAAGGCTCCAAAATAAGCCCTTCTTGAAATGATACATGTTCATGAAAGTATATGTGAGATAGAAGTTAAAAATTGTGCTATGATTTGAATGTAAAAGGCATATGACTTAAATTATGGTTTAATGAAACATATTTAGAGAATTGGAATTTATTTGTCATCATTAGAGAATTAAGGTATTAATCTTGGGCTTGGTCGTGGATGTAACATCCCCTCACCTATGGGAAGGGTAAAATAGTAATTTGGAACGGGTTAGGAGTGTTTAAAATTGTTTTGCTATGTTCATGCATTCATATATGCACATG
>JANIIA010000001.1:16499925-16523409 GCA_027478495.1 Erythroxylum alaternifolium
TTACTGGTATTATTATTTAAATGTATGTGATGCCATGTGGAGTTTGTAGTGATTGCACGTAGCGCTCCCTAATCTTAAGATATGTGTCGGAATGACCTACGGGCGTTCCGGTGCGTACTCTAGGGTAATGGAGTGTTACAATGATAGTTAAAGAGTTCAAGTTAGAATGATAGATAGAGGACTTGGAAGGTTAAATTAATACTGAAGAATTAGGAACTATGGTTAACCAACTAAAGAATTTGTTTGATTATGCTACATCAAACTTAATGGGAATAGAGTCCAGCATTGTGAGATTGATTGTTGACACTAATAATTGTTAGATTAAAATGAGTATTATTCAGATGGTGCAACAGTCTATCTAATTTGATAGGCTACGAGATAAAGACCCTAATGCACATATCACAAAAATTTTAGAGATTTGTGTCAGCTTTATAGTCAATGGTGCCAATGATGATGCAATTAAATTAAGACTATTCTCATTCTCATTGAGAGGCAGGGAAAAGAAATGGTTAAACCCTCTGCGTAAGTTATAACTTGCCACGTAAGACTAAGTAGTAGAGAAGTTTCTTTTGAAGTACTTCTTGTGAGCTAAGATTGCAAAACTGAGGAATGACATATCCTCCTATTCCTAGGTTGACATATCCTCCTATTCCTACGGTGACTCAAAGACATTATATGACATATGAGAGAGATTCAAGGAGATATGTCCACATCATGGTTTACCATTATGGATGCAAATATAGACCTTCTATATTGGGCTTAATTAAATAACAAGGCAAACGATAGATGTAACAGTTGGGGGTACTTTGAATAATAAAATGTCTAGAAGTAGTTTAGGACCTCATTGAAGACATGGAGATGAATAATTCCTAGCAGTGCTTTCCTTGAGCAAAACTTAGTAAGCCAGTGGGAGTATAAGGTGTAGATGCAATTATAGTATTGGCAAATAAGGTTGAAGTACTGAGTAGGAAGATTGATAGATTAATAATGAATTGTTAACTATTCAAGTTATAGAGTGAGGTATGCGGGCTAGTATATCCAAGTCAAAACTATCAAATTCTACAGCCTGAGCATATAGATTACATTAGGAATGCTCTTAGGTAGAATAATCTATATAGCAAAGGGAATGAAGGGGAGCCAAGGAACAACCCTCCATCAGGATTCCAGGAACACCTATCTAAGAAACAAAGTTGATTTTGAAGGACATCTGCCTAAAATTTTTCAACATTCAAAGGTACAATTTCAATCCACAGAAACACCATTAAGGAATTAAAAGGCTTTTATATGTAACTTGGAAACTCAGATCGACTAGCTTGTAAAGTTTATTTTTAAAAGATTTCCAAGTACCACAGTGATAAATCCTAAAGAATGTGTGATAAAAGTCACCTTAGGAATGGAAAAGAGCTACACAAGTATAACTAAACCTAAGAGAAGAAAGAAATTAACACCAAGAGTCAAGAGAAACCTGAACGTGAAGGGCACCTTTAAAAAGTTAAAGAATTTTAGCTTGCCATTCCTTATCCTTCCAAAGTGAATAAAGATCGAATGGATGAGTAGTTTGCTAAGTTCCTTTAACTTCTCAAAACGGTCCATATTAACTTACCCCTTATTAAGGCTTTTGTGTAGATGCCAAAATTTTCAAAATTTTTAAAAGAGTTACTAGCAAATAAGAGGAAGTTTGAATAGTTAGCAACCGTGACACTGAGTGGATGGTGCTTAGTGATGTTTTAAAGCAAGCTACTAAAGAAGCTTAAAGATCTAGGGAGTTTTACTATCCATGTTTCAATAGATAGTTTAAAAATAGAAAAGGTTTTAGCCTACCTAGTGGCTAGTATTAATATAATGCCTCATTATTATAAAAAACTAGGATTGGGTGAACCGAAACCTACTAGGATAAGTTTACAATTAGTAAGCATATCAGTAAAGCATCTTAGAGCTATTACAGAGGATATACATGTTAAGGTGTATAACTTTAGCTTCTAGTTGATTTTTTGCTTCTAGACATGTAGCAAGATATAGAGGTACCTCTAGTTCTAGGTTTTCCCTTTTTAACTACTGATAGGTCGATTATTGATGTTAGTAAGGGCAAGATAGTGCCTAAAGTTGGAACAAAGATGTCATATCTAAAATGTATGGTGTCATGAATCATTCACATGAACTTGCTGATTTTGTTTATTATAGTGATATATTTGATAATTCAATTTCAAATTTTTATAGGAATCTTCTTTTAAAGGCCCATTTGGAGCTATTTCTAGTTTAAAGTAGAAAGAAGGATAAAAAAACATGATAAAAAAGTAGGTAGCTTACTTAAAGGCTAAGGGAACCACAATAAGAAATAACAAACTGAGTCACCTCGAACATGATGTGTACTTTAAGCTAAAGACATTTAAAAAAGTGCTATTTGGGAGGAAATCTAAGAATTAGGATAGTTTTGTTTGATTTGATTATGATATTTTGTTTATTTTTAGCTTTAGTTTAGGATTTCATTATTTTTTATGGTGTGTTCTATATTAGGTTATATAGCATCCTCTTTTGATTCTACCTATTTTTTGTGGTTTTGGTAGATGTTATTGACTTTTGTGACTTTTAAATAAAAATTTTAAAAGTTGTAAGGAATTTTTAGGTATACATGATTATGTACATGCCTGTGTACACAAAAATTTTATTTTAGTATGTTTTACATGGTTATTAGATATGGCTATGTATAGTCCTAGAGCTTTTAAAATTTTCACACATGTTTATAGTTATTTATATAGGTAAGGGATGTGCTCGTGTGTCTCAATTTCTCTAGAACATGTCACAACACAAGTTTGTGTCAAAATTTACATATTTACAGTGACTTACACAGTCACATAGATGGTTGTGCATATGACTTTATAAGTTCAAGAAAATTCATATGACCATATATCACAAGTCACATAATATAGTGACATACACAGTTAGTTACATGATGCGACACACATTAAAAATCCTATTTCTCTTCTTCTTTCCGTTCTCTCCCTCTTTTGCCACCCACCTATTGTTCCTCTCCTTTTGTCAACTTAGCTCAAAGTTTTTTGAGTGATTTTGCAACACCTAAGTTTGCTTTTCTTAACTTTTACGAATTATGCTTGAAAATTTGGGTATTTTTGCAAATTTCATGGTTTTTATCCCCAAATTGCTAAGGTTATACCCTTATTGCAACTTAAGGTAATTTCAACTAATTTTGTACTTGATTTCCAATTACAAGTCGAATTTCATTAGTTTTAGCATGAATTATTGGAATAATTTGATGAATTTCATGATAATTAGATGAAAGTTGATTTGGTTATGTGAATTTTGCTCACTAAGTTTAATTCGTTGTTTTTTACCAATTAGATATTATTTTCTAATTTAATTTCATTTAAATTTAGTATTTTCCATGAATTAGGTTTTAATTGTGTTTAATGCATGTTTAATTGTTAAATTGTGTAATTGAAATTTCGTATTTTAAGAATTGCATTAGTAATTATATAATTGGATTAAATTTATTGGTTAATTGCATTATTAATTTTGTTATTATTTAGTTTTCTAATTATTTAGTTAATTACATCTTTTCTTTTTAGTTGAATTTGATTTTTGATTATTTTTTTCCTGTAATTGCATAACATTGTGAGTATATTAAGTATGGGGAAAAAGTGGCTTGTATTTATTAATATTTGTTATTTTCTCATATTTTATTTCTTTCAGGTATAATGACAAGAAGAACAAAAGTCACATAACAACATAGAGCAAAGGAGGTACGAAGGAAGAGACAGAGAGGAGAAGGTCATCTCAAGACCCAAGTAAAGCTCGCTTCCCCCAACACAACAGACTGTAGCAATATCCACTAAAGTGATATGAGATGTTACTTTTCAGTGTTAGGGTCTGCGAGGAACAGTTCTAAAGGCTTAAGGATAACAGATTTGGGACCAAGAGATGCATCGACTAGAAGGTACTATAGTAGATGGGCTTATCCCAATAGCTTTAAGAGTGGATTAACAATAGAGCGTGGTCTTGACTCTTTGAGATTATGGAGCCCATATATTGAGACTGGCTAAGCTTGATACTGTTCAGGATGCTCGGAGACATGACTAGGATGACATACACAAATTTCTCCATAATGATGGTCCTCTACAATTTGGGTTTATAGCGACATAAGAGTACAATATCCTTTAGATATATTTCTTGTCTGGGATGTACGCTCATCACTTTTGGCACATCATTAGCAAGGAGGATAGTTATAATCAAGAAAATCCAAAGTGTCCCCTTATGACATCCTACACTCAGGTACATCCATGAGCTCCTAAGTCATACACTGAGTAGGCAAAGTGAAGAGTCATCGAGAACCTTAATGTGTTCTATGCATAAAGTATAAGCGAGAGGATGACAATACACCTAGGGCACACCTTAGCCTAATTTTTTCAATGTTAGACCAAAGAGAAGAACATATGAATGATATACATCAGGCCTTATATGACACGATTAGCAAAGAGGATGGGAGTCTTCTTGAGGCTACCATTAATAAGGCTACTTGGTACCATAGTCACCTTTAACTTAAATGTTATATGGAATATGCATATGGTATGTAGGAGACATTTATCGACAAATCAAGTTTTCGAGCTAGCAAGTAGCTTTAAGAGCATATGGAGATCACCCTAATATAGAAACACAGCCACGTAGATAGGACTCACCACCTTTATAGATAGGAGGAATGGGGAATCAAGTAAATTTAGACTTGTTGGCTAGTACATCATTACCTAGAACATCAATTATTACCTAGAACATCAACACCACGTAGACATTGGGACTAATTGAAGATTGTTTAGCTGGAGAAGTACACAAGGTATATTTTAAGAGTCTTACAAACTATCTAAGAGAACCATCTATAGATTTTAGAGTAGATAAAACGACAAGAGCCCATGATAGATGGATGGATGAGGCCATATTACATATGGCAGGACATCTCAGGATGTCCATACCACGTCCACATCTGGAGAGATGATAGTTATAGGTTACATTATATTTTAGTGGGTAATTTAGTATGCTTTTAGTTGTTAATTAGAGGATTTATGTATGTTTAGGTTTAGAATTGCATTAGTGTGATTATGTGTTTGCATTTTTTAATGTTATATAGGTTAGAGCATGATATTGGGCTTTAATTTTGTGTGTTTGAGGTGCTTTGATGAATTTGTTAGTATTTGAGATTAGGTAAAGAAGGCCAAAGAAGATTTGGAGAAAGTTAAGAGGATGAATAGAAGCAAGCAGGGAAGGTCATGATCGTGACAGAGGTAGGTATAACAGGCCATGATCATAACATAAGTACTTTTTTAAGCGCCATGAGAATAAGAGAAGGGAAGAGGAGCATCTACAGCTATTATCCAGCCACTCCAACCCAGCCATTTCAAGTTCTTTTCTACTTTCTCTTATTTATTTACTTCATCTTGATGCATGACTTGGGTTTGAGAATCTTGAACATGTTACTAATGATGTTCTAACTTTATTTTAGGATTGAATCTTGAATCATTTTGTGACCTCTTTGCTTTTGATGTTAATGAAATTGTTTGGGTATTGTGATATTTGTATTTGCATTTGCATATATATCAACAATAAATCGAGAGAGTTAATAATAATTCGATTAGGTTAGGTAACAAGAGTTAACAACCTAATAAGTCATGCAATTATCAAATCGATAATCATACGAAGAGAGATCTTGAGAGGACCTTATTATCTATTAGATTGCTTAAGTACTAATTGGAATGTGTGTTGTTTTTGTGTTTACTTTTTATTTTATTTTTTGATGCTTTTTGGGACAACATAAGTGTAAGGCAGGGGTTGATGAAAATTTTAAAAAATTCAAATTTCTTAAGCTCATTATACTCTTAATTATTCATTCTTATTAATTGACATCTCAATGGAATGAACTTTCTTTTATAAGCTATATTTTTAGTAATCATTGAGATAGTTAATTTGAATGAAAATTGCATATTGTTTACATGCATGAAGTTGAGCTTTTGAGTCTAAGAGCAAATAAATCGTTATTTGACGCCCTTTTATTTTTGGTGTATATTATCATACATAGTTGGATGATTTTAGCACTTACTTTTATTATTCAATTTGAGACCATATATTTTAAACTAGAGGCATTAAAATGATAAAGGAACTTAGATTCAATCCTTTGTTTTAGTCTATTTTCTTTTATTATTATCTAACTTATTTATCATTTAGGAGTAACCACTTTTGAGACACAACCTTTTTCTTGATTAATTATAACCACATTGATAGCCTTTACCCTATTGTTCTTGGAAACCTTACATTATTTTTGAATCCTCAAGGAATATACATGACTTGATTGCTTGAAACTTGGATTATATTGAGAATTTTAAGGAAAAGATATGAATTTTCTATGATTGATAATGCATAGTGATTGCGAAATTTGTTCTTCTCGAGTGCTTCGTTTGTATAATTTTATATTCTCTTCAAAGTAGCTTAAAGAAGTTCAAAAGTTGAAAATTATTTGTTGTTAGCATATTGAAAAAAGGAAAAGAAAGGAGAAAAGTTATAATATTTGTTGGGCAGTAGAATTAGTGTTTAAAAGACCTATGCTATAAAGAATCAAGTTTTATTCAAACTTTTTAAATGAATTTCCTTCAACATCATTACCTTTTTTATTATCCTTACCATAGCTTTACCTAAGCCTCATTACATCTATTTGAAAGACCTTTTTATTTTTTGTTTCTAGTTTATTTATAAGTGATGAAGATGTGATTTTATTGCGGGCTTATGGTTAAGAATCCTTCTATGTAAAGATATGAGAGTTTTTTTAAATATTTTTCACCTTAAACACTTTGAGTGCATTGAGTGTATCCTTTATGAGGTTGTGTAATTTTTTCTTTTGATTTCAAAAAGATTACCATTATGATTCTATTGATCTTGACTTATGAAAGTTGGTTCTAAAATAGCTTGAATCTAATTATATGTTAATTTGATTAATATGATACGTTGATTTAGGGTATGGATAGACAAGCTAAGTTTAAAAAGGGATGGATGCTTTTAAGATTGATGGTTTGGATTATGATTTGCTTGGGGATAAACAAAAGCTTAAGTATAGGGATGTTTGATAAACAATTAATTTACTATATTTTAATGCCCATTTTGAGTGTGTTTTGCTTGTTATTTGAGAGTTTTACATTGTTTTTGGTACTTGTTTTGTTTTAAGTATGTTTTTAAGCCTCAATTGCCTTCATGAATCAAAAGGAGTAGAATTTGAAAGAAATCATGGCATAAAACAAAAGAATTTGAGTTATTTTTTAGATACACACCTATGTGAGGATGTACACGGTCATATAAAGGGATCATGTAAAGGACTATAAACATCTAAAGATTCGAAGACACTATTTTTGCCTATATATAGATAAATTCCCATACAAGTAACATATATGACCATGTCCTATGCCCATATAAACTACTAAGAAAATGAAAAATCAAGATATTAAAATATTTTTTGAGATATATGGTCACTCACATGATCATGTGATTGATATTATATAATCCAAAAACCCTAGTTTCATAATATAAAAGGCAATCATGAAGAGGAGATGAAATAGAAGTGACTAAAGTTAGAAGTTATAGCTAAAGTTAGAGTCAGAGACACAATTATGAACCTAGGATGATGAAAATATGAAGATTACTTCAAGAGATCTGATAGAATATAGCCTTTCATGAAGGATTCAAGTGCATTTCATTCAAGAAAATGGGGATATATATATATATATATATGAACTCTTTTTTTTCTAATTATTCTTTTGAAAATTTGATGTTTGTTTCATTTCTTATATTTAGGAACTAAGTTTGTTTAGTGTCTAAATAGGAAGAACTCTAAGTTGGGATGAATTCTATAATTTGATTCTTTACTTAATACAATTTGATTTATTTATTTATTGAGTATATTCTTAAATTAATATATCCGAGACATTATTTTAATGTGTGTTTTTTCATATGATTAAGATTGAGATGTCTTTTTATATGAATAGATCTACCATAACTAGAAGGAGTTACATGCAAACTTATAGATAGGTTGACATAAATTCTCTAGATTATGTTCAAACCTAATAGAAAAATTCAAGAATTGAGTAATGTGATTTTAAGGGTTTTAACTAAAAAGAGAATTTAATTAATCAACTGAGGATTAGTTGTTAATAGTCTTGAGAAATATATTAACATAAGATAGGAATTTTCACAGCTCAATGATCAATAATTGAATTGCATGATAAAAGGGTTAATACTTAAGATATCTTAGAGGGATTCATTACTTAGGTATTAGTTATTTGATAATGGATTAATCTTTGTTTTATATTGATATTAATTCATTATTATGTTGAGTTCTAGTTTAGGTTAGTTTTAAATTAAATCATTATCTTATTCGAAGGCTAGATAATAGAAAAGGCCATTACTAGTACTTATAGTCTTTGTAGGATCAACTCGTACTTACTAGTCTTAGCTATAGCTACATTATGTACCTATAGTTTAAAATTATATCAATCACTATTCTTCCATAGTGATGAGCTATGTGATTGGAGAAGATAGTCAATCTATTGTTCAAAAATCACAACTAATTCAAACCTTTCGTACTAAGTTTGATTTCTAAAACACTTAACAGTAAGGGTTTTATGGAATTAATATGATCCCTAAGCAACACTTGTTTAGAGGGCCTATTAAGTCCTCTAACATTATAGTATAGAAAATTTATTTCTTTGATAATAACTTTTGCTCCAAACTCTCTCCTAGCTGGTAGAGTAAATTCATTACAAACCTCAGTTTGAAGTTACTTCAGTAACTAAAGTGAGCTCACTAGCCTCAACATTTTCCAAAGGATTCTAAGATAGAAGGATGGGCCTTGCATTATGAACTATTGTGTTTCACTTGATTGGGGCATTTTTTAATTGGATTTGATTAGGAAGTTACTTACATATTCGTCTCTTAGTGCATTAGAATTTCCTTAATCCCCAATATAGGATTTGGGACAAATGTTAGTTAAACCTCATCCAACTAAAATTTTGGAAATTCTTGAATTATGGTTTCAATCAAAGCTCTTTCTTTTTAGATAGCTTTAAAGCTAATACCTTTAGCAGAACCATTGCCTTTGCCTATAAGCTCGTAATACTCACCTGTCTTGAATCTTTTATCCATAGTTTTCCATACTTGTCCTAGATTGGAGAATTGAGGTCTCCATTAATATGAGGTTAGTATAGAGTCCTCATATAAGTCACCATTTTCATTTAATCCCATAAGTGGAATAAGTTTGGGGAATGACTGGTTGAATTCTACCAATACACATATTCTTTCATAGCTTATCCTTTTAAGGGTAGTTATAGCTTCAACCATTGCTATTGGTTTACTTATAAAACTAACAATGTAGCTCAGACCCTCTATAATCCAGTACTATATATATACACAATTTCTTTGAACCTTAAAAGTGAGAGAATTCCTTTCTAGATCTATATATATATATATATATATATATATAAAAATTGTATGTGGTTTATATTTTTGGAGAAGAATTGGTCTATTAATGAAGTGATATGGCCCATTTTCTAAAACTCTTTAGGCTTCTGATTGAGAATTGAACTTGAAAATAAAGTGATTATCATCCAAAATAAAGACTTTAAGTAATCATAAGAGTTCTAGCACATGCATTCCCCCACTTTGAAAGCAGGATAGGTAGGTGTTATCTCTAAAAAAACCATTTAAGGAAGTGTTCCATTTCGTAGCTCCATCTTGTTTAAATATGGAGAAAATAGAATCCGGAGGAGGGCAAGGCTGGTTTGGGATGGATGACATTTCTCAAAAAAATAGAAAGGAAAATAGAGAGAAAAAGGTTTAAAGTACCATTACTAAAAATGAAAGGGAAACTAGGCAGGAGAGTAAGTACAAAAAGGACCAGTGTTTAGATAGACCAAAAGAAAAGAAAGAGGATTAAGGAATAAGAAGTAAATGACGAGAAAAGAGAAAAGTCAAAAGGACAGGAGCAAAGCATAAAATAATTGAAAGAATAAAAGGAAGGGAAGAGCTGATAAAGCAATATGTGAGGGAAGGACATAAATGACTTTGAAAAGGGGGAGGGGATAGTACTAAGTAGAAACTTACTTGAGAGAATGCAAGAAACTAGCCAGGAGATTGAACAGAAAATTATATATTTAAGTTTAATATTGATATTCATGCTAGACTTTTCTTGGTATCTGATTTCTGATCTTATAATGGCAATATTAGCAATGGATTTTCAGTTTTTATCATGATTATGGAGATTATAGAAAAGTCTACTGATGATTACGGAGATTATAGAGAAGTTTACTGAACATATGTTTTGATTAGCTTAATAACCTTTAATCTTCTATTTGCTTAGAACTTTCTTTCTAAGCACGCACACAATTCCAATCTCAAATAAAGCATCCCTCTCAACTTTCGTCCTTTTGCCTTCCTTTCTCCAATGCAATCATTGATATCTTGTTTCGCATTGATGGTTCTTAGAGAGGATGGGCTGGACTTAAAATTTTAATCAATAGGAGAAAAGGTTAGATATCTAATATTTATTAGAAGTTATTAATTGGAGTAATGTACTCAATGAGTCATGATTGAGTCGTGACTAAACAATGTAAAGAAGCTTCCTATGCTAAGGACCACAAGCAACATATTGTCCTAAAATAAGATGAAGAGGACAAGACTCCGAAGTGGTCCTCGACCATACTAAAATTCTCTTACATTTGCATAATATAAGATAATGATACTTGTATTTTGTTAATCATATACTGTACCTATGTGCATATTAAACTCTGCCTCCTCCATTATATGTACACATGATTAAGCTACACGTCTTCAGCTGCATTAATTTCGGCATAGAGAAGTAGAGCAGCATAATGAGCTCCGAAAGCTCCCTTGTTCTTCCAACTGTAGATTTCTCGAACACAAACATCAAACAAGGCACGCCTGAATGGAAGCTGGTGAAATTCCAAGTTCAGAAAGCTACTCAAGATTTTGGTTGTTTCAAGGCTTTGTTCAAAGTTCCTACAGATGTGCTAGAGGCAATGAATGAGGCAATGGAAGATGTTTTCGACTTACCCTCCGAAACAAAACAACGTTTTGTTTCCGAGAAGCCTTTCGAAGGATATACGGGTCCATCCCCACTAGTTCCACTTATGGAGAGTGTATTCATCGGCTGTCCTGACATCTACGACAGTTTACAAAGTGTCACTAAAGTCTTATGGCCAGAAGGAAACCAAGAATTTAGGTTTGTTAAATAACCTTAAACCATAGTTTTAAATAGAGAGTCGATGATTATTATAGTAATTATAATCAACACGTATAAGATTACCTTTATAACATATTGTAATTAGTCTTAATAACAGTTTAGGCGATCATCACTTCAAAAATGACAATATTACTGAAATATTAATATTGCGACCTGACTGCAGTTTAAAATATGCAATCCCAGCCATTTTGCTTGTCTAATAAATTAATGCCAACACAACTTCTTGAAACAGAAATTTGCTTTGACAATTCATGCGATCTGTTTATATTGATAGCCAGGCTATACATTCATACTCAAAACATTTAATGGAATTAACTGAAACAATAAGGAGGATGATTATAGAGAGCTTGGAACTTGAAAAGTATTGGGACGAACACATAAACTCTACATACTATGCCCTCAAGATGATGAAGTACGAAGAACCTCAAAGCACTGAGAGAACGGAAGGGCTAAGAGCTCATGCTGATCCTCAAATGTTAAGCATATTGTACCAGTATGGAATAGATGGGTTCGAGCTACAAACCAAAGACGGTGAATGGATTAACGTAGAATTCTCGCAAGACTCCTTCATCGTCATAGTCGGAGAATCTCTCCATGTAAGCAACTTATCTTTCAATTTCCTGCAAACGACTTTCCAATATAGAATAGTCTTTCCAAGCTTCGGTTGATAACTTTGTTCCACTTTGTGTACTTTTTTTTTTTTAATATCTGTTTATAGGCATGGACAAATTGTCGATTGCATAGTCCATATCATAGAGTTATGATGACAGGAGACAAAGCAAGGTTCTCTGCCTCATTTGCTATTTTCCCAAAGAAGGGTTACGTGATAAAGGCCGCAGAAGAGCTAGTAGATGAAGATCACCCTCTAGTTCTCAGACCTTTCGATTTCTTTGAGTACATTGAACTCCTAAGTCAGGAAGTTATTAACATAAACGAATCTCCTTTAAGGTTTTATTTTGGAGCCTGATAAATATGTATTTGGCTATTATTTTCCTATGATTGGAATGTGTGAGAATGTGATCCATTAGCTTGTTTTAGCATGACATTGTGTACTCCAATGTAAGAATGAATAATTAACCAGGACCGCAGTTCAATATCCTCAATGTATGCAAATTGATTTTCAAGTCCTTAATTTCCTCCTTTTCTCTCGGTGGTTCTTAGCTCGTCTCGTCAATGTATGGATGTCAATTTTAGCTTAGCCTGCTCAATCGAACCTATTGTAGCCTCATTGATTGAGTCCATCCATTTTTGGACTTGTCTTTGGCAATCGATAAGAACTACAAACATCTAAAATAAAGGAATATAAAAATTAAATAGTGGCCTTGTAGCGATGGAAGTACATAGTTAAGCCATTTTAGTTTAATTTAAACGAAATTGAGAAAGGTTGGCCATATTAATTAACATGATGAATTCATGTGAAACAACCAACTTAAATATTCATGGCCTTTGACTAGCAAAAGTTGTATTTAATTTTATAAAAATCGTTTTCCACATAGATATCAAATTTAACTTTCATCTTACACTTTGCCTCAATAATTAGCCATTCATGTAAGAGTTTTCTTTAATAAAGGTAAATAACTAAATGTTGACTTGATTGGTTTAAAGTCAGTATGGCGAGGCTTTAGAGAAGGTAAAATTTATATGCAACTAAATATTACTTAATTTGAATTTAAAAATTAATATATATTACGTCCAGGTTAATATTGACACTTTGTTTTAGTATGTATGTATTTACTATATTTTACGACTTTGTGTTAGTTAAAGACAATATAATAAACAAAATACTAAATTTATTATAATTAAGTCTAATATTCAAATCAATTATCAAATATTCATTACATCTCCCGTAATCCTAATGTCATCTCAAGTTTGAATTATCTTTGTATTATGAGTTTTATTCAACTTCAATTATCTACTATCTATATTGAAGATCATTTAATCATTTTAAAAATAATAAATTGTTTTTTCAAACATTTCACATTTTGTATCTCTTAAAGAGTACAAATTGTATTTATCATGTATCTTTAAATTAATGGTTCAAGTACTAATATTCTTTAGAAGATAATCATCATAATTACATATAGATTCTCCTGAGATTGGTTTATAATGATGGATTTAATCTTTTTTAGAGATCATGTGAAAAGTAACTTTTAAATTGAAAAATCATACATCAAGTAGTGACATCCTACTTTTCATTATTATTGCTGCTTTACATCACAGGGCATTACTATCATTTGAAACACTTGCAAAAAATTTTTAAGGATTATAATTTTCTTATTTAAATTCCAATTATCTTTTTTAGGTGACTTTTCTTGCAATATTTATAGTATTTTAAATTCTTCTTACTTTTTTATTATGATCTAATATGATTTTAGCTCTCAATCAGGCCATGTTCCTTTGATTTTATTCCATTTGATATCATTTGTCAAGTATATTAGCCTTATCCTAATGCCTACAATACAATTATCCTTAATGATGATAGCTTTCACCTTTAGCTTCTACAAAGAGAAAGTATTCTCATTGAACTTCTCAATCTTAAATTTGGTTTCTATTGCTAATATTCAAACTACTTTGAGCTAAGCAAAATTGCTCCATTATTTTATGCAAATAATAATTTCATACGTAAATAGTATTTAATATTTTCAAAGAGTGAATGTATCTAACTTATTTTATGAGGTGGAGGATTGAAAACTACAAAGCATACATTAAGTAGATATATAAACTATAATTAGGCTTGAATGCCAATTGTTAATAATTAGATAGATAGGGTAACATCACAACTCAACTAAGATTGGAAATAAGACTTATATCATATTTATTATAAGAAAATTTATATTTTAAACACTCAATAACTAAACGTTGAAAACACTCACTTAGAACCTATAACATTTTTTTGAGAAGTTAAAGGATTGTAATTAAGAAAAAAGATCCATACAAGAACAAAGACAAGCCATACATCTAAATGGCAGCGTTTAGGCAACTCTGAAGACTAACTAAAATGACAGCTTATGAACGTTACAAGCGTACAAATAATAAACCACAAAGAGTGACTCTTTAAGCAAAAATGGAAAAACACAAAACGTATCTTCCACCCCCCCCCTCCCCCCTACCCTATCAAATTAGGTTTGGGTGATTAGCATCGTCTAGAGGTTTGATAGTCAATCTTCTTCAAAAAAGCTCACCTCTAGATCATTCTTAACGTCTTGGATCAGAGTTCTGTTCGTAGCATTCAGGATCAACAGTGACCTTTGTATAGGAAGGATTCGACTTTCCAGGTATTTTCTTTCTAGTTTGCAATCCTTAATAATCTAAGAACCTGTTGTGCATATTGGTTAACTGATTCTCCATGAAGATGCTAAACTAAGGTTAACTATTTCAGATGTGGTAGCATATAACAGATACTCTCTGATTGCTCTTGTTAATACATAGAGTAACTCCTTTCCAGGTCTTACTTTGTTTTAGAATCTTCTGTAATTCCTCTCTCACCATATCTCTTTGATAGAGAAGGAGAAAGATATAATATAGATATGCTCATTATACCTGGAACTCTGATCCAACTTTAGAAGCCATTCCAGTGCTTCTGTGAAAGTTAAACCTACATTTGAAATAAGACATTACTTTTGTATCTTCTCCTATATAAACTGGGAATAGGGATAGAGAAAGAATAGGTGATTCCTAGATTCCTCCTCCCTTTCACATAGTACACAGCTAGCATTAGAAGTAATGAAATGTTTGTCCATTGTGCTTAACTTATTAAGCACAGTGAGCCATAGAAGGATAGAATGACTAGGCTTTAGAGACGTATGCCAGATGATGGGGGACCAAATCTGCCTATAGTTATTCTGATTCTACCACTTTCTGAATCTAGCAATGTCGAAGGTGTTCGAAAGCATCTTGAGACATTGGAATATGTCCTCCTTCTCTAGATCTGGTTAATAGTTTGGAGTAAGATACTGCAATTTCGATGGAATGTTCCATTATCCCCTTAGTAAGGTAGAGTTAACCTTTGTGTTGATAGGAAATACACTCCATATTTGAAGAGCTTGAGGATATAGAATTAAAGGTCCCTTACCATTCCAATTATCAAACCATAAATAAGCCCTTTCCCCACTTCCTACCCTACAATTCACCAAAGGTTTTAAGATAGGTTTTAGCTTCAACAGTTGCATTAAGGCCCAAGAGAAGGAAGGTTTTATCTGTATAGCCCAAAGGCTAGTTCCTTTTAGGATATAGTTATAAAACCATCGTATCCATAAAGACATCTTTTCCAACAGAACATTCCATAGATTATTGATCAAAGCTGAATTATTAAACAAGGCAATAGGGATCAATCATAATCCCCCTTCTTCTTTCCTTTTACAAACTTCAAACCATTTAACCTTGACAAAGTGGCTATCCAAATTTAAATTTCCCCAAAGAAATCTTCTGAAAAGCTTCTCAATGGTTTTCATGACACCTTTAGTTAATAAAATGTTTAAGGACCAGTAAACATAAAGAGAGTTTAGGATCGATTTGATGAGCTGAAGCCTTCCACCAAAAGAGAGGACCTTGTTAGACCACATACCCAATCTTCTCTATATTTTTTTCTATAAATGGAAAACATTTAGTAAATTTTATTCTTTTCGTAGTAATAGGAAGTCCCTAATAAGTCAAAGGAGCAAGTTTCCTCTTCATTCCTGTAATTTTAGAGATATTATTTTCCATCATAGTAGCACTAGTAGCTAGGATGTACTGGCTCTTGGTAAGATTAATCTCCAGACCTGAAAGTTCTTTGAATATAGATAGTGTTGACATGAGTAATTCAATAGACTTCCTATGAGCCTTAGAAAAAAGTAACAATTCATCTGTAGAACATAGATTGATTAGCCCTACTCTCTTGCATTTACTATGAAATCTAAAGTCTTTGCTTTTGCCTAGACTTGAGACTTTTATGCATATGATAAATAGATAAGGAGAGATTGGATCTCCTTACCTTAAACCTCTTGTACTCTTAAATATATTAGTAGGTGTACCATTAACGAGGATAGAGTACGTAGGAGTGGTGATACAAGCCTCCACCCATCTGACAAACTTACTAGGAAAACCCAATAGCCATAAGGTTTGAAGGATAAAATCCCATTCCACATGATTAAAGGCTTTCTTAAAGTCAACTTTAATGATACAATTTGGAGGGTTGTTATTCCTTTGATGCCCTTTCATCAACTCTTGGACTACAGAAATGTTATTCCCAATTCTTCTACCATGTAAAAAAGCACTTTGATTATGAGAGATCAACGATTTCAACACTAATTTCATCCTGTTGCTAAGATCTTTGAAATAACCTTATAAAGGAAATTAGTACATGCAATAAGCTTGTAGTCATCCAATAAAGCAACACAATTAGACTTGGGGATCAAACAAATATGGGTGTTATTGGTCTCCTTTAGAAGAACCCCCTAGAGAAGAATTATAGAATAGCTCTTTTAATCATAGGACCAATTTCCTACCATGTTTTTTGAAAAAAACCATTAAATCCATCAAGTGCAGGAGATTTATTAGGGTGCATTTGAAAAACAACCTCCTATATTTCCTTCTCTTCCACTAGTTCAATGAGGGTTGATTTTTGTTGGTGAGATAACTTATTATGAATAAAGGAGCAAAGAGAGACATAATTTACTTGTCATCGAGTAGAGCCATAGAAACTCTTAAAATATCTCTCAGCTTCCTTTAAAAGGTCTTTTTACTGGGAAATTCCTCACCATTCTACAATATAAGGGAGCTAATTCTATTTGCATTCCTTCTATATAAGATTAAGTTAAAGAAAAACTTAGAACACTTTTCACTATCTTTTAGCTAATTGACCTTAGCCCTTTGTTCCAATTGATTGTCATGATCCATGACTTTAGATAAGTAAGACATTAAAAGATACTTCTCCTACCTTAGCAAAATAGGGTTTGCGGGGTCTAACTCTAACTCCTATTATATCTTCTATAGATCTTTCTTAGCTTTTGTAACGGCTTGTATAGAAGAGGATTTTCTACTCATTAGAGATTTCATCTCCATCTTGATAGCCTTGAGCTTCTTATTACAGATAAACTGATATACTCCTTCCAATGAAACCTCCAAACCCTTTTTAAAAGCATTAGCGAACCCACCATCATCTATCAACAGGTTGTTAAACCTGAAAGGACCTCTTCAAACATGGTGTTAGATGAGGTTCTCTATCCTTATAGGAGTGTGATCTGAAAATAGAGGTCAAGAAAAGTAGTTACATTATTAGGAAATTATGTAATCCAATCCTTGTTCACCAATGTCCAATCTAGTTTTTTCCTCAAAGCCCATCTTTCAGATTGCTTATTACTCTAGGTGTAAAAGTGAACCTGGACCTTTAAGTCAAAAACTTCAATTTTGTCTACACAGTCGCTAGAATTAGCTGGGAAGTTCCTCAAGCTATAATTCCCATCAACTTCAGTCTTATATAAAGTAGAATTGAAATCACCACATAACAGCCAAGGACCATTTATAAGCTTCTAAAAGTCTAGTGAGCTACCCCATAAGAGTTTCCTTTGGAAAATATGATTAGCACCATAGATAAAGGAGACAAAGAAGTCAACGTTTACCTTAAGGAGTTTACATTTCAGGTGGATAGCTTGTATCTCCATAGCAAAATCACGAACATCTACCAATCAAGTATCATACCCGATAATAATTCTCCCATACCTATGAGTTTGATGGTTGGAGATTAATTTCCAACTAAAGCGCAGCTTATTCAATAGCCCAAAATTCTTGTTTCTGATTTTAGTTTCAAAAGGAGCAAAATTCCATAGATTTATGTTACAGACAAAATTCCTTAAAGCTGAAAGCTTTTTAGGGCAATTAATCTCCCTCACATTCCATGCTATTATTTTCATTATCAAAAATTTTGGTTTTTGGGGCCCTTCCCTTTGCCCCTGTTAGATTTCCTTTTGGTGGCTGTCAAAAATTTCCCAATGATGGGATCATCCTCTTTATTCTCTACCGAAGTAGAACAACTACTTTCCATATGGACCAAACCATTAGATTTGTCATTAATGTTCATAGAAATTTCATCCACCCTCTTATCCTCACCCGTCTCATTATCTTCTACTTCAGTAGGCTCCTCTATTGCTTTTCCCTTGGCAATATCTTTGACAGTAACTTCTTTTTCACCCTCAACTACTACTACTTTCCCATCACTTGCTTTAGCATTTTATTCGGAATCATTAATGTTGTTGCTTGGATTGACCAACAGTTCCTTCTTTAAGTTAGTAACCCTTTATCCCATTAGCTCGCCATAATCCCCCTTTTGAAAAATTTTGCCCGTAGGTATCCATTTTTTATCTTGAGAAGCAAGTGAAGGCTTCCATTGGTATTGCACAGACATATTATATTCATAAAGGGATCCATCACGCCCCAATCTTATAATCGGAATAGTTTCTAATAATCCATTGGATAAATCCATGTTAATGCATATTCTAGCATATCACAACCTCTTCCTATTTGATGTATTACCATCTAAACGTAGAGGTTTTCCTAGGAAGCTAGCTATCATAATTAATCCTTTTATTGTCCAATATTCAAGAAGAACATTATAGAGATTTACCCACATTGGAGCTGTCATCTTTTCCTTGCAATCAATCTGAAAGCCTGGCTGCCAAGGCTGTAAGAAAAGTGAAATTTTTGCCACATGCCACAGCCCTTCTTCTACAACCTTTGATCCTTGAGCTTTGGAAGCAAATGTGAACAATATATATTTGTCCTCTTCTATTAGTGCTTGGATAAAACCTTTATTTTCTCATACTGATTGAGCCATCTTTAAATTATAAGAAAAGCATGTCTTTTGTCCCAGAAAAATCCTATAAGAGAGTTCTCCCAAGACTTGACACCCTCCTGCAGGATATCCACATCAGGGGAGACAATGGCATGACCATCTTCAGTCTTAGGAGGGCAGAAATGAAGAGAGAGATCTTTGTAGGAGCCTTCCACCATATGCTTCCAAGCTTTCCTCACCATCGAAGGAGTTGAAGAAGATGGAGGTAAGGTATAGGTATTGGCCAAAGAGGGCTGAGAGGGTGATATAGCTGGGGGTTGTAGCATCAGAGAGGATTGGAGTAATGGAGGAAGAGGATCAATAGCTACAACTGAGGTTGAGGCAGAGGATAGAGGAGGAAAATCCTCAATAGGACTGATTTTTTTTGTAGTGAAATTGGGTGTCTGCATTGTCTGAACGAAGAGTCGACCCTATCTGGTAGCTAAACAGATAAATGGCAGGGACTAAAAGAGATGAGAAAAACGGGTGGGAGGGGTCAAGAGAAGATGAAAGACCTTAATACCCTTGCCACAAGGCAATGGAATATTCATATCTGAAGAATAGACTTAGGGGTGTGCAAGGGAGTGGAGGAGAGTTTGTGTGAATAGAGAAGGAATAATGAAGTATAGTGTTATGAGGAGAACAACAGAAGTTCAGAATGAAGAGGTTTTGCGGGAGAGAAAGATGGAGGATAGAGAGAAGGATGAAGAACATCTCACTAACCCATGTCTGCTATAACATTGATATCATCACAAGCTCTACTTTTTAGATGCTTAAATATATTTTTTATATATGAAGCAAGAAGGATGAATAGACATTTATAAGTAAATCAAACTAATTATAATACATTCTAATAATTACTTTTCCATCATACATTATTTATCTTCATCTAAATTTTGTTAATAGTTTTTAAATTCTTGTAACAAATTTAAATAATATTTCTTATTGTATTTGTAATATCTAGAATCTTATAATAGTAATAAATTGCAAGCTGCAAAAAAGTATGCAACTTGAACTATCAACGTATATGGTGATTGTCAACTTCACTTCTGTGTCTTTAGATGAAAATTTCAAATCTTATGCATGGTTGGTTTGAAACTAAATGATGTCATACTTATATCAAGTTTTATATTTAAAGTACTGAAAAAATAAAATGAAAAATTATTATCATACTACATCGGTCAAAAATTATTCCTTACACTACTATTCACCCTAGGTTGTCTTAAATACATAACTGAATAAGTGTAGTTGCATTGCGTCCATTCTATGCTTAAAATTCAACATCATTAGATATATTGTGATGCAAAAGAACATATTTTTGTTAAACAAATTGTTATAAAATAACATATTTTGTGTAAATTTATCTCATTTTTTTAAAACACATAACTAACATGTAAGAATGGATATCAATATTATTTATATTTTAAAAAGAATGGATACCAATTATGATTAGAATTTGATTAATCATCATTATTTTAAGTTCACTACTTAAATAAAAAATTACTTATTTTTCAACATAGTATATACATATTCGCGAATAAAATTTAATATTTAATTCTAAATATAATATATATTAGCATATATATAGAATAAATATAATATTATAAAGTCATAAAAATGATGGTTATGTATAATGTTAATTTTATATATTTAGTTATACATTTCAATTCAAAGTTTCTAACAATCAAGTATAAAATGAGCCCGATTGATTTTTCAAATTAAAATTTTAAAAATGACATCATTTTACTTTACATATTTAGGCTTTGGACTGGCCCAACCTCGGGTAGCCTGAATTCAAACTTGGCCTAAAGTCCAGAATTTTTAAAAAGAAAAGCTTAAAATCCGCCTAAAGTTTGATCAACTTGGATTAAGTTTGATGACTTTGAGTCGGGTTAAGTTATAATTGCCATCACTAACATAGTGTTTTTCTAAATTTTAACATTTAATTGTATATTTTATCAATTAAAGACAATAAGGAAGCAAGAATGAACCTTTTTATTATAGAAATAACATAAAATACATATATTTAAATATTTATTTTTATTAATTTAGAAATAAGAATTTTGTATGTGTGTGTGTGTGTGTGTGTGTGTGTATCTGACTTACGACAGTTCATACACAAAACTATTTGCTTGATTCAAAGAAACATATCTTTTTATTAACCTAGTGTACATTTACTTTGCTGTAGCACTTAGAATACCACCCCCATCATCATATAGAGGCATTGTATGTTCTTAATTTATTTATTGTTCCCATTCACCTCCATGAAGCTTGTTGCAAGTGTGGCTGCTAGTATATATTATAACTAATATAAGGGATGTTTATCTTTTTTACTAGAAAATCAAAGTGGAATCTTATCTTGCATGTAAAAAAAGAAAAACAAAATCTTTTTATGATTTTTCAAATATCAATCCCTTCAATCTATAACTTCATTAATGCATAAATATAATAAAGTATGAAATATAGATTATACCATATTATGAAGCTTGATCTCCTTTTTCCATAAGTTTCACTGCACTAACATTCGAAACATGCTAATTTCAAATATTGTAGCTACATACTATACTATAATAGTATTCATACAAACATTTGAGAGAACTTTATAATTAGTGTATAGAAGGACAAGCAAGAAGTCATAACTTCTTTAAAGTATAGGCCTATTTATAATAGTTTTTAGATCATTTTCTAATTTAATTAGATTATAATTATAATTATAATTTTAATTTTAATTAAACTTTAATTAGAATTACAAGTACTTCTACTTAAATATCATTTGGGTTCAAATAAGATCCAATATCTAATATTGATCTTTAATTTTCAATTACCTTATACTTGATCATGAAGTTTCGCAAACTTTATAATCAAGTTTAGCATAATTAAATTACCTTTTTCTCTCTTCAATCGTTTTTGGTTTGTGACCCATTAGGTTCTTAAATATGTTTAAAACGAATATAGATTATAATCCCAAATTTTATTCATGGTTAGATAAATTAAACCCTTATAATTTACTTTCAATTCTCTAATTAAATAATTTATCTCTATGGATGAATGTTGAATGCAGAGCATGTCATTAATGTCTATTCTATTTTATTTCAATTATATTAGTTCTCAACTATTGTTGATTGATTCTTTTAATGATATTTGAAAATTGATTTTTAAAGTATCATTCTACCTTGACTAATGATTTCTCAAATTAGTATTGATCAATAATAATAAAACATTTCCTATAATTACTTTAGGGTAATGACTTTTATATATATATATATATAGATATATATAATGACTACTAAATTAGTCATTATATATAATAACTTAAAACTAGTATCAGAACACATAAATCCCTATATAAGATACTTTGGAGATATCAGGATAAATGATCACTTATACAATCATTACAATGAGTATCTTTATAAACACATAAGTAATGTTCCAAATGAAATTCTCATATCTAATTAGTTTAATGAATTTGTTATCTATTAAACACTTATAAATTTATTTAATTATCTATATACTTTAGTTTATAAGATTGATTTATAAGATTGAGTAATCATTTCGTATGAAAGGATTATAATGTGCGTTAGTTTTTGTTCTCTATTAATCTTCATTCTTAATAGAGCAGTAACTAGAAATAATTTAGGAACAATACATATATGCAATATAAACCTCACAATTATGATCTTATTATAATTTTATTTGTAAAGTTTATTTATCTCATGGAATTTACCTTATATGTTATTTAATGAATAAACATAAGACAAAAAATGCCTTTAATTAACTATAATATATAACCAATTGATTGGCTATATGGCATAAAACATCAATTTCGCTCTTGTTCTAAGCTAATTCTAAAGTATCATATACCTTATCACCATATGCTATTATTAACACAATGATTTAGTTAAAGAATTCTACAAAAATCTCTTTAATGAAAACTTGCTTAAACTTTATATGTTCTTCTTAATTATCATCATAATTAAGAGGAATTACCTAAGTACATATTAAATTCTTGATAAGACTTTATCTTTTTTTATATGCCTAGTGGTTCTAATGTTCTATTATATATTTTTATTTAAACAACGTAAGAAATTATACCTATTTCATTAAAGAAATTCTCATATACATAATCATTTTTATTAAATGAAAATTTGTTATGGCTTAATTAGAAATTTGTGCTATATTGAAAATTTTACAACTCAAATAATAGTATTCTAAGTAAAATATACTTTAACTAAGACTAAGACTTATGTCAAATTAAGTTAAACAACATATGAATTGAACTCAAATATTGACTCATAATTAGAATAATGAGTATCTTAATATTTCAAAAATACTAGATATTTTAAATATTAAACACCTTTAGCACACTTTTTAAGTA
>JANIIA010000001.1:16523509-16546028 GCA_027478495.1 Erythroxylum alaternifolium
CTCTTTATAGACCTCTGTTCACAAAATTTTAGCTGTGAACTTTTAGTATCCAATATAGAGTTGTTTTTGGATTATCATATCTTAAGCAATTGAATTTTTGAATTTTTGAATTTTCGTTCTCTATAAGCAATGTGTTTTTACTTACTTCCACTAACAAGTAAAATTATACTCCTATGAACCTTCTTGTAAGCATGATAAATCTACAATTATCTTTAAATTAAATTCCTTGGATTTATCATAAAATGAAATTTAAAACGCTTTTGATTATACATAAAATATATCAGATAAAAGCATTAATTTCATTTAGATGTTTTATTATATTTAAACTCTTTCAATCCATGTCTTACTTATGTTACTCATCTTGAAAACCATTTTCTTATAAGTGTGCATTTAACCAAACATTTTATTTAAAGAGAATTTTGAGATTGTATCCAATCCTTATAGATATCTCATAATTTTTTATTTAAAGAGAATTTCGAGATTGTATCTAACCCATATGGATATCTCATAACTTTTTATTATGAAATTTAGTGATAAACTTATATATAATATATAATTTAACTAAGAATCACATCCCTAAATCTTTATCATTGACTATTTAAGAGTCTTACTGTTCCACATCTTACATGAAATCTTACTAATTGATTTAGATGGAATTATGAAAGGCAAGTTATTGTATTAGGCATAGTTATGGAAAAAATAAATATTGCATGATATAATATATCATATTGTGTATTCCTCCTTTTACAAATCCATATTTTTATGAAATTTAGTTATAGAGATATTTAATAAAGAATCCTATTCCATATAAATAATAAAGAAAACTTTAAACAAACCTCACCACACCAATTTTATCGTATTGCTTTACCATTCTTAGTACCTAATTTTTATTTAGATTTAAATACTTTAATTTTTTTCAAAATTTTAACCAACATTTCATTTAACACATATAGTCATATGAAAATTATGAAATACTATGATTCATCCTTTTATGAATTGGTATTACATATTATATTTCATATGTATAAGATTCAACAATTTAATACCATAATCTTCCATTCACTAAAGATTGATTTGGTCATTTTTCAACCTAAAAAGTTCTATAAATTTCATACAATTCATAATTAAAAGAATAAATTTTATCCTTTTAAGTAATTTTATGATTCTCATTATGATGACTGACTTGGCATAAAATGATAGTCTATTTTATTTGACTTTATATCCTTACCATTTATGTTAAGGATAAGTCTCTCCAAATCTAACATGTACAAGCTATTTGTAAACTTAGATTAATTACTTTTACTCAATAATCTATTTTTATTATGTTTTGTATAGTATGGTAATATTGAATTTAAATTCAGTATCAAATATCCAAAAGTTTTAATTAGAAATATATATGATTTATACCACATTTGATATCATTAAAGAAAGTCATATAAGTATCTTCTTCTAGTGGTAAGTATTATCATACCTAAGCAAACTACTTCAATTTTAATCCTTATTTATACATTTAGTAGGCCAAATTTAAGTGAATAATTCTTTTAAGGTATTATACCGTTCAATACTACTTCATGCAACTATTTGTGTTATGAAATCATGGTGTTGACTTTTATTTTACATATTGCCTTAAAAGTGTAGTCAACTTAAAATGTCACTATATTTTTTTCATCTATAGGACATTAGCATATATCTTAAATGGTCAACAAATATTAATGGCACAATATATAAAACTTTTCTTATACCTAGCGTATATCTAAGAAATTTGATTCACTACTTAGTATCAACTATAATAAACAAAGTTATTTACTACTTAGAATAATATAAATGTAAGGAAAGTAAGTAATTGGTTAAATGTCATGAAAACCATATAAGATTAGGAGGTTAAATGTCATGACAACCATATAAGATTAGGATTTTACCCATTTTTTGGCAACTCCCACTATTTTATTTGAAATATGATCTCTCATTACTATTTTAAAAAGTTGCTTTATTCTTCATATTAGGTTAAGATCCCATTCATACTTATTTGTACTTAAGTTAGCTTAACAAACTAACTAACTTCAAAATATTAATTTCATGTCATGTGACTTATATATTTATTAGGTGACAATTCTTTGTTAAGATATGTCTTATATGTTTTTCATAACTTTGTTTCCAAATTCATATAATTATAAATTTGTTAATCTAAATCATAAAAATTTAGCTAGGTAGGACTTATTATTATAATACTAATAAAATTGGATTAAAGTGCCCTTAAATTTGTTTAATAAGCCTAATAAGAAATAAAATCCTAGTTCATTTTTATAACAATGAAATGTAATATAACAACTATAATGAATATAATAGCTCCCTAATTAATATAATAACTTTAGTTCCTAATGAGGAGGATAATAAATAATTATAACAACTCTAATTCCTAATGAGGAGGAAAAATCAGTTTAGACTAAAAATGCTTTTGGCAATTACATTAATTCCTAGATCCCTTCTAAGGACACCTTCTCTCAATGTGATTTGGAACAAATTATTATGGTTTTAGCAAGCTCACCTTTGACCATCTTTCATTCTTTGGTTGCCATTAGGGTTAAGCTTAGCATACTTGATACCATCCAGACTTACGAGTGTGTCAGACACTTATGTATTAGGTGAACATAAGGATGAATGCTTGGAATATCTTTCTTTAGACACATTTGGGAAACCATTCTCCAACTTTGAAACATAACCAACTGCCCAATAATTGAAGCAATATTACAAAATGGAGCTGCAACTTTAGCTGCTATAACTAATATCATTGAGCTATGGGATTTATTGCATTTGGATGGAGCACAATAAAAAACCCTTCAAGATCAAACCATACAAATGAATGTGTTGTTGGAGAATTTAATATAAATAGTAAGGAAGCATTTGATCTAATGCCAAGTCCACCTAAATTATAGCAGTTACATTATAAACATCTGGAGGCTGCCTATTTCTAATTAAAAGCTTAAGCTTTTTTATGGCTCAGGTTAAGAGGTAGCACCTTGGAGCTTTGCTTTCCAGTAGATTAATTTTTAGAGAAGAAACCAGGAATCTATTATTATGACTATAACCTTTAGCTTATAGTTTAGGTTTTATAAGGTTAATAAATAAGATTCATTAGCAAAGTGTTCCTCACACTTCTACTTACAATCTTATACTTAACTTTATTAGTGTTATTATTTAATGCTAATCTGGGAGGAAAAAAAGGAGGCCTAAGAAGAATTGAGAGGAGGTGATCAAGAATGATATGATAATGTTGGAACTTACTGAGGACATGACCCGCAATAGAAAACTTTAGCATATTGGGATTTAGATAAAGGATCTCTTGTAAAGAGTTCCTTGTCATTCTCATAAATGTTTTAAGTCTTCCCTCTTATAGTTAGGCTAAACTTATAAATAGACAGTAATTACTTCTTAGTGGTTTAGCCTAATTTGCTTACCTACTATTACTCCTCCTCCTCCTCTTCCTCCTCCTCCTCCTCGTACGACTACTACTACGACTATTACTACTACTACTACTACTACTACTATTAGTACCACTACAAATACTACTACCATTACTACAACCACTACCACCACTACTACCACCACCAACATCACCACCACCACTACTACTACTATTACTATTCCTACTATTACTACTCCTACTCTTACTATTACTAATAGTCTTTCTACTAGCTAGGGATAAGCATGCGTACTACTGGACCTCTTCAAACCCTGCGTGTTAGTGGGATTTTAATCGAGTGTTGTTGCTACTGTTGTTTTAAATTAAGATCTCATCTTAATTATCTCATTATATTAATTATTTAACGTAATCTAATTATGAAAGATAACTCTTTTAAATATTTGGTTGGTTCTAGTTATTGATTTGATAACTTATTTAATTAAATAATTCATCTCTTTGAAAATTTAAACTAAATTCTTAAGTATTCCTAATAAAATAACCCTTTGAAAACAATTAGAAAACATGTTTCAAATTTATTAGGGATTTAAACTAATTTAACCTGAATTAAACTAATTTAATTAAAATTAAAGCTTAAAACATATTAAAAAATGGGTAAGCTTGTCATGCGCTAGAGGCTTTTTTGTATCGAGGCTCTAACTAGCGCGTTTGCTCATTTAGGGTTTCTGCATTTTTGTCGACTCCTCATATTGGTTTTTACTCCTATTTCCGTTCACCCTCCATTTGTTCAACAACATTTTCAGCAAAAGTGTTTGGCCCATGGAATATCCAATCTTTATAGTCCTTGTAAAATCCCTTAAACAAAATATGACTTTCTACCTCCTCTAATGAGAATAACTTCTTCCTATCTAGTTGACAAACATTACAAGGACATCTAATCTTCCCATTTTGTGTACCTTGTTTTGCAAATTCCATGAAGTCATAAATCCCTTGAATATAAGACTCACTATTTCTTGGTTGATTTATCCAACTCTTATCCATACCCGTGGACATTGATCCTATAGATTCACAAGTATCAACCTTCACACTTATTTTTAAACAATACAAACAAATAAATAGATTACGATTTCATGCTTATCGACATTTCTATTCTTAGAAATAAATGAATGGAAAATCAAAGGCATAAATAACAAAAACAAGGATTAGTTTAACATTCTTTAATTAATTATCGTTTGTTTTGCAAGCATTGTTGGGTTAGATTTTTAATCTTTTCCTAAAGGTATTTTACAGTTAAATATAATCAACTCAAACTAAACAACGGAACCATCTCGGAAATGCACCTTATTTTATATATGAATTGAAGTTTTATTTACACTATTTATCCTTTGGATAGAAGAATTTCAACTAAATATAGAATGGCTTAGATACAAAGATCTCAACTAAATACTTTTTATATTGAATTAGCTAGAATTCTCAACTAAAGAATTATTTTATATTGAATTTGTAAACCACAAGATTAAACAATACTAAATACTAATATTGTTTTAGCTAGAATGTTGTCTCTCTCATAAGAATTAGCAATAAATAATTTTTAATGCTTAAATTAATGTTGTTATAAACTTCACTGCAACAAGATCTTTGAAATCGGTCATTTGCGAAAATTTTATGAAAAATTAAAACAAACAAAAGGTCAAAATAGTGCATTTTGATTTTGATCATCATCACCACACGTTATCAATAAATTAAAGTAAGAAAATAAGAAAAGCAGCTTCACAGCTTTCTAAATACTTGTACAAACATAGCAAAAATACAGAGCATAAAGCAATAATTCAAAAAAAATCTTACGGTTGGTGGAGCTAAATATGGTAATATACAATCAGGGCCCAAAAGTAGTTGATCCTGAAACCATTACAATTACAAGACTTTCAATGCAAAGTTATTGTAAATTAGGTAATTCAATTAAAAAAAGAAAAAGATGCGCAACAATGAAAAATATTGAAAAAAACAAGAATTATGAGATTTTGTGACATAAAAGAAATAGAAAACTTAGGGAACAGAAATAAAAGAGGATCTGATCAATGCAAAAGTCCGAACAACAATTTGTAGAAAAAGCAAAATAAGACAAATACGATAGAGAGAGAGAGAGATACATGTATATGATGGAAGAGGAATCTAGGGTTTTAAATGGGTCCAAGCCAAGGAATTCTCTATACCAATCCTAGGAGAAGATTGGTAGAGAGTTTGTTGTTTGGGTTAGCGGTTAGTGTGAGAGAGAGAGAGAGCGAGATGGCTTGTGTCGTTCACATTTTTTGAAAGTTTGATGACAAGAGAGTGAGACGGAGGAGGAGGATAAAGTCACGACGTTGGGTAAATTTGTTTTGTTTAGACGCAAGGATGGTCCTGCCTAACCGAAAAAGAACGTAATAAGAGTTAGATAAATCTAGAAGCTCGTAACGTGCTAGAACTTAGACGCAAGGTTGGTCCTACCCAACTGTATGGTCGTTGGGGGTGTTTAATTAAATTGATAAATCTAGAAGCTTGTAACGTGCTAGAACTTAGAACCGGAGTTAATAAGATTTACAATTGTAAAAAAGAGTCAATTTATTCCACCAATTAGAAATTTTAGAAGTTTTAGACTCTTTTAAAATATTTTTTTAGACAAATTTTGTCGTCTTAAATAAATGTCTAAAAACTCTACCAATTCTTAGATTATTTAAGACAATTATTAGATGCATTTAGACATAAGTGTCTAAAACCCCCTTATATTATTGTTGTGACAATAGCTACAAGCTCCAGTTGTTTATGGAACAAGCTACTGCCTTTACTAGCAACTACGTAGTAAGGAACCCAAAGGCAACTCTCCTCACACAACGTTATTCGATACAACACTTCCTTATTCTTGTGATTTACATCATGTTCATCGTTTTATAGATCTTTTTGAACTGAGTCTGATAAACCCATAGGTGGCTGCAAGATTTTCGTTGAAATTCCAGAATATGCACAAGTTGTTCTAGTCAATTTCTAGAAAAAGATAAGGCATAAGTATGTTTATATTTTCATAATCAAGAACAAAGCATATCAGGTTTAAATTAATTAATGTTAACATGTATTCTACATATTCATTAATAAATTAATATTTTAAGCATTGTTATTTTTAATCAAATCAATAACAATCAAGTGAATTTAATCAAATTACAGAATTAAAAGTCTGACTCTGATATCACTTTTGAGAAATCGAGACATGATTTGATTTTGACAACAGTGAAATAATTATGAAACTTTTTTATATTTTAATTTCCCGAAAATCAAGATCACTTTGATTCTATAAAATAATTAACGTATAAATCATAGTAAAGTATCAATCTCAATTCACGCCTTATTATGAAGCTTAATCATATTCTTGTCGTACCCCTCTAACCATTTCTAAAACTAACTCATTTCAACCACCATAGCCGCACAAATGTCCAACCTATAACGGTATCTATATTACAGGTTGATAGAATTCTATAACTCTTACAGAGAGGGTTAAGCAAAAAGTTTTAGCTCCATTAGAGCTTAAGTCTATTTATAATAAGTTTTGGACATTTTAGTAATTTAATTGAAATTAAATTCTAATTTCAATTAAAATTTAATTAGAATTACAAATGATTTTAATTAAATATCAGTTATATCCAAATAAGATCTAATATCTCATATTGATCCTTATTTATTAAATATCTCATATTTAAACATAAAGTTTCTCAAACTTTACAATTATGTCCAACTTGATTAAAATATCTTTGCTCGCTTCAACTCATTCTTTATATGAAACTCATCAAGTTCTCAAATATGTTGGCAATTGATACAAATTATAGCCGTAAATCATATTTAGAGTCAGATAAATTAAATTCTTTTAATTTATTTTTAATTATCTAATTAAACAATTTATATCCATATGTCAAAATTGGCATCTAGCGGCACATCATGACTACTTAAATATTTAGGAATGTTAAAATGATTTTGACTAACCTTTTCATGCATATTTTTTTGTATAATTCAATCTTTTCATCATATAATGTTTCATTTAGACATAGAGTATGGAATTCATATCTACTCTATTTTGAGTCAAATCATATTAGTTCTCTACTATTAGCTATCGATTCAATTAATGACTTTTGTAAACTATTTACAAAGTATCATTCCACCTTAGCTGAAGGTTTCTCAAATTAGTAATCGAGAACAATAAAACATTCTCCCTAATTACATTAAGCTGATGAATCTTATCTTGATCACACAACTACCTCTATATAGTTCACGCTACATCCAGTGTCTACTGACTGAACTACCCATGATTAGAATAGGTCATAAATAATATCAAAACATAGCAATTCCTATACAAAATAACTTTGGAGACCTTAAGTCAAGGATACTTTATACAATCATTACAATGAGAATTTTCATACACATAAAAGTAATATTCTAAATGGATTTCTCATATGGGGTCAATTTAGTGAACTTGATCTCTAACAAGCACTCACACATTTATCTAAATATTTCTATTCTTTAGTCTATGAGATCAATAACTTCTTTCACAAGAAAAAAATACCGTGTCCTAATCTTTTTACATTATACTAATATCTTGTCTTAATAAAATAGCGATTAGGAACAACTTAGAAATAATACGTAAATGCAATATGAATCTCATAATTATGATTTCGTCATAATTTTATTTACAATGTGTAATTATCTCATGGATTTGATCACATACATCTAAATATGTACAAGATAAAGAATAACTTTAAATTATTTTGTCACTAAACTACAACCAATCGATTAGACGTGGGGTATAAATAAACAATAACATCTATACAACTATTGTAATGTGGATGTTGTCATAGCTCATCTAAAATAAAATTTTTATTTTTTAAACATTTTATAAAATTTTAATTAAATGAATAAAATATTTAATTTTAAATTTTTATAATATTTTATTAATTTTTAATTATTAAACTTATTAAAACAATTAAAAATTATATTCAATAGAAATTATCAACAACCATTTCTTTCTTAACTAAATAATTGTCTATTTTTCATATGAAAACTAAGTGGACGGCTTCTTACTTTTTATTCTTGTATTTTTTAAAAAAAAATAGCACCTCAATTAACTCCTTTTTTCCAAACAACGATTTTGTATTTTGTTCTTACACCTAATGCCTCAAAACACTCGAAGTTAACAATTCGTTCTTAAAGTCATCAGCTGCGTTGTATTTTCTGTGTAATGACGTGTTAATTGGCGTCATTCTTAGTAATGCAATAAGATTTATGTGTGACCAGGATCTTTTTTTTTTGGAATTTTACTCACAGTAATTCCTATTTTTAAAACAAGGTTGTTTGATTAGAATACGGATTTCAAATGTTTGAAAAAACTCTGTTTGTTATTCTGGTAGCAATTTCGACTTTACACAGGAGAGTTGTAGCCTAAAACGATCGAGGACAATTAAAATCAAAAAAAGATTTTTTTATCATAAAAAATCCAATAAATTAAAAAATTTAACTGAAGATAAAAAAAAACCCCAAATCCATGAAATCGAAACCTGCTATTAGAATTAAAAGGTCTTCAAATCGTTCATTTGGAAACCCTTCTTATTGGATGATATTAATACTTCCCAAAATTCCAAATTTGGAAAGGAGTGTTCTTGTGGAATTTGCTCTCTTTTGAAGGAGTTTGTGAATTGGTACTGAATAGAGAGGAAATCAATGCATTTTAATATCAAGAGGCTTCATATATGCATGGGAATTAAGAGACCTTACTCATTTGGATTCTTTTGCATCTGTAAAAGCAGGAAATTGTTTGGTGAAAAAGTGGTCGAATGAATTTGTTTGTTAATAATTTATGTTGAATATAAATTAATATTTTTAAAATATTAATTTTGATAATTAACTTCAGCAATCATATGATTGGAGTTACATAATTGGCATTCTATGTAAGATAGATTAATGGTTTTGTTAAAGAGATTTAATAAAGACCTAATAGAATTTCGTTTCAGGGTATAAATAGTGTCACTAGTAAATGTTTAGGTGTAAATCAATATTAAAAATAACAATATGAACTAATTTATTTTTTATAAAATATTAAGAAGTAATTTAAAGACAAAAATTACCACCAATTTTAGGAACACAATTATAAGGATCATTACTTATACCATCATTTGTGAGCAAATTGTATCAAATTAAGGAAAAGTAATCTTTCTTCTTGAAGATAATGTGGCATCAAAAGTAAATGGAGTTGCTAGAGTGTACCAATTTTGAGTGTTACAATACGATGTATTATTGAAAAGCAATGACTTTTTTGAAGAAAACTTAGTATGTTCAGCATAAATAAAAGGAAATTCATACTTAAAATTTGCCTTTAATAGATTTCCAAAATTTTATTTGAAAGTCAAATGAACACTCAGTATTTATAAATTTTTTATAGTGTGTCCCACTTATCCTGTTGTAGTGAGACCCATTTTTATAAATTTCTCAAAATGAGTCTCGTTTGTCGAGTAGCGATAAGGCCCACTTTTTGTTTAAAAAATAAGTAATAATGCAACTTCAACATCAAGGCTCACTTTTTGTTTTTAAAAAATTAATAATGCAACTTCAACATTAAACATGACATTTAATTAATAGGACATTAGCTCTATTAAATTTTTCATCCACTTAATAATGACTGTTTCGAATGTTTTAAAAATATTAAGGTTCAATTTAAACACTTTAAAATGTTAAGGTCTATTATGTATTCTGTTATACTCAAAATGCAATTTTAGCCTAGTCAAATTGAACAACTTACATGTTTCTTCTATAGCTTGTAACCTATTTTATGTACTCAACAATAACACTCAACGTGAATCATGTTGATATGCGAAATTTGAAGAGGTTCAGTAATACGTAATTTTACCCCTAACGAATAGAGAACTGTTTCTAAATGACCCACATGAAAAGAGAGAAAGTGAGTGTGTGTGTAAGAGAGAGAAAACAAAAATAAAAAATAAATACAAATATAAACCGAATATTAGTAGTGGTAGTAATAATAATAATAATTCCATAAAAAAGTTTTAATTAAATATATGTAAACTTTAAATTTCAACAAAGACCCTTGAACCACCATTCTTCGAATCCCTAAATTTTCCAACCTTTAATACAAAATTTGCAATTCCAAACTTACATAATAATTAGGAGCTAGTCACATAAATATTACCTATTATAGAGTCGTAAGCAATATTATGAGTTTTGTACTGTACCGGACTGAAGGTATCATAGTGATCGAAAACAACATGAAACTGGGTATATAGGTACAGGTCCTCAAAACTTCCGAAATTTCGGGTACCGAATAATATTTCAAATTTTAAAAACATGAAGGACTATTTTGTAATAAAAAAAATCTTAAAACACCCTCATCCCGACGCACTCTGCTACTCTCACTCTTTCGATTCTCCTCTCCAGCGACTCTCCACCATCATCTCTTCCTCCATATCTGTCTCTTTCTCTCTCCAACAACTCTCCACTTTCCTGTGCGAGACATAAGAAACTAGAGTAACATCCACCAACAATACATAGGCAAACTTACATGCAAAAGAGTAAAAGGTAAACAAGTCAAAATTACCCAAACATTTCAACTGAGGACTGATCCCACGACTTCATTTCATCGAGCACCTCATAATCTCCTTCAAGAGTTTTTAATTCTTAGTGGTGTGGGTTGTCAGAGAGGTAAATGGGTTTAAGAGAACGAAAAACTCTGAGTGGATCAAGCCTTGCAAGTGCTTCCTCTACCCACCGGTCCCATGAGCTCTTCTCAATCTCCATCTGGCAAGTTAACAATGGAGACAGGCAAAGAGAGAGTGAGAGACACTACCATCTATAATAGAAGTAGGTTGATGAGTAGCGACGGTTATACATCAGTCAAAATGCGTGGTTGTTTTTTAATTGCCAACCTTTTGACCATAAGAAGAAAAAATGGTAGGAATAATGGTAGGAATAAGAGATATGTAAGGAAAAAGCAAGGCAAACTCTAAAAAACCAAAACATCTGTATCGTTCTTCTTTTTGAAAGTTATGGAGAAATCAAGATGCAGACACGTAGATGAGTTATTGAGATATTACATCTTTTTGGGTAATGGAGGGATGTATGGCTAGTTTGCTTGTTTTTTAAAGCACATACACAATTTCCAATTTTATTAATACAATTTAATTTTTCAAAAAAAGAAACTCTATATTATGGTAATTAAGAAAAAACATTGTTTTTACAATGTATATGAATTTAAGTTAAAATTTTTATTAAATTAAACATAAAATTTTACAAATTTGTGAAAACTAATATTAATAAAAATAAATAAATTATTTTTATTTTAAATTTTAATTATTATGATTTTTGGAAATAGTTTGACGTAAAATTATAAATTATACATTACGATGTATTAAAGAACTATTTTGCAATTTAAAAAAAATTCAAGAACCATTTTATAAATTTAAAAATTATTCAAAATAGTATCTAATATTGATTAGCATCGATATAGTACTGTACTAAAATTAAATTCAGTACTAATATCAGTACAGTATAATATTCATAAAATTAGTTGTAAGTTATGAATATCGTTCCGTACTGGCTGGTATTAGCAAAAAAAATAGAACCATATTACTCTTTATGCTATCAACCTTAAGTATCGGTCGTTATCAAAAATTTCACCTTATACTAACGGGTAAAAATATTGAGCGGTACCGTGAAACTTGAAAATTAAAGGAACTAAATAGCAAACAAAACCGCTTCCCCTGGACCCCGGCAGTTGACCTCTCACTCTCACGTCTCTCAACAGCAACCCGGACAGGAATGCTAAATCCTTTACAAGGAGGCCCAGAGTCTTGAAACTTTTGATGAAATTGAGGTTGGCTGAGATTCTAAAGACTCTAATCTCCTTCCCCACCACATACTACCACCTTCTTGTTGATTCTTCGCTTCCTGTACTCCATCGTCCCTAGCAAGCCCCAGAAGCATAGCAATCATCCTAAATGATCGCATTCCGTACAAAATCAATCTGTACTTAAAACTGTAAAATGAATCACAAAACCAGAGAGAACAACAGATTAAGAAAAAGATCGGATTTTTGTAAAGGGTAAGTATTGTGTTTCCTTTATTATAAAATGTATGGGGTTCATAGAAAGAGGAGAAAATGAGAATGGGCGTTGGTGTATTAAAGCATCTTTGTCAAAGATGGCTTTTGGAGAACCATGTACAGAAATAGAAAGGGAGAAAATGAGAAGTGGGCGTTAGTGTATTAAGTCATGCTTTTTCACTTAGAATCCAAAGCTCATCAATTGCATCTCCAAATTGAAATTGCTTATTACTAATAATAATTATACATCAAATAAAACTTAAAAATAAATTATTTTTAATTATATTTATTTTAATCTTTAATATAATATTTAATAATAAAGTATTAATAAATTTATTTTATTTTAAAACAAATAATTTAAAAATTATTATTTATAGGCTAATATTTATTTTTAAATATATTTTAATTATTAAATCAAATTTTATTTAAAATTTATATATTTTAAAAATATTTTCAAATTTAATCATATTTATTAAATTAATTTTATAAATTAAATAAATTTTAAATTAAACTAAGTTATTTATAATTTTAGTAATAATTAATTTAATATATTAACATTAAATTAAATTATTTAAATTCTTATTAATAACTGATATATTAATTAATTAAATAATATTTATTTAAATAATATATATTTTTGTTTCAAGTTTTACTTTTAGTTAATTTTTTCCTCATCATAAACTCTTGTTGTAAATTATAATAACTAAAGAGTTAATAATCTTTATTGTTCCTTTTATTTGATATTTTGATGTAATTATTATTTATTATTTGAAAAAATTATAATATTTCAAATATTTTGTATTGTTCTTAATTTTATACTTGTGTGATGATTAAATAATAATTTTCAGATTTATTATGATTATTATTTATATGTGAAATATGTTAAAATTAATGTTAATAAAAATAAATAAATTATTTTTATTTTAAATTTTTATGATTATAACTTTTGGAGACAGAATTAATGCAAAATTATACATAATAATTATGATTATTATGTATATGTGCAATATGTTAAAATTAATATTAATAAAAATAAATAAATTATTGTTATTTTAAATTTTTATGATTATAAATTTTGGAGACAGAATTGATACAAAATTATAAAGTATACAATATAGTATATTAATAAACTATTTTGTAATTTTAAAAAAATTATAAATTTACAAATTATTTGAATCGGTACTCAATATTAATGGGTATTAATATATTATCATACCAAAATGTCCAAAACTCAATTAGATATCGAAACCGGTAAGTTATTTGTAACATTGCAAAGGATGGCTAAAGAACATCAGTCCAAATGATCTGTATAATATTACTCTGTCTAATTAAAATATAACATCATTTTTACTTGAAAATTTTAAGCTTGTCACTCTTAAGTACTTTTTTATTTTTATTTTTATTTTAATTATACTACTATTACTTTAATAAAAAATAAAATAAAATAAAGCATTAATTTTAATTATTACTTTAATAAAAATTAAATTAAATTATAATTATGTTATTATTATTTTTTAAAAAATAAAATTAAAAATACAAAAACAAAATTTTCCAAATTTTATTTTTTTTGTTTTTGTTTTTAATTTTTAAATAAATTAAAATTAAAATGATAAAATTAAAAAAACAAAATTTTTGTTAATTCAATATTATTATTATTTTAATTTAATTTTTTAAATAAATTTTTAAGATAAAAATTTAAATTTTAAAAATTGATTAATTTATTAAAATTGTTTAATTAATTTATAAATTATAGAAAATATTAAATTAAATTAAAAATAGATTAATGTTATTATTATTATTATTATATTAGCACTCATGCATATTAATGCAATATTAAACATCTTGTATATTTACGATAAAGAAGCAGGCGTTGAATTGATAACATCTGATGTTTATTAAAATATTTGGTAAAATTAGCTATTTAGTAAAAGCTGTTTATGTATAAAATTTTATAATTTATAAATTAATTAAATAATTTTATTAAATTAATCAATTAAAATAAGTTGTTGAAATCAAAATAAATTATTCCACATATATAATATATTGTATAATTTATTTGCATTTTACAAGCATTCTTTGTAAAAGAAAAACTTTATCATAAATATACAAGATGTTTAATATTGCCTTAATATGCATGCATGCTAAGATAATAATAATAATCAAATTAATCAAATTTTTTATTTTAATTTAATATTTTTCTATAATTTATAATTTAATTAAACAATTTTAATAAATTAGTCAATTTTTAAATTTTAAATTTTTATCATAAAATTGTTATTTAAAAATTAAAATTAAAATAATAAAAATAGAAAAATGTGTCACATGTGTGACTTAAGTATCACATCAATGACACAAAGCAATTATTTTGTTTTTTTTATCATTTTATTTTTAATTTTTATAAAATTAGTAGTAGCATAATTAAAATTAAATTTTAATTTAATTTTTTATTAAACTAATAGTAGTATAATAAAATTAAAATGATAAAAATAAAAATAAAAAAGACTCACAGGTGTGACTTAAGTGTTACACCTGTGACTTGTGTCACGCCCGTGACATTTATGTTACAGGCGTGACAACTATGTTTAAGTGACCGAGTTGCTTAAAATTTAAGCTGAAACAACGACGTTTTATTAATTGGACAGAGTTCGACAGAATAACGTTTGACAGAGGATCCTGTCTCTTGATTAATAGCTTTACAAAAAGTCTAATTAAGTATCTATTACTATCTCACATTATTTTACACCCTAGTGATACTAAAATAATATTCATTGCATCCTAACATTATTAAAATAGTACTCATTGTATCTGAAAAATGGCAACAGAAATAACAATATAGACTTATTGAAACCTTTGTGAAGCATTAAGGTAAAAATTATACCTTTAGTCAATGTTTAAAAAAAAATTTTAAGATCACATCAGTGCATAATAGGTCGAAATTGTCTAGTTGTGATGTGACGTAGATTGAATTTACGACTCGTATACTAAAAGCTACGAAAAACTTAACTTGTTTAGGATTTAAGGTGATACCATTATCATTTTGAAAACGTTAAAGTTTAATGTAATGCTATAGGTAATGGTAAGAGTCAACTTTTTAGGAAATATTAAGGGATAATATGTACCATTTTCCGTAATTACGATCGAGAAAACAATATATTTTGGTTTAATGATACAAACATAATAAATAAAATAAAATTATTATTTCAAATAGTTGTTACTAAAAATGAAAAATCTCATATATTATTCCTAATATCTAACAATAGCAATAACATTATTTTTGTAATTATGATATTTTATATGATAAAATCAATTTAAAATTTTACTTCCCTTTAAAAGATAGAGGAATCAGATAAAAGTTTTACTCGAATTTAATAATATTCATTACAAAAAATTAAGATGAGCACAATTTGGAAAAAAAGATAAGTTATATAATGAAAATTAATAAATCACCCTGAAGAAAACTTGAAATCGATATGATATATGATTCCTTTGATTAGTTTAGATTGTCATTTAGTTTCAAATTTCTAACTTTGATCAATACGTTGAAGAGGTAACTATTTTGGGATACCTCATATAATATTTTAAAACACCATACAAAATAAAATAGTGCATACGTCTATTTAGAGAAAGGGAAAAGGCCTAAATTGGTCCTCCAACTTAGGTCTGTTGTGCACAAAAGTCCCGACACTTATTTTTTTGCCAAAGTAACCTTAAATTTTTCAAAATTTTCTCTTTTAACCATCGCTTCACTGGAATTTTGAGTTTATGTAACATGCTTCACGTTTATGGCAATGTGTCAAGTTGAGGTGATCTGTTAATGTGTATTTACATTATTGTCCTATAATTGTAACTTATTTCTTTAAATGACAGAGTGTTTAAACAATGTTTAGTTTAATATGTAAAACCAACGTTTGCATTTTTGTAAGAATTTCTTACCCTTAAACATGAACTCAACATTTTGATAGTAATTAAAAAAAAGACAGAGTTAAGGAGGAGGTTGGAAATAAGGGTGGAGGAAGAGATTGGCCTTAAAGGATATCTTTATGACAGAGGAGTAAGAAGGAGATTCTCATTGGCAAAGTGTGGCTATTGGTTTTATAGTGAGGTATAACAACGATTTTCCCAATTTTTAAGATTTTAGTTTCTTCTTCAATTAGGGAATTCAGTTTTTATAGAATCAACTATTATTAAATTAGTGATTTAATGGATAAATAGGAATTTTCAAAGACATTGGTGACTAAGGAGTGGAGGAAGACAAGATATTCGTGATAAAGGAGTAGGAGGAAAACCTTCGTGAAAATAGTCATTCTTGTATGCATGTTGTGGCCTTAAACGATTAGGAGGGATATTTTTGTGACAGAGGAGATTCTTATTGGCATGGTTTGGTTAATTGGTCCAGAGTGAGGTAAATTAGCAATTTTCCTAATTTATATGGTTACACTTCTTGCTAAATTGAGGATTTCAGTTTTAATGAAAGTTTTTATTATTCAGTTAAGGATTTGCTTCATAATTGAGGTTGAATAACTTATTGCTCTTTTAATTCTTATTTTATTAGGATGTGGAATCCCATTAAAAAAGGTCTATTTCACTACAGGCGAGAAATTGATAGGCAAAAGTAATTTCAATACAATGGTGGTAGTAAAATATTAGTTGAAGTTATTGACCAAGATAAATTATATTGGACTGCTAATCATAATTGGTGTGATAGACTAGAGAAAGTACATTATAGGCAACCAAATAAACATGAAGAAGGTGGGTTGATTGAGATTGTAGATGACTCAAAAACATTTGATTTGATTTATATTATTGAAAACTATGGAAGAGTGGATGTTTATTTTGAAGGTGAGTATAGTGAAGAGAAAGCATCAAAACAATACGGATGATGGTGATGATAACATAGATCTAACAAATGAAGAAGAAGATAATCATTACATAGAGGATGAATTGCTTATCTTCGGAGTAAGTACTATAACTAATAGAGAAAATATTGAAGAAAATTTGTATTATTAAATGACAACGATGATAGTGGTGTGTTTATTGAAGATGTGCTTATCGAGTATGAAGTTTTGAATAATGTGCATGATGGTGAGCCTAATGTTTTGAATTTAGAGCATGAATTTGTAAATCCTGAGTATGATGACGTTGCTATTGAGCATGGTGGTGTGAATACTACGCATGATGGTGTGAATATTGGACATGATTTGTTAATGCTTTTTTTGATGACATGCCTAGTGCTTCTGTTGATGATAACGTTCCTAATAGTTCTACTAATGATAATATGCCTAACGAAGAAATGCATAATGCTTCTGCTGAAAATGATGATAGGATAGTGATTTGGTGACTGATTTGGAATGTGAAAGTGAAAGAGATGATGATAAGCTCTAAGTTGCCAAATCAAAATATAAAGAGAGGAAGTCCAGGAAAAGAAATAAAGATGAGACTGTGAATAATGATGTTGAAAACCATAAAAATGAAAAATGGCATAAAAATGAATAGGAGGATTTTGTATATAAAAAATCCAGTGAGTATATTGAAAGTACCCAAGTTAATATTATACAAGTTTAGATGAAGATGTTAACAGTGCATTAAGAAGAGGTAAATGCATAGAAACCTATATTGTGATCCATCATCTAATCTTCCTACTTGGGATGTAGGTTTGAGGTTTAAAGATGCAAAAGAATTAAGGAGACCATAATTAAATACCCTATTACAAAGAGTTTGTGTTTGAAATACATAAAAAATGAGAATCGAGTGAGAGTGATATGTAGATCATAATGCCCTTGGTTACTTTTTCCAAGTTTGGAGAGAAACGATAACATTTTTTCGTGAAGAGATATGAACCTTAGCAAAGTTGTACAATGACAAACATCAATAAGCTCATCATATCAAAATGGATTGCAAGTCATTGTAAAGACATGATTGAGTTACAACCATATATCAAGTTTGTTCAGTTAACGGACTTATTAAGGATAGATTTTAAGTTAAATGTGAGCTTTAACACTTTTAAGAAAGCAAAAGCAATTATGGAGGAATTTGCTAAACTCTTAGGATGGACATTTAGAACAAGCATTAATGACAAAGGTAAAAGGATCTTTACAAGGTGCTATATTTGTTTTAATGCTTGTAAAAAGGGTGAGAGTGATGGTTGTCAACTAATAATAGGACTAGATGGATGTTTCTTGAAAGGAATATGTAAAAGATAGATATTGGCTACTGTTATAATAGATAAAAACAATCAAATATTTCCGATTGCTTGGGGTGTGGTCGATGTTGAGTGTATTGAAATATGGAAGTGGTTTCCAGAGCTTTTTATTTCAAATATACAACTTAGAGATAGTAGTGGCATTCATTTCTGACCTAAAAAAGGTCTGTCTTTAACTGAATTAATAATAAATGTTTACATATATACAATTAATGAAAACTTTTGTTTTTATTTGTTTATATTTTTATATAGGGTCTTTTATATGCAATGAAAATAGTTCTACTAAATATTGGGCATAGAATGTTTGTAAGGCACATTTATGTTAATTAGAGATAGATATGGAATGAAGATGATCTAACGTTTTAGTTTTGGAGGACAACTAAGGCTATATTTATTCCTAATCTTAATTATCAGTTGTATGTACTAAATGATTTGAGATCAGGTTGTGTTGAAGCTCTATTAGAATATCTGTAGACATAGTGCAAGGTATATTTCAATGTCAATTCTAAGTGTGACTCAGTGGATAATAACATGAGTGAGACTTTCAATAGTTCGATCTTAGAGGCTAAGGTGAAGCGTATAATTAGCATATTAGAGCATATCAAGAAGGTGGTGATGAAGAGGATGTATGAAAAAAGTAATTTTGGGGAAAAATGGGAAGTAACATATCACCAAAAGTTTATGTTAGAGGAGAGTAAGAAAGGGAGCTCCAGTTGCTTTGTTGATTGGAATGGAGCTGATGGATATGAAGTTGAGCATGGATTAGACATGTTTTGTGTGAGAATTAGTAGTAACATGGATTAGACAAGTTTTATGTGAGAATTAGTAACTGTACTTGTACTTGAAGATATTGGGATTTGACAAGGATTCTACGCCCTCATGTTGTGGCTACCATTTTCCATAACCACCAAAATCCTAATGACTACATTGATAAATGGTGTAGCAAACTTACAAGCATAGAAGTAAACTCTCGAGCCACTTGATGGACAAAGATTTTAGTACCCGTGTGAAGTTATTGAACTACTTCCAATAAGAAGAATGCCTGGTCGACCTAAAAAATAGGAAGAAAGAGAATTTTAAGCATCCTAAAATAGGAAAAGCGACTAGACTTGGAAGAAGAATGACTTACACCAAATGTGGACAACAAGGCAATAACCAAAGATCATGCAAAAGTCTTATAAATGTAAGAAATTTCTCATTAATTATGGACCTTTTTTAATACCATTTCACTATTAACCAATCAACGTTTAAAAAATATATATAGGTACCAGGATCATCTAGTACCAATGTTAAGAGAAAATAAGGAGTTCAATTTATGAATTCAGCACATACTGCATAAAAAATATTGCATATGCTGAAGAAACTAGTGAAGATAAGAAAAACATGCAAACAATAATTAGAGGAAGAGGTAGAGTGAGGGGAAGAGGTAAAAGTAGGACCATGGGTAGGGGCAAAGGGAGAAAGATTAATGGATATAAAGTACACTTCAATGATTTAACTGACTAAATATAGTACCATGTAAGTTAACTGAAATTGGGAATATGTTAATATTAGTATCTAAAATTTTGCTTTAAGTAATTATGTTCATTTTCATGTTTGAACATCATAAAGATAATGTTCAAATCATGAGGCCAGATAGCTTACAAAGAACCTTTACTGCATATTCTAATATCTAAATTGAAATTGATTTTCAACTAAGAGGATTGCAATGGAATTATGGGAATAATGTCTTTTCATCCAAGAGGATTGCAATGGAATTATTAGAATGGTGTCATTTCATCTACCTTATGCACCAAAAGGGATGCAAAAAGAAGAAGGCATGGAGATTCAACCTTAAGAGGAAGTGAAACGATTTTTGAACTTGTTGTGAAGTTCTCTTTGTGAAATTATTCCATTTCGAACCTGTTTGAAAATTGTAGTTGTAATGAACTTGTAATTGCTTGGAATTTGAAGTTGGAAATTGAAGTTTGAAATTGCTTGTTATTGTGACATTTTAGAAGTTGGAGAAATAGAAATTAGTTTTAAAACTGCTAGATATATACGGTACTTCTGCCATTAGGGAGTTTGTTAAGCATTGAAATTATCATTTTGGAGTTGTTATGCATATCATGTCCATTTAATTTACTAACAATTGAATATAAAAACAATTGGGTATAAGATGAACTACAAATATCACTAGAAAAGCTAATAATATTTTTATCCTTATAAGTATAATATATCCTTATTCTAACAAGATAGTCCTAATAAATTACCAAGGCATAACATCAAATTTTAAGAAGTTCATATTCTTTAACTTTGCAATAATTATAGTTATAAAAATCGTTACAAATATTACAACATGTACTCTGTAATTATATATCACGTTCTACAATCTTCTTGTGTCGTATATTGTATATTTCAGTGTCACTTTCACTTCTACCAAGCCACCTTATCGCTCATGCATATATCATATTTCAACTTTTTGTTCTTAATCTTTAACCTTTTATTCTCAAGTCTCAAATTATTTATAATACATTTTGCCTTTTCACTGAACTCTTCGTCTGCCCATCTAAAAAAATTACATTCCCCTTCCTACAATAGTGTTGTGTTAAATATATTAGTTACCAATAACATTCATCTTACTAGATACCAATAGATTGATTGTTAATAAGGAAAATATCTCATTGTTAGGGCATCCACAAAATCTTTTTCTAGGATTGTCATTAGTCTAAGAAGTAACCAAACGACTTCGACTTCTACATCGACCCCTTCCACTTAAGTTTGAAGATTTACCATCTATTACAATTGACGAAGTCCTATACAAATTAAAAATGAAAATAAGGGCTAAGATGTTTAAAACCTAATATAACTTAATTTAACAAAAAAGGTTTGCTCCTATTAGTTCAAAATAAATTGAATTATAACACCAAACACCTATCAAATTTCATTATACTTCAATTTATTTTGCTCTTATAAGCACAAAATCAATTGAAGTATTACACAAAAACTCTTATCAAAATAAATTGGTCCTCCATAATCTACAGATCCTAATATGTCCTAATATAATTTGCATAATCATGTATGTTTGGAATGTGACTGGAACAACAGTTGATTTAGCAACAACCAAGCAATGATGAGTTGGGGTTATCAACAAGTAAGGGTTGAATTAGCAAGAAAAAATAGATAAACCCACGTGAAGCATCAAAACCCAAATAAACCTACGTGAAGCAACAAAACCCATATTGCTTGTATAGTGTAGGAGAATAGAGATACCTTAATCGAATCAAGAGGCTAGAGGTGGACGCTAGAGAAAAATGAAAGTTCATATATATTGGAGAGGTTTACCCATACACGAATGCTGGAGATCGACGCTGGGTGGAGAAAAACGCTGGAAAGGTATGTTAAGGGACCGTTTGGTTCCATTTCTGTTTTTTTGTTATTGTTTTTAGTTTCTGTTTTCTGTTTTTAGTTTCTATTTTTTTCGTACAAAAACAAAAACCTGTTTGGTTGAGATTTGTAATATAAAAACTGAAAAATAAAAACCTGTTTGGTTGAGATTTGTAATTAAAAACTAAAAACAAAAACATGTTTGATTTTATCATCTTATTTTTATTTTTGTAATTATACTCTTATATGTAATAATTATAATATAATACAATATATTTTTAAACTAATTATGTAACACTCCACTCCCGCTGGACCCGAACCCGATACCGATAGTGATATCCGAATCCGTGCCCCTCGAGGGTGGCGTGTCACATCACTTAACATTTAAAAACTCGATATAAATTTTTTT
>JANIIA010000001.1:16575127-16585839 GCA_027478495.1 Erythroxylum alaternifolium
TTACAGTTTCAGTTCTGGTTAGCCTTGGGCAAGGCTAGTCTCTAGGGTTCGACCCTTCTCACCCTATTTACAGTATTTTCAATTTTTTTTCATTAGGAAGAGCAGGTCTTTTATTTTTGGTGGTTTCGACACCCATCAACACTCCACATATGCAATATTGATTATATATCAATAATGATATAAAATTGCATTATGTTAAACATGATTAAACTTTCAAAACTATCAATTAAATGAAAACCTAAACCCACTACAACCTTACATGAAGTTTCTATAATTTTAATTCAAATTTAATAAACTGAAACATGAAAATTCTTACAAATCACATAATTTACAATTAATATCACAAACATGTATCTTAGAAATCTTAATTGATATAAGCTATATATTACTCATACTAACTTAAGCTCCTTTTCATAGTAGAAAGTAGTTGTACTCAATTTGAACCCTTTTACAACTACTGAAACCAACTAGAATCCATTTTTGCAAGCTTAAAGTTGTCTAAAACAACCTTTACCTCACTCTTTTCTTGCTATCTATTTTAATTTTACAAAAAACTATTTTTAAATTGTTTGATTGATTAATAAAATAGTTTGGTTGAACGAAGGGATGGAATTTACAAAAATAACAACACAATTAGTAGTTGTTAGGTTGATTAACTATTTTTTCAATCGACTAATTATCCAAAATTTCTTATGATGTCATCTTTTGAATTGTAGATAAATTCTCTCATCTTTTTATAATCTCTTGGATTACCTCATTCTAATATTCCTATGAAAAATTATATTCAAAATATTGAACAATATTCAATTATGATAGATTAAATTTTAATCACAAAAATTTGAATATAATTCATTTCATAAATATCAAATAATTTTTTAATCTTTAAATTCTATAACAAAATCATAGTAAAAATAAGGAAAAATTATGAAAGATTATGAACTTTACTCAATTTTACAATAGTAGTCAAAACTTTAAAAAGTTATAATAAAATATTTTAATTTTCAATTTGTCTCAAAAATAGCTGAAAATAACTTATAATTAACTTGCCATTTCAGCAAACCTATATGACATATAGTTGACATGCGTCCTTTTATTGCCACATCACGTTGAATATTTAAAAAAATTCCTAATGTCCAAATCTAAAATTATCTAGGGAGTAATCGCTAATTATGAAAAAAAACGACTATATAGGAATCTTGATAATGAAAAAATAATGAAGGGAATCCACCGCTACATCAACTTGTTATGCTAGTGAATATATGTGACACTTGGTTGACATAAGACAAATTAGAAGTTAGAGTATTTTATAACCACTTTTTTGAATTTTGGCTAATATTATAAAATTGACTAAAGATTATAATTTTTTATAATACTAAAAAATAATTCATAGAACTAGAATATACAATGATGAAAAAATTTAAAACTTTCAGAGTCTAACAATAAGTGTTTCGTATCTTAAGTAAAAACTGGTAAAATTAATCTCAAATCTCAATATGATTGATGCCTGCCTTACAAGAACAAAGTTTGGATCTTGCATTTCTCTTACCCACTTGGAAGAAATTTGCAATTGTCTTTAGTTACAAAGTTTTCCACCATTTGTTCAAATTTATTGGCGGCTGATGCTCAAAAAAATAACTTTGTTATCATCTCTAGTATTTGCTGAATGAAAGGCAGTGACGTTATGGCATACGCAAATAAGTATAACTAATAGCACAAACAAAAATGGAAAACCACAAGGAGTTAACTAGTTCAATATACACACTAGTAATGAATGCCATAATCATAGCAAAAATGACATAGATAGTTCGGTTTAATGCCAATAAAAACACAAAGCTGATGGGGGTCTTGTTCCCTATTAACACCATAGATAGATGGATGAAGATGACAGAAGAGAAAATTGCCAGCTATGGTGTCTGATACGATAAAAGTTTGAAAAGTTTTCCTTTTTGTTAATATTGCATTGCCCTTTTTAAGGCCTTCCTTATTTATATTGTTGGGAAGTTTAGAAAAAGAACAAGGAAATTGTAGCAATATAAGAAAGTGCAGTAAACTGTAAAATGCATAACTGATTTTCAATAGTGGAAAAACAAAGAGAATGCAAAGAACTTTTGCTTCTTCTATTCAACATCTGAAATTGCCTATTTATAGGCTTACAAGAAACTAAACAAGCTTCAAATTTCTAAACTACAACAAGATTTTTTGACACTATCTTTGACTAACTAAAACCATAAAATCATGGAACATAAATATGAAACATCAAGGACTCAGTCAAATTGAAAAATACACACATGTTAATTTTAATGAACCTTCAACACTCCCCCTTGATTCAAAATTGCAAACACCAAGTAATGATCTGAAATAAAAATGCTTTTGACTTGAGAGATCTTTCATAAATATATCTAAAATTTGTTGATGAGTGCTGCTAAACTTTAAAATTATTGAACCATCTATAACCAAAAATCTTATAAAATGAAATTGAATGTCAATATGTTTTGTTCATCCATATAAGACTGGATTTTTTGTAATTGCAATAGCTGATCTATTTTCACAATAAATTTCAGTTGCCTCCTTTTTTTCTTAATTATTGTCAGCAAGTAACCTTTTAAGCCATATTGCTTGACAAGCTGAAGCAGTGGCAACCACATATTCTATCTCTAAATTGGAAATTGCTGTAACTATTTGCTTCTGACCTAAGACTAAAAACATTGCCTGAAGTACTTCTTCTATCATCTAAAGAACTTGCCCAATCACTATCAGTGAAACCAGGTAACTCAAAGTCAGAAACATTACAATACTAAATTCCATAATATATTGTTCTACCTATATAATGCAAAATTGTTTTAGTAGCTCCAAAATGTTGTTTTGTTAGATTATTCATATAACTGGAGACCACACCAACAAAAAATGCAATATCAAATGGAGTATGAGCTAAATAAATTAGACCACCAACCAAACTTCTATAACTCCTTGCATCCGCCTTGTCTATACCATCTTCAAGCTATAGCTTTTCATTAACATTCATTGGTGTGATTACTTTATTACAATTGAACATGTTGAAACATTTGAGAAGGTCTTCTTTATCTTTAATTTGAGAGAAAATCACACCATCTTCTCCTTGTTTAAGTTAAAATAGTGCAAAAAGCCTAAATTTGTCATCTAAAAAATTTTCATCATACTGATTTTGAATTCAGCAATAAGAGAGTGAGATGAGCCCATGTAAACTATATCATCAACATAAAGGCAAATAAGTAGCAAATTATCATTACCTTCCTTCTTTAAATACAAATTAGGCTTATAATCACTTCTTTCAAATCCACTTTGTTGAAAAAATGAGTCAATTTTACCATACCATGCCCGTAGAGCTTGCTTCAAACCATATAATGCCTTTTTTAGCTTATACACCTTGTCTTCCATGCCTTGAATAATTAAACCTTCTAGTTGAGTGACATAAACTTCATCTTTTCATTCAAAAACACAAACTTGACATCAAGCTGGAAAATAGCCCAACTTAATTATGCAGCCAAGGCAAACATAGTTTTTATCGTGTCAAAATGAGCAACTAGAGAAAAAGTATCATTATAGTCAACACCTTGTTCCTATAAATACCCTTTTACTACCAGTTGTGCTTTGTGTTTCTGAATTCTTCCATCTGTATAATACTTTGTTCTATAAATCCATTTTACTCCAATAAGATTTTTACCTTCAGGAATATCAACCAAATCCCAAGTTCCATTTCTTTTTATAGCCTTAAATTCTTCTTCCATTGCTTTACACCATTCTTCTTTGTTTGCTGCCTCTTCAAAGCTTGTAGGATTTACAACAAATAAAGCTTAAGTTGTCTCATAAATTTCCCTCAAAGACTTGAATTTTCTTAGAGGAGTGTCATTTAAAGAAGCTGAATTGCTACTGCTTAAAGTGATGGATGTTGTTAAATTTGAAGGAGTAATGCTTAGTGAACTTAGGGGAGTTGGAACCACTTCTATAGTTGGTGAAACTTCAAACGGTGAAACTTCTGGTGTAGATCTCCAGTAACTTCATTTTCTTGCCAATTCAAGCTTATTTCTTCGCCAAATACAACTTTCTTGTTGATAACTATTTTCTTACTAATAGGATTATACAACCTATATGCCACAGATTTAATACAATAACCCAAAAAATACATTTTACAGATTTTTAATCAAGTTTATTATGACTATGTGAATCTATCAATGCATAGGCAATATAACCAAAGATTTTTAAGTGACTTACCTAAGGTTTTATACCATGCCAAGTTTCATATGGAGTCTTTATCATAATAACCTTTGATAGAGACAGATTTAATAAGTATACTGTATGCTACAGCTTCTACCCAAAATTGATTACTAAGTCCCTTGGCTTCAACAAACTTCTTACCATCTCAACAACATTTTGATTCTTTTGTTCAGCTATTCCATTTTTCTATGGAGTATATGGTGTCGTTAATTCCCTGCGTAAGCAAGTTTCTCACAAAATTGATTAAATTCATGAGAAATAAACTCACCATCTCTATCTGTGCGAAGTGCTTTTATGCTTCTTCCACTCTTTTTTTAGCAACTGCTTTAAACCTCTTACAGGCTTCAAATGCTTTTGATTTGTTTTACAAGGAGTAATCCTAACTCATCCTGTTATAATCGTCTGTGAATAACAAGAAATATCAACTCCTACGAAGAGATTGTGTTTTCATAGGTCCACATAAATCAACATGTATAAGGTCATGAAAATCAGTTGCTCTCCTAGCCTTTCTAACAGGGAATGACTTTCTGCATTGTTTTCCATATATACAGCCTTTAAAAAAATCTAAAGATTCAATTTTAGGTAGCCCAAACATCATATCTTTTTGATTTAACAACAACATTCAAATGCGCATATCGCAAGTGCCATAGTTTAGGGTCATTTCTTTGACAGCGAGAACTTGATTTTTCACACTAGACACTTTAAATGGAAATAACTTATTTGTGGCCATTTGGACATCTACAATAAACTTATTTGATTTTTTTATATCTTTAATCATATATGAGACACCATAAAAAAATGGAATACCTATTACTTATGAGTTGGCCAACACTGAACAAGTTTTGTGACAAGCTAGGAATAAAATAGACATTATAAAGAAGTTTTGCATTACCATGATTACTTTTGATTGTCAAGGTTCCTTTACCCTCTACTACATCTGGTTTCTATCTCTATGTGTTACCTTTAATTTAAATGTCTTATCAAGCTTTTTGAATAATGACTTCACACCACTCATGTGATTTGAACATCTACTATCTCTAAAAACTAAACAACAACAACAACAACAACGACAAGACCACCAAGGATGATTGAGGCTGAGGAGGAGGAAAGGAGAGAAAGTGATATGGGGGAAGGGGATTTAGCTGAAACCAAAGCTGTAGGCCCCAGGGAGGAGATTAAGGTGGCTAGTCCTACTCAGGAGCAATCCTTAATTGATTCTATAGCTAAACTTGGGGACAACCCTATAGATTTTGATACAAATGACAGGACTAGAATTTCTGCAGAAAATAAGGATGAGGATCTAACTATTGGTGAATTTATGGCAGTTGTTAAGAAGAAAGTTAGCAGGAGCAAAAGGAAGGGCTCCAAAAATAATTTTGCATAGATTATAAAGATTCTGGCATGGAATGTGATAGGGATCAACTACCTAAAAAAGTTTTCTACTTTAAGGGATTTTGTCAATTATACAAATCCATGGATTTTTGGTCTATTGGAAACTAAGATTAGATCTAAAAATCTTAAGATAATGAAAATACTGGATTCTAAGTGGTTGTTTATCTCTAATCATCAGGCTCACAGTTATGGAAGAATTATTATAAGATATGATCCTTCTTTAGTGAATGTCTGAGTTTTAGCTACAGAGACGCAAGTCATACACCTGAAATGTAATCTTATTCAGGTAAATGCTGACATCTTTGTCTCTTTTATTTATGGTTCAAATCATGTTTTTTTAGCGAAAACAGCTATGGGAGAGCTTAATACATTTTCAGAATATGGTCAATGGGGGCATGGCCATTATGTGGAGATTTCAACTCCACATTATACAGAATGGAAGCAGATGGTAACTACAGCCTGAACAATTTCTCAACGGATTTCTATGATTGTGTGGGGCAGCTAGGAGTCTTTGATTTAAAGGCTCAGGGACACTTTTATACATGGAGTAATAAGCAACAAGAAAGATGGGCTTTAAGGAAAAAATTGGATTAGATAATGGTGAATATGGAGTGGATAACACAGTTTACTAATAGTGTCACTTCTTTTTTAGACACTTTATTCTCAAACCACTTGCCAATGTAAATTGAAACTTAACGCACTATTAAGGTCAAAGAGGGCCATTTCGGTTTAATAACCTTTTGGAAGATGATGAGGGTTTTACTGAAGCATTGCACAAAGGGCTGGGAGCTATGGTTGATAGTACCAAACAGTTTATATATGTCCAAAAACTGAAAGCTATCAAATATGAGATGAAATCTTTAATGAGTAGGAGATCTTGCTCCACTCAATAAATGGTTTCTTTAGCTCGAGAAGAATTGAATAGGATTCAGCAACAACTTGCACTTGATCCGACTAATGGTAGTCTTCTGACAATTTAAAAGTCCCTAATGATGTCTTATCTCTCTAAAGCGAAGGATCATAATAGCTTGATGGAGCAACGTGTCAAAGTAAATTGGCTAAAAGACAGGGAAAGGTGTACAAAGTTCTTCTTCAATTTGATTTTAGCTAGAAGGAATACTAATAGAATATGCTCCCTAAAATTGCAGAATGGGGAGTAGATTACTAAACCTCAGGAGCTTCTCAAGGAAGCTAAGAGATTCTTCAGGAGCTTCTATGGATACTCTCGGCCCCTTCCTAACCTAAACTCTCTAGATTCCTATATTCAGAAAAAAAATCTCCCAGGACCAAGCAATAGCCCTCATAAAACCATTAGAGGATAAGGAAATTGAGGAAGTGATTTTTCAGATGAATCCTAATAAGTCTCCTGATCCTGATGGCTTTAATGGATTTTCTTTCAAAAAACCTGGCAAAATATTGGACCTATGATTAAAAAAGCTATATTGGACTTCTTCTCTAATGGGATTTTACTGAAGGAGATAAACAAAACATATGTTTATTTGATTCCTAAACAACATTGTTCCTCCTCCTTGAATGAATATAGACCCATTAAATGCACCAACTCCATCTATAAGATTATTTCTAAAATCTTAGCTAATAGACTGAAATTGGTACTGGATTTTTTGATCTCAGATAATCAGAGTGCTTTCCTAAAGGGCAGAAGAATTTGTGATAATTTTTCCATGGTCCAGGAGTTGATGAAGGGTTACCAAAGGAAAAACAGCTCTCCAAACTGTACCATAAAGGTTGACTTTAAAAAAGCCTTCGATAATGTGGAATGGGATTTTATCCTACAGGCTCTAAGCTTATGGGATTCCTTGAGGTTTTTATTAAGTGGATTGCAGCATGCATAACCACTCTTACTTCCTCCATTCTTGTAAATAGTTCTTCAACGAATTCTTTTATGGGTCTAAGAGGGCTGAGACAAGGAGATCTTCTCTCTCCTTATCTCTTTATTATTTGCATGGAAGTACTCAGTCAGATAATCCTAAAGAAGGTGGACAACAACAGGCTTTTTAAATATCATTCAAAATGCAAAAAGGTAGGGTTAATCAACATGTGCTTTACAAATGACCTACTATTATTCTATAAGGCTCATGGACAGTCTATAGAGCTTCTAATGTCTTTCCTGTATAAATTTTGGGATCTCTTAGGGTTGGAGATTAATTTCAATAAAAGTCAGTTTGTTTTAGCTACTAGGGCAAATTCCTTGAAAAACAAAATTTCCCAACTTACTGGTATGAATAAAAGTCAGTTCTACCCCACTAACCTAATTGGGACTCCCCATAACTACTAGAAGAATTCAATTCTCAGAAAGTCTACCTTTGATTGAGAAGATACAGAAAAGATTATGGATGTGGTCTAACTGAGTCCTCTCTATTGGAGGGAGGCTACAACTTATAAAAGCAGTGTTGAATTCTCTACATGTCTATTGGTCCTCAAATATTTCTCTAGCAAACGGGGTCATTAAATCAAATGAGAAGATTTTTAGAAGATTCTTATGGGGGAATTTGAACTCAGATAGTCATCTAGCTAAGGTTAAATGGAAGGATGTTTGTAGAAGGAAAGAGGAAGGGGGATTAAGTCTAATTTCAATTGCTTCCTTTAATAAGGCTGCCTAGATCAAGAATCTCTGGAACATTCTCACAGAGAAAAATTCCATATGGATCTATTGGGTTCACAATTATATCCTAAAAGGCTCGAGCATTTGGTCTATACCTATTAGATCCTCATTCTCATGGTCATTGTGTCAACTATTAAAACTTAGACCTCAGCTTGAACCTCTAGTTTCATGCAGGATTGGAAATGGTGATAGGGCTTATCTAAGGTTTGACAACTGGACAAGGCAAGGTCCCCGCATTAGATATCCTCAGGCATTTCAGATTTGGAATAATGTTCCCCTTAAGGTGAAGGTCAATTCTATAATACAAAGTGGGCAATGGCATGTTCCTACCGAGTTACAGTTTCTGTTACCTCGTTACCATCCAAATCATCAGTAGAAGGATTACTTTTATTGCCTCAACCTTCCTCCTAACACTTTCAACACTCCAAAATTTAGGAAGTGGCAAGATTGTAACAGTTCTAGACAAGAGTGGTTTCTTAGCACAAGAAACTTATGCCCATTTCCTCTATCCTATTATGGCTCACGATTCTGAATAGATTAAGCACTACAGATAGGCTACATTTTATGTCTACCTATTCAGATTGTGTGTTATGTGAGAGAGAACTAGAAATAAGAGACCATCTTTTCTTTAATTTTCCCTACTTATAGCCCTTATAGGAGCAGATTAAGACACTAAATCTTATTCCTAATGCAGGCACATCCTTCATTGAAGCCATGAAATGGCTCATTAGGCTGCTCCCCAATAATATAAACTGAATAAGCATATCTGTATTATCTCTCTCACCTCCTCCATTAAGGAGATCTGGCGAGAAAGAAAATTTAGGAGATTCAAATCAAAAGCACACACAAGGGAGGAAGTTCTAAACTTTTTGATTTGTAAAATAAGAGAGCAGATCCTTTGTTCAACAAGAAATGCTAGTTTATGCCCTACTCTAGCATTATCATAGAACCTCAATTCAATTCAATGTGTAGAGGTTCTAAAGGAGGGTAAGATGGTAGTACCTTGTTACTGGATATCTCGATGATGAACCTGTTTTGCTAAAAGCAGCCTTATCCCATAGATTATTAATAGAAGATGTGGATCCCTTATAGAGATTCCAAAACACACCCTTAGAGGAGATAAGAATTTAGTCAAAGTTTTTTTTTCATAAAAATCTTTATTTTCAAAAGGAGTGCAAATAGGCGTTAAAAGGGGGTTGATACTAGATTTTACCTCAAGGAAACCATTCATGTCCCTGAAGCCTTTAGATGCTGACTGGCATGAAACTATATTTCCAACCTGATGTGAATGAGTGAATGAGATGTATTACTTCAGAGACCAAACAAGCAACGAGAGTTTTCAGAAATGAGTTGCATAAGAAGCAAACACTAATAAAACACTTACCATAAATATGAAAACACTATGCAGTGCTTCGGGTCTGAAGATCTAAACATATCTAAACAAAATCCAAATTAGAGCCTTCATCGACCACCACCAGAGAAGATACGAAAAGAAAACATAAAAAAGGTATAACTCACCACGACTCCCTTAACCTAATTTGGGAAGCTTCTAGAATATGTTGCAAAAGAGAGGAACATTTTTACTCTATTTGAGAGTTATATGTTATTTGTTGTGAGGAACATTCACTGAAGTTGATTGCCAACACCCTTTACACGGTAGCCTCACTTAGGTCTGTTTAAGCAAGACTTCAGCTTTCAACGACCCTCGAAGTGTTTAACTCGCACACTCGAAGAAAAAATAATACTGAAGCTATAAAGGCAATAAGGAAACAAAAGAGATACAATAAAACCAACCTTTATATTACTTTCCCTTTAAAGAATACAAGGAATGTTCTCTCTCTCATTGAATTATGAGAGCAAAGCTCGAATAAGCTATATATAGGCATTCTAACTTGGAAGCCAAGTTATATTCAAAATCCCACTTAAATTGAATTGCCTAAGATCATGCTAAGATCACGTCTATCTCTATCATATTACATCACGAGGGCCAATTGGATGACACCCCATCCAAATAGGAATCTAACTGATAAGATAAAATCTACAAGATAACAGAAAGATAGAGTTTAAGAATCTACAAGATAACAGAAAGATAAGAGTTTACATTCAAATAAGAAACTAGCACCCTTATCCTCGAAGATCTCCACTATCTTCAGATGTTGAGTCCCATTGCAACTCTAACTCTTAGTTATTGCCACATCATCTAAGGTCTCACCACGATCTCTATTCATTGATGATGCTGTGTGATATTGTCAAAGCTTATATAACACACTGGTATGATCCAATGCTTCCCACAATAAGTTCACTAGTCATGGTCCATTCATCTGAACATGTGCCAAGTCTTTAGCTTGGATTGAGTCAATCTCCACAAGGTTTGAGACTCTACTAAAATTTGCACTAAGTCTACTCCCACTTGCCTATATTTGCTTAAAATTTTTGAATACCCCCC
>JANIIA010000001.1:16615413-16628914 GCA_027478495.1 Erythroxylum alaternifolium
TTGACTGATACAATTTTACTCGTATAGCCAGTTTACTAAATCCAAACAAATTTAAACATGACTTTAATAGTCCTATAATCTTTTCAAAGTTCAAAATATAGCAAAATTAGATTTCTCGCTAGCTATCCTAGACAAGGTTTGGGAAGCAACTATGTATTAGGCTGTGAATCTCACTCTCGTTTAAAACATGAACACAAGCTCTACCATGACTATGTCCCAGATCGTGGATCCTTCTACTTCTTGGCACTCCTAGATATGGTCTAGGACATGGCCGTTTCTTAGGCCATGAATCTCTCTACTTCTTAGCAAACTTGGATATGATCTGTGATACACCGTATCTTCTAAAGAAAAATCTTTGCTACATCAACTAATTGGAGTCTTTAATCTGTGCCTTCTTATTTAATTTTTAAATGGGAACATGCCATAAAATACTCTCTTGTTCACCCAAAAACTTTTAAAAGATGTATGTTTTCTTTTTGAAATATTTTCAAATTGCACTTGATATATAAATTATACACAACAATAATAATTTCTCTGAAATTTGAAAGTCAAAAGAAGAAATAGAGTGCATGTAGCAAAAGTTTAGGTTTACTTTAGATAATGGATAATTTCTATTTCAACTATTTTTATAAGAAAATAATTGGAAGTAGCTCAACAAGGAATTGATTAGTTCTAATAAACTATAAAAGTTTCTGATGTTCACAAATAGTTTAAGAGTCAAACTGTTTTTACAGATAAGTATCCTATTTCAGTAAAGTTCCGTTCCCATTTTCCGTAGATGTAAACATAGGCAAACGGAAAATTTGACGTCTTACTTTTTTACTTTAGTATTTTTTATCTAATTGATTGATTTATTTGAATTGATTATTCATTATAAAAAAAAGTGTCTACTGTTAAATCTCTTTAGCTTTAACAACTTAGAATAAGGTTATGGTGTAGACAAGAAAGAAAATGGCAATTTGGTACTGCAATGGGCAGCATTGAATAATGCTTTATCATATTTGAAAGGAAGTTTCAATTAATTTATGAAAAAGAAAGACAATTACAAAAAAATAGATAAAGTATATATTTTATTTTCTTTGGATTTTTTATTATTTACATAGTAAGAACATTATAATCTTTCCCAGAAATAAATAGTACACGTTAGATAAGGTAATTGACGGATATCATCCTGTACGTGGAAGAATGCTTTTGCTTTTTAGTTCTTTTTTCAACTTACTTTTATTCCTCTCCTGTTTTGTTAATTTTGTACTTTACTTTTTTTCAGATGGATGCTGATTAAGAAAAGAACAGAAGTTAACAAAAAATTAAAAAATATAGCCCACGAATAAATAAAGTGATAAGAGTTTGAAGGAAGTAAAATTTAATTTAAAAATTAAAAATATTATTGTAATATAATATTTTTATTTAATAATAATAACTATTAATAATCACTAAATGATATTCTAGATCTATAAAATAAATATTTTGTTTGTCAATTTTTGGTTATAAATGATAATTATGAATTTTTTAAAAAAAGACTAGCCTTATTAATAATAAATAGAAACAAATTTGGTTATTATTAATAATTATTATCATTATAAATCATAAAAATAACCACATTGTAAGTGCAAAAAACATAGTATAAGAGTTGATTTACCCAGCAAGTAACTTCAGGGCTTCATATACTGAAAGGCAATGATGCGAACGTCTCATACTCCACAAAGTCAGCTTTCTTTTCCATAAGCTCTGTCACTCGATGAATTCCACTGCAGTAGAAGCACCAACAACCCAGAACAGATACAGCGATGGCAAGCGACGACAAATGAACCAGAACAGCATATGTGCCTGTGATGAACGCAATCACCATAGCAAGCATGGCATCAGTGGTCAATTTTGTGGCATATTTGAACATTTTCTTGGTGTCTTTCTCGTCCTTGGTTGAAGCCATATAAAGATGCAAGTAGACTGCGCAACAAGAGTACATGAAGGCTACGGTATCCATCACAATGAATGCTTGAAAAGCTGCTCGCCTTGTGAGAATCGCACTCCCTTCTTCAGGGTTACCGTCTTGTCGGTAGCCTCCAGGCATGGTGAAACCTGCCGCAAATGCAACTGTTGCTATGAGTGTTGCCACCACCATGTAAGCCTGTCTCGCCTCTTTAATATGTTCTTGCTCAGTCTTATCAACGTTTGGTGTCGGAGCATCAGAATCTGTCACCCTGTTAGATTTGTTTCCTGTGACCTTTTCAAAGCTATCACTTCTTGTCTGAGGACCATCTGCCCTGATTCGTTGTGCTGGCCTGACTCCGTAGTATTTGAGATGCCGTGCAAATTTTCTCTACAAGAAGATATAAATAGCAACTATGATGCATAAAACTGTCCTGCAATTCAAAGGATATCTTTATATCAAGTATCAAAACCAGACTTGTTGGCTGGTCGTACCTCCTCCAGTTTAACACCCTCCCTATCAAAAATGATGTCCAGAAAACTGAGATTGCTCTTGTTGAACGCCTGCAGATCGACTTGAGGGTCATCAATAGCAAGCTTCAAAAAGGAACCAGAAGCAACAAGTTGATGCAATGGTGGATTCCCTTCGTTATTTTTCTCATTTACTAGATTCCTGAACATTGGATTGTGAAGAACAAATTCAACTGTTTTCTTCTTTTTACTCGCAGCAGCGAAGTGAACAACATTCCAGCCCCTCTCGTCAACCATTTCACAGCAACCTGGACACTGACTTAAAAGTTCTTTCATTACCTCTACTTTGCGATTAACTGCTGCGAGATGGAGGGCTATCTTCTGTCCAGTCGTGGTCGGAAAGTAAGCCAAATAATCATTGGCTTCCAGTAATTGTTTCACAATTGGAAGGTAACCATAATAGGCAGCATAGTGAAGAGGAATCCACCCTTGGTCATCAGCTTTGGTTAATGCCCTCTTTTGTTCCTCATGCTCTAGTAGTAAACTTGTGATAACTACAAACAACAAACCAATACTTAAAAACTTGAGCGAAATTTCGTTTCATTGATTTGTTTTTACAATTAAAATTTTCGGATGTACTTATTTTTGTCAGATTATTACCTCTGTCGTTGCGAAGTACTGCAGCGTGCAAAGCTGTTCTGCCATTTGGGCCACTTGAAGCCGGTGACGGAGAAGATCCTAAAATGGCCTTCACAACTCCGTCGAATCCCCTCTCTGCAGCCAGATATAGAGGGCTCTCGCCGGCTTTATTAGCACTATATGGTAAGTTAAACATTGTAAATGCCAATACCACATTCAGTTGATTATACTTAACTGCCTCATGCAATGCGGTGTCTTTATTTACATTCGCCACGGCAAGCAACTCTCTCGCTGCACCTACTCCCTTCTCCAAATCATCACCGTGAGCCTTCATGCATCGATCAATCATAGCTAAGATGATGACATCGTGGCCATGCCTGGCGGCAATGTGAAGCGGAGTTTCACCTTTAATGTTTGTCTTCCATATTAGATCTGGGCAATTTTCAAGCACAGATTCCAGAAAATCTGTTGATTGACGAGAAACAGTAGCTCGATTTTTACCATCCCTTTTTCCAAAACACAGCATAACACAAGCACCGATACAAGCCATAGGAAGGATAATTGCCATTGCACAGAAAGCAATTGTAAGTTCAAGCAAACGGCTGATCAAACGAGACAGTATAATCTTACGTAGGAGCCTGCATCGATCTGTCTTCTTTTTTCGACGACGTAAATCTCGATTTGTGATATAGACATGCAGGATTGTATTTTTTGTTGGCGTGACAAGCCTGTCTAGACAATGAACATAGTCCTTGAAAGGATCGAAATTTCCTTCCATTGCAGCCCAGTATAGGGTGTCCATAATGGCTGTGTAGTCTTCATTGCTGGAACTAGAATCTGAAATTACTTCATTGCTAGAACTTGAATCTGAAGTTACTCGATTCTCCTCCATTCCTGCACCTACGTGCTCAGTTTCTGGTCTGTTTTCTGGTTCTACAGCATCCATCATCAGATGCTCAGGAGCTTAATTTCCCTTTTGGCGCCTCGAGTAATTGTAGGTTATAGATTTAAACACTAGTGAATACATAACAATGTCAAGTGGGAAATTGATAAGAATATATAGCTGAAGTCATGAAGTTGAGTTTCAATTTGGGGGAAGGCATCATTTTTTGACGCTGCCTTTTGTTGGAAGCAATGAATCTAGCTTGGTGTCCGCATTCTACTTGTCAGCTTTGCAAAGAATGAATCTCTTCACTGTAGAGGGAACAGCTTGGCAAATAAAATGTTGAACAAAAGAAACGCCAGTTTTATCATGTGATGTGGAGGGTCTAAACATAAAAGATGAACAATTTGTGTCCCATAAGGGAACAGACGTATGCTTTTTTATGTCCTCAAGGCAACACAGATTTTGCTCCTAATCAAAGGCAATGTTCTGTCTCCCTGCATGCTAATAAATTACTTTTTTGGTTCCATCACTAAACCCACTTTTTCCTTAATTGTAACTATTTGAGCATATCAATCAACGTTAATCGTCTAATGACAAAACCTGTTCGTTAACTCTCATTACTTTTAATTCTAGCCAACCTTAAACGAAGCCTAATCTTCATGCTTTTGTCAATGCTCCGTTTTATGAAAAAAAATTAAGGAAGATGTGATTTTTGCCATGGATTTTAAGGTACGTAAGGAATGGTTGGTGACTAAATACAAGAGATCATAACGGAAAAAAAAAACCTAAATCTACTTAATTTTCATTATATTGAGATTATTTTTAGCAGCATGCAATGGGAAGTGTAACCCCTTTGTTTTTAATGTCTAATACATCCTACACAAATTCATTCACTTTGGTAATTTAATTAACACGGTCCATCTGTCATTACAACTGTACAAACTCTGTTGTTTCGCATTTCATCTTATCACATAAATTAAGGGAACTAATTTAATGAATATTGTCTTCTTGTGTAAACATTTTTCTATAATCCATCTGTAAGAAATTACCTTCAAAATTTATCTAGGCTTCTATGCTTATCCTTTAAGTATGATTCTTAAAAATTATATAAAGGTATAATGTATTCCAATTGAGTAAAAATCATAATAAAATTTATACAAATTTATCTCTCTTTTATTCTATATGCCATTCATAACTAAATCTATGGAACGACTATTTGTTCCAACATTCACATAGTTTAAATCTGGACTTAAAATAATACAACCTAGACAACAGAGGGGTCCATACCTTATTTTACTTCCAGGAAATAAAATAGTACTAATATAATTTTAAGACGTGGATTTTAGTTCAATTTTTCTGACAAGGAGTAATTTGTGATCAATTATCATAATATCAATTAATCTTTAAGGTACATCTGCATATAATAATTGTGTAATGATCATTGTTGTTCAAACATTTATTAATGAGTATTGACAAATTGATTTGATAATTACGGTCTTAAATATTCACAATCTTGCAAATTGTTGTACAAATTGATTTGTAACAAGCTTCGTTGGTGACTTAATTAAAGAGACTAATGTTTGATTTATAAAGTAATTAAGAAGTCCTCTTAAGCTATTTATCGAATGGCTTTAGCATTAATCGACTCTTTAAGATTCCATTCATTATGGTGTATGGTATAAAACTCGATGTAACCTAGTGCATAAAGCTCTTCGCTTTGACAAGGTTGAGGAAGGGTTATCAATATATGTAGCATTTTGTTTGTATTTTTTTACAAAGAAGTTGTTTACATCACTGCAAGAAAAACTTCGTTTAGCGATGAAAATTATCGACAGAAGCCGTAAATATTCTGTCGGTAAGTCAGGTTAGCAATAGACTTTAACAACAGAGAAAGACGTTATAGAAATGGCCGTAGGTAATAATTACCAACGAAAAATAGGGATTCCGTCGGTAAATTCACTAACGAAAATTTAATTTTTTTGGGTAAATATACCGACGATTTTTTGTGTTGTTGACCGTCGATAAATATGCTGACAGACAATATGATTTTTTCGGCTTATTTACTGACGATTTCTTACTTTCCATTAGTAAGTTTGTTAAAACATTATCGACGGTTACCTTTATTCTGTCGGTGAGTTTACCGACAGTTATTCTGCTGTCGGTAAAGTTTACGACGGAATTAGTTATTCTGTCAGTGATTACCCATGGTGAGTGGTTTTCTGGCGATAAATGGTATTGATTTTACCGACAGAACCACAAATGTCCGTCGGTAAATGAACCAGATTTTTTTTAAATATATCTTAAATAAATTTTAATTTGATAATGTTATGGTTGATGCATAATTTAAACAGTTATGAATTTAATAGTATACATTTAATTTGTTTAAGCAGAAATTTGATTGATGATATAAAGTTAAAAATATCTTAATTGATAATAAAAATATTACATTGTACATAATAAGTATTTGTAATGCAAAAGAAATGACTAAAAGTACATTATTGATCTGGTGACGATGGATGCTCTAATTGGTGCGATGAGGTGCTATCCCTACCTTTCAACTCATCCACCTCATTACGAAGTTGAGTTATGTAGTCCATCAATGTCTGCATTGTGCTTTGAGGCTCTTGGACTTGATTGGTTGTGGATCGCCAATGAGATGCTGTTGTACTAAAAGTGGAGGATTGCGAATAATATGTTTTTGCAAATAATCCTAAGCCAAATATCCTTCCATGACGGTCCCTAACACCCACTGCATGAAGATATGTTTCAGTCTCATCAACATTTTCAGACTACTGAGACTGTTGTTGAATGCTTTCTTGTATTTGGTCATATCAGAAGGCAATGTTTATATTAGTAAGTGATTATTATTAACCATTAATATTAAAACATAAATTTGACATACGTTTAGTTCTCTAAAATGGCTGTTGACAAATGTCATAGCGTTATGCTTCTTAGTGTGAGTATGCAAAAAAATCTGACGAGGTGTAGACCTCATGCCTATAGACTTTTCCTGAATAAGAATAAAATGTTATAAGTGAACTAGAATTTATAAAAATTTCAGTAGAGTTTCCTCTATTTTATGATATTTACCCCCTGTTGAACAAGGAAAATAACTCAACAACATAGCCATATATGGCACCAGACATTTATAACATTATCATTCTCCATAATACACATATTTTTACTCCAAAATTTACACATCAAATTCAATTGAAATACAGCAAAGTAAAGAAATCAGAATATAAATGTAAAGTGTAGATACTTACAAGTCTCTCTGCATACTAGTGGTGGGTAAAAGATCCTCCTGTATGTACGAGAAGACTCTCTCCCCTCAGTCCTCCGTGTCTGTTGGTCGAATTACGCTCTGAAATAGATATTGCCTGAGGCAATGTCCAATACTACTGCCGACGACTACATATTTGTTTAGAAATATAAGACGGTCGTACACCGACCCTTAGTATCGCAGCAACAAAGTCTCGATAATATATACATACTCGTCTCTCCAATACTTTGTAAATGATAGCGTCAAATTGAGAATTCCAAAAAAATTCTTTATGAAACAAAAGGAAAAAAATTGATAAATACTTATGATGTAATAATATTTATCTAATTAATGTATAAAACTATTAATTAAAAAGGAAAATAATAATTTTTGTTGTACCTTAAACTCTTGATAGTAAAATTCCTTTGTCACCTGAGAGATATTCTTCCATACATAACTCTCAAGATCAATTTTCTCCTTAAATTTGGATGTTATGTTTCTTGAGCACAGTCCAGATGGAATCAACCTAATATAAAACAAATAAATTTATACCATTTTTAAAATTTAAACCTATAACTTAATTATAAACAATAATGTTTCATGTATTTTCACTTACATATTATTGACAATTGTGATATAAGTTCTTCCATCAGGTCCCTCAGCTCTAGGCTGGCAGCTGCCTCCTTCATCCGCATTGTTTACCCCTGATATTTCTGTTGGTATAGGGGTAGTGAATGATGTAGCGTTGGTGGATGGTGTAGCAGTAAATACGGAAGGTAATGCCTCATCTGCAAGTGTAGCAGCCGGAGGGGGAGGAAGTGATTCAGCTCCAGCAGCTACACTATGGGATGTTTCACCTGTACAATAAGTACCTCCGAATTGTGGTTTGAATCTTAGTCGTATCCTATCCTATATTCTCTTTGGTCATATATTTCAACCTAAAATTAATATTTGATTAAATTTTGTAGAAATATTACAATTTGATTTTAATATTTTATACAATATATTAAAAAGGAAATAATTGATTTGTTGAATATAATATTTAATTACAAACACAAATTAATCGCTATCATCACTTAATTGTAAATCAAATCATCTTCTTTTTCTGAAGAATTTGAATCAAACTTAGGTTCTTCTTTAGATCTTTAGCCCTCCTCATCCTCTCCTGTTAAAATTTCAACATATTCATTACATGGATCGTTCAAAGGTTTATTATCCTCATATACGACAGATGCATTTATTTCATAAGCATCTTCTTGAAACGCTTCATTTTCAATTCTCTGTTCTCCTTTTCTACGTGATTTAAAAATACCTCTAAGTTTAACTTTGCAAACAACTAACCAATCGGACTTATCTTATCGTAAGCTGCGAAAAGGGACATAATACACCAGGATTGCTTGCATTGTTAACACGAAAGGTTCAAAATGTCGAAATCTTCTTCACTTGTTAATTTTAACTAGATTGTATCGGCTATGCACTTTTGTACCAACATTTGGAGTTGGATCAAACCAGTCACACTTAAATATCACACTTCGCTTTATTGGCAATGTAGGGTACTCAATTTCAAATATCTCAATAATTTTGCCATAATAATCCATTAATGGTCCTTGTATGCAAAACTCTTTATTGTTGCCATGCTATGAATATGATATTCTGTATAATATTTGTATCCATTAACAAAATACACCAGATGTCATTTAATAGTTCGTAAAGGTCCCTTTGCAAGATCACATATGAACTTGTTCTCTATTGGATTTTCTAAGGTCTACAGAAAAGAAAATATCATATTAAACAGTATAATGTCATTTGAATACTTAAATATTATAATTCAATCATTTCAATATTTGTAAGTGAAAACTTACATATTACTCAAACCATCGAGGAACGTGTCTTCCAGCTTCTTTATTGATATCATCCTGTGTTTTGTCGGGCATGGGCTCGCGTAACAATTTCTCGTATAAACTAAAATCATTATTATGTATTTCAGTTATGAATAACACTAAATTTCAAAACCTAAATAATCATTTTCAATTTACTACACCAAAGGTTGAACCTCTTGACAGTTCAATAAAATGTAACCATAGGCAACCTGAATTTCTTTCTCTGTTAACATTCTTCTTATTGAACATCCATATGTTCATCTAGGATATGTGAAAATGGATAAGTTAACATCAACATCACTAGTTCCTTGCCCATCGTCATTATAAAGAACTTTTCTTTCTCTTGTGTGAGCATGCAGCTCAAAATAATGTCAACAAAATGTACTAGCTTCCTCCACTAAATAAGCATTACATATCGAAGCTTCAACTTTAGCCTTGTTCTTCATATTTTTCTTCAAGTGATGCAAATACCTATATGAGCAAATAGGGTTATACCAATTTAGCTATTAAAACATGCTATGACTTCAATTACAATTATTTTTGTTAAATTAACTCTGAAATGGATACATCTAACGATATTGAACTGGATCGGCTAATTTAGCCTTGTGTGTTAAATGGACAGATATATGCTCTATACATTCAAAGAATTAGAGGAAATGTCCCTTCTAACTTGTAGAAAATTACTAGAATTTCACTTTGTAGTTCTTCCTTTTGAGCCAAATTGATTTTAGATGATGTTAAGCTTTTGAAAAACAAACTTAATTATGTTATTACTTCCCAAACCTTATTCAGTAGCAACTCCCAAAATGCAATTGGAATTAGCCTTTGCATAAACATATGACAATTATAACTTTTCATCCCAAATAATTTGTACTTCCTCATGTCGACATACCTTGCCAAGTTTGAAACATAACTATCGGGAAGCTTTAGACTTTTCAACCATTCATACAATATTTCCTTCTATTTTTTGTCCAAAATGTAATATCTTTTAGATACTTACTGGTGTGAAGATCTTTATGTAACTCATTCATTCTATAAAAAAGTTTAAAATTAGTTTGTGATTTGCACTGTCTTTTGTCCTCCCTTCAATGTTCATTATGGTATTGAACAAATTGCCAAAAATATTTTTTTCAATATGCATCACATCTAGATTATGACGTATCAAATTAGTTTTCCAATATAGTAAATCCTAAAAGATACTTCATTTTCTCCAGCCAAAGTTTCTACTAATGCTTGTATTAATTTCATCAGTTTCAAATTCTGTAACCTTCAGTAAGCCTAATTTCTCAATCTCCTGTAATATCTCTTCACTAGCTTTGTGAGGGAGATGAGGTGTTTTTACCATCCTATTCTTAATAAAGTTTTGTTTATTGCGTCTAAATGGATAATTTGGAGGAAGAAATTTTCTGTAATTGTGAAACCAACATATTTTGCCCCTGTTTGGAAGATAAAACACATTAGAATCAATGCTACAATAAGGACAAGCCAATTTTTCTGTTGTGCTCTAGCCAAACAATATATCATATGCTGAAAAATCACTAATAGTCCATATCAAAGCTGCTCTCAATACAAATTTTTGTTTCATAGACACATCATATGTCTTAACACCATATTCCCAAAGATGCTGCGATTCAGATATCAATAGTTGTAAGAATACATCAATTTTATGCTTTGGATTTGTAGGCCTTGGCTCAATCACTGTCAAGAGGATATATTCCTCTTTCATATACATCCATAGAGGCAAATTATAAAGAATAATTATGATTGGCGATTATGAATATTGCTGGGCGGATTGCCCAAAAGGTTGAAATCCATCTGTCGACAATCCCAACCTAACATTTCAACTTTCAGCTGCAAACTCATAATGGGTGTCATTGAAATGTTTCCATGCCAGTGCATCTGATGGATGACTCATTATTCCATCTTCCTGTTCATGTTCATTATGCCATCTTATGTGAGAAGTAGTAATATCAGAAGCATATAGTCTTTGAAGTCTCAGAGATAATGGGAAATAATACATCCGCTTCCAAAGTACTATTTTATGTTTCATAGAATTCTTTCTAGGCTTGAACCTAGATTGACCACAAAATTTGCACTCTTGTAATTCCACATCCTCTCCCCAAGAACAATCAATCTTTTCAATAGGCAAACCAAGACCCCTAATAAGTTTCTTCATATTGTAAAAACTATCAACCATTGTATGATCAGGAGGTAATGATTCATTATACCATCCAAGAATTTTATCAAAACTACGATCAAAAATATGCTCTCCAGACTTTATATTCAACATTCGAGTAATTGAAGACAATTGAGTCATTGTCTCATAATTTGGCAATAGTTCTTGGTCAGCTGAGTGTAGTAAGTCAAAAAATTGTTTTGAATGTGGGTTTGGTTCTTCTTCAAGATTTTCTATATTTTCCTGAAAGCTATAACTGACTGTATCATAAGCCATTTGCATGTAATGATTTTCATTTGCATCCATATTATTTGTTCTAAATCCAATCCCCCTTCAAACTCATTTAAAGTCACTGACGATTGTGCTTCATTACCCCTTGAGGTCTTACAAATCAATGGTTCCCTATGTCATGTCCACTTAAAATAATTTGGGACAAGCCTTTTCCTCAACAAATTCCCATTCACTTCATCAATAGGAAGGAAATGAATGTGTTTGCACTTTTTACGTGGACATCTGATCTTTGGGCCAACCATATATGCAGGTTGAGAATATGCATAATGAATACAAGCTTTAACTCCCTCAACAAACATAGGATTAATGAAATCATCAGGTGTTAATCGTCTACATCCAAGATCTATTAACATTACTCATTTATGAAAAACTTACTTTGAAATAGTGATTCTATAGTTAGTATCCTTCATGTTTCCTAAAGTTTAATAAACATCTAAACTTTACACAACATCCCCTAAGTATTATCCAATTGAATTAATCATCTACAGTTGATTTCAAAACTATAGTATGTGGCATTGTTTACACCTGTGAATTAAGAAAACAAGTTCTCGCTGTGAATCCTAGGCTCGTGGAATTTTTTACCGATAAGCCTCACAGGAGCTACATCACTGGTTTTCAGCCTATATACCGTCCTAGGGGTTTACTATGGAAAGTAATTATCTTGTCTATGAAGCTTATTAATTCCTTATGTTAATACTAAGTTTGCATTAATCACATCAAAGTTGAAGTATTAATCAGTCGAATTAATCACCTACAATTGATTTTAAAACTATAGTATGTAGCATTATTTACAGCTGTGAATTAAGAAAACAAGTTATCGCTGTGACTCCAAGGCTCATGAAATTTTTTACCGATAAACCTTACGAGAGCTACATCATGGGTTTCCAACCTATATACCGTCCTAGGGGTTTGTTAATGCCTCAAATCATCTATAACATCTCAAACTCATTTCACATGCAGTAAATACTTAGACTATTAAAGAAGAATATAAAAACTCATCAATGATTATAAGAATATTCTAAACAACAACACAAAATCAAGACCTCATTTACATTCACAGAAAATCCAAAGGTATTAGAATCGTATTATTAAAGCAATATATATGGTAAACATTAGTTGGATGACTAACCTGGATGGGTGGACAACTTCAGACTTTAACGAAGAAAGATGAGCAACGCTCTTTAACATAATATAGGGCCTACGAAAAAGAATATGAAATATTTAATATAATACACTTTTTCTAATATTTGTTAAGAAAATAAGAACAATTGAATTAGTTAAATTTGATGGCATTTCTTGATCCTTTATTAAAGTTAGCTTTTGGTTTTTCTACTTCAAGTTCATAATTGAACTAAATCCCTTCATATTGGTGTTAATTTAGGTGATGATTATATTTTTTTCCTTTTTAATTCTTCTAATATCTATGTCTATAACATTGCATATGTTATTGGCTATAGTATGAGATTCTTTAAAATTACTAGCTTTCAGATATGCATATTATTATTGTTTGCATATGGATCCAACCCATCTTAATTAGAATAAATTATAAAAAGACTAGCGGGGTGTTTGGTTCAAAGAATGGAATAGAATAGTTATTATAAGGAATAGAAAATATGAGAAATATAATAGAATGAGTATTACTTTGTTTGGTTGAAAGAATAGAGTAGATAAAGAATTTCTATGCCAGTGTTTGGTTTGAAAATATAAACTTGGAATAACAAAGGAATAGCTAACAAAAAGACCAAAATATCCTTATTATTATTATTATATTTTTATTATTATTTTTATTTTTAATAAATTCCTTATTATTATATATCTTATTAATTTTATTTTTATTATTAAATTTCTTATTATTAAATTTATTATTCTTATTATTATTAATTTTATTATTCTTATTAATTTTACTGTTTTTATTCTTATTCTTATTCTTATTCTTATTATTCTTATTATTATTATTATTATTATTA
>JANIIA010000001.1:16629014-16643075 GCA_027478495.1 Erythroxylum alaternifolium
ATCAGATGCTCTATGAAATGGGTGACCTCATATTCACCATTATGAAAGATCAATCCTTTTGGATCACCAAAGTAAATGCATATGCTTCACGTGCATAGGTGTGAAAATGCAAAGATCTTCATATGTGTAGATTGGTACAAGGTGAGCCAATAAAACGATTCAATTTACGCATGCAATGCAAAAGGATCAATTGGGTAATTCATATTCTCAATAAACACCTAACACTTATAGTGAAGAACAAAACTCCAAAAGAATTTTAGAGCGTATTTAAATCATCAGTGGCTTAATTTAAAGTATTTGGATGTGTATCTCATATTCATAATCCTGATTACAAAAGGACAAAGCTTGATAATAAAAGTGTAAGACATGTCATATTTCACTTTCTTCATAGGCATATTGAAGATAAAGTTATAAAGCTAGTCCATTTTCATATTTAAGAACAAGTTACAAATATAATGATATTCATTAAAACTTAATTTGTTCATAAAGTTTAGAATTGATATTCAATTTAAAGGAACAAGTTAAAATTTTCAAAGTTTGACTAGTCTTTAACTTTTTTCAGTTTATGACTTAGTGATTTGAGTAACCACTATTCTTTAAGGATAAATTATTTAATAAAAGTAAGTTCTTCTAACTGTTATTTTAACCTATAGAATTATTAAAATAATGAGTATGTGTGTTTCCTCGTTTCTAGCCTCTTTCACACATATTAATCACATAACATATTCCAAAATCATTCCTGTGTTATTTCATACACTATTATTGACCAAAAGGAAAATCCAATAAAAGAATATGTAATAAGCAACAAAAAAACAAAAATTTATAAAGAGTGGCAATTTGGTCCTATCTTTACTAAATATTGTGTCTAAAGATATACGATGAACTAAACTTCTTTGTTCTTGATATACCTGAATTAACATGAACTATTATTATTTATTATTTAAAATTAATCAATTTGCTTATGAGGTTATACATTTTATTTACAAATATGACGCTATGTTAAAATGTTCTTTTTTATTTCAATTTTGGTTTAGTGTCTTTCCTACCATACTAAACTTGGATGCACGATGGACCAAAAAATAAGCAAAAATTGAGGGTGGAAGCAAGGAAATCATAGAGAATGATGTCGAAAGGAAAAATAGCAGAGGTGGAAAAGAAAAATAACAAAGGGGGTCGAGTTAAAAATGATGATGATAAAACGACGTCGTTTGGATTAAAACCAGACGATGTCGTTTTATTTATGAACAATTCGACTTTTACCAACGGAATCTTAGAATGTTCCATTGGTATTCAATTTCACCATTTTCCCCACCAGCTGTTGCCTCCTAATTTTACGACGGAATTCATATTATGTCGCTACAGTACGACAAAAAACTTGCGAGTATATTTTTGCTCCATATTTACCGACGAATTTTATGTCCAATCCATCAGCGTTACTGACGAAAAGTCAGTTTCCATCACTAGTTACCAACTGAATGTGTTCTATCGGTAATATTTTATCGGTAATTTGTTTTTTTTAGTGCGTTACTCGAACTTGTGACTTTCTGGTCACAAAGGAGCAATGCTTACCCTCAATTATAGTATATGGTATATCAAAACTAAAGTGGAAATTTACAATGGATGCATCATTTGTAGGATACTCAAGAAAAGAATTCAATGTTGGTGATTAGCGACAATCATGATTGATTACCAAAGAAAGGTATAAATGCTTACTTAAGTCTGAGGCTTATATAAATATGAGAGATTAATTGATTACCTGTGGAAGGTACAAATGCTTACTTAAGACTAAGGCTTACATAAATATGAGAGATCTATTGTTAAAAAGAGATATAGATGAAGAAGTGATTATAAGAAAATGTGCATAACATAATGGGTTGTTATAAATAAATTTTGATCATTAGAAGTAACTTGAGATTAATAGAGTTATTATTTTTATAAAACGTATATGAATCTATTTACGTGAGGAAAAAGTTACAAGCGTGAACCACATATATAATTAGGGCCAAGAGTGGTGGATCTCTTAAAGGCAAGAGTGTGACATCTCTTGTCATGTTAAGGTTTTTTTATGATTTGATAGAAGAAAGAGTCATGGTGTAAAATTCCCAATAAAAAATGAAAGCAAAATAACTTTAATCTCCCTCCTTGGTTTTGAGAGTTGGAATTTAGAAGTCTTTAAAGTCATTTTTCAAGGCTTTAACAGTTTCAAGAAGCCTCGAAAGATAAATCTTTTGAGTACTTTCTTGAATAAGATTTTTTTCTTCCTCTCAAAATATAAAAAAAGATGAGTTGTCAGACCTAGATCCTCCACCGAAGGCTACCAAAGATGAGGAAGAGTCTAGAGAAATAGGAAAGAATGCAATTGAGCATGTCAAAGTAAATAGACTTGATAGAGATATTTGTGGAGTGTACTAATTGAATGCCTTAACATTTTATTGATAAAATTGCTCACATCATTTATGCCTCATCTTGCTTCTCCTCTAACAATCTAAACCTATCATTATTTGTTCCTTTTTTACACTTGAATTGTAATTTTGCATCCTTGAGCATAGTATTGGTAGTTATTTAATAACTAAGGCTTTAGCTCTAAAAGTCAAGCTAAATGATGATTTACAGGTTGCCCTTCTTGGAATCATCTTTTAGGCCTATAACATGGTATGTAGTTTATCTATCGAACCATTTCTAGCCTAGTCAATCCTCTTTTTAATGCCTTTTAAGATGGTCCTATTGGTTACTTCTACTAGTCTACTGATAGTTATAGATTGCATCATATTTTTATGGGTAGTTTAGTTTATATTCAGTTCTTAATTTGATTGTTTAATGTCTGTTTAGGTTAGAATTGTGTTAGTTAGTAGATATTTTTTAAGTGTTTTATGGGTCAGAGCATGTTTTTGAGCTTTAATTTTATATTTTTGAGGTACCTTAATTTGTTTGTTAGTGTTTCAGAGCAAAGAGTGAAAAACGGAGAAGATTCAGAGAAGACCTAGGAGCTAATCTAGGGCCAACAAAAGGATAATGGAAATGTCACGATCGTGATAGAAGGCCAAAATCTTGGCCACGATTATGCCACTAAAGGCTGCAATTGTGGCCTGCATATGGACAAACGTGGGGATGCTTCTAGTTTTAAGTTTTCCAGGGATTTTTTGGACCTTTCGAACTTGGAAAAGACCCTAGGGTTATCCTAATTGGAAAGACTATATAAGGGAAAGAGATGTAGGCCTAAAAAGGAGCTTCACTTCTGGCACTTTTGGAAGACACTAAAGGAGAGAGAAAGAAGAGAGCAGAGAAAGAGGAAGAGGAAGAAGAGGAGAAAAAGCGGGTCTTCCAACGCTGTTAATTTCTCGAATAAGTGGGTCTCCTTATGCTACTGCCTTCTAGATTATCCAATCCAATTTCTTCCTCCTTTCTATTTTCATTTTTTGTTCATTCAATGTATAAGATTGAAATGGATTATATGATGATGGATTTTGGATTGTTGATGATGTTCTAACTCTTCCTTTGGGATTTTACCTTGATTTAATGTTAATGTAGTCGTTTTGTGTTTTATTGATTAGGTTTTATGGTTAATTACAGTACTTACATATTTTGGTAATAAACTGAGAGGGTGAACTAGATAAAAATGATTGAATTAGGTTAACGAGAGTTAGGTGATCCAACAAATTACATAATTAATCATATCAGTTATTGTACAAAGAGAGATCCCGTGTGACACTCAGTAGTTTATTAAAGGGCTTAAAATCTAATTAGGGTTGTGGGTCTTTTGTTGATTGAGAGATTGCAATTTTCATAATTCAATTAAGGTTTGTAATTTAAGGTTTAATAGTTATAACCTGAGAGAGAGTAATCAACTCTACGATAGTTTAGAACTGACACCCCATTAATGTATAAGTGGCTAGGTTAGCATTAATGATAGGAAAAATCCCCTTTCTCATAACTTGGTAATTCTCTTGATTGATTTCCATTATAACTTATTATGTTACTCAATTTTAATTTCTTTTCGTGTTAAATTTCTGAATTAATTTCTTGAAATCAATTTCTCGTATTTACTTTATGTTGCAATTTTTATTTTCATTTTATTAATTTTTCCTAGCCTTAGATAACAAAGGATTAGATTAGTTCACCCTCTTTGTATGATGGACCCTTCACTTACTACAAATCATGACCCATGCACTTGTGGTATTTGAAGGCTATAAATTGTAAGTTTGTAAATCACACGAACAATTTTTTGGCTCCATTATCAGGGATTTGTAGAATTAGTTTAATTCTTTTAGTCTAAGGATTAAGAAATTACATTAAAAAGGAAGAAGTTTAGGTGCAGAGTAGAAGACACATCAATTTAGACATCATTAGGCAAATGTGAGGAGTCCAAAAGGATAAATGATGGAGCAAATACATTATAGGAATCAAAGGACCCTTGCAGACTTCAATAAGCAACAATTTGGTTGATTAAGTTATCATTCTTATTGGAACACATACAATCTGGTTAGTCTAATAATGTAAGGACTCACTTGGGACATCAAGACCTAGTCAGATTTCAACAAGATGAGTCCTCCATTATGACTTGTTTTGTTACTCAATTTTAATTTCTTTTCGTGTTAAATTTTTGAATTAATTTCTTGAAATTAATTTCACGTATTTACTTTATATTGTAATTTTATTTTCATTTTATTATTTTTCCAAGCCTTAGATAATATAAGATTAGATTAGTTTACCCTCCTTGTATGATCGACCCTTCACTTAGTACAAATCATGACCTATGCACTTATGGTATTTGAAGGCTATAAATTGTAAGTGTGTAAATCACATGGACAAGTTTTTGGCTCCATTGCTGGGGAGTTATAGAATTAGTTTAATTCTTTTAGTCTAAGGATTAAGAAATTACATTAAAAAAAGGAAGAAGTTTAGGTGCAGAGTAGAAGACACATCAATTTGGACATCACTTGGCAACTATGAGGAGCCCAAAAGGTTAAATGATAGAGGAAATACATTATAGGAATCAAAAGACCCTTGCGGACTTCAACGAGGAACAATTTGGTTGGTGAAGTCATCATTCTTATTGGAACACTTACAATCTAGTTGGTCCCACAATGTAAGGACTCACTTGGGACATCAAGACCTAGCCAGATTTCAACAAGATGAGTCCAATCTATGGGATTCTAAATTGGACAAGATCATAGATAAGCTTATCAACATGGAAGAGGCCCAGAAGAGACAAAAAGAGAAGTTTGAGCAAATAACGGAAGATTATGTCTCTTCTATTCACAACGAAAGATTAAAGAGATGTCTCATGACTTTATGCATCTTAAAACCTACTTCCTTATTTCATATCCTTAGAACTAATTTTCTATCATGCACATCAATCATAGCTTTATTAGTTGTTAGGAAGTGTCCTAAGATTAAAGGAACATATACATCATCTACCATATTCATAATTATAAACTCAATATGAAAGATGAACTTGTCAACCTTAATAAAAACATTTTCTATAATGCCCCTAATATACTTAATTAACCTATCTACTAATTGAATTCTTATCCTAGTTTGTTTCAGTTCACCTAATTCTAACTTCTTAAAAATTTCATATGGAATCTAATTAATACTAGCTTCTATGTCCACTAAGTCCCTTTTAATTAACAAACTACTAATATTTCAAGAAATAGTGAAGTCCCTAATTTTTTTTATTTTTTGTGGCAGCTTGTTTTGCAAGAAGGCAAACCACATCTTTCTTTAGGTAACCATTGATGAATCTTCGAGTCTTTTCTTGTTAGAAAAGATATTCTTTAAGAACTTAGAATATTTTGGTATTTGTGAAAGAGCTTCACCGAAAGGAATGTTAATAGGTATATTTTGGTATCTATGAAAGAGCTTTACCAAAAGGAATGTTAATATGTAATTTTTTTTATAAAAAGCTATAAAATTTAGCAAATTAATATTCCTCTATCCAAAAGTGCATTTTTAACCCTATCGTCTATAATGGAATACAAGTTGAACCCCAACATTTTGGAGCATTTAAGTTGAACCACAATATTTACAAAATGTTCAAAATAGACCTTATAAAGACAAAAAATCTAACAGAGTTTACTGTACATCAGTTAAATGCCATATCCTAGATGATGTAATATTTTTTAAAAAATTTTACACAATAATAGGACCTATAAGTAAGCTGATGTGGCCTTTTTAACTTAAAAACAAAAATGGGTCTCACAAACTTAAACCTCACTATTTACTTCTCCTACAAAATCCCTAATTCTCTAAACTCTCTATTCCCTAAAATGAGAGAATTCTACCATCCTAATATCAATTTCATACCTATTAATAGGCAATTTCAAATCTCTTAACAGACAAAAAGCCTCTCCCATTCTCGCATTCAGTTTCTCTTAAGCTACTGCACAATAAGGAATCCATAAATCTAGCAAGTACTCTTTATTAATTTCAATGCCATCCATCTTTTTTCAATGCTTCTCACAACTGAGAGTGGAATTGAAGTATTGAATACAAGAGCATGGGAGACAAAAAGAGGATATTGTTATCACTTGGAGAGGGTCCCAATTGTAGAAAAAGTCAAGGCCAAAGGCTCTCGCATTGAAGCAAAAGTTCCTATGACTGATTCAACCTTCTTAGGCTCAACATAGGCACTTGAATAAAGAGTTATGTATGGCTAAGACTCAATTTCGATAAGTTGGGTACTAATTTGGCAGCGAGCTAGCATGTTCCAAGCCTTCAAGACTTGGTTTTCAAATACTAAATCGAAATATAACTCAATTACATAGCCTTGTGACATAGAGAGTGAATATTAAGCACTACGTTTGATCCAAAGATAGTAAATTTAGAGAAAATATCCAATACCTAAAATCTAAGATTAAGATATAAGACTATCCAAATAAAGAAAAATGAAGAACTATTCAAAGTTGGACTAATGTTGGAGAGAAAGAAAAGAAATGTAAAGACCTTATTGAGATTGAAGGCTGAAAGAGGAAAAATAACTTGTGGGACTGTAAATCAAATGTAAAAATATAATGACCTAGAAAGGGAAACTCTAGGAAAGCCAAAATAAAAGATGAAGAACATATGGTTGAGATGCTTAATGTGAGACCATTACACATATTAGAGAAGAAGTAAAAAAGAGAATAAAGACTAAGAATTGGGTTTGAAATGGAGTCCTAGATTTTAGGAGATGCCTCTTGTTAATTTGTAGGATCGTGGGACTTGCTTTTGTTTTTAAGTTAAAAAGCCACGTCAACTTATGTGTAAAAAATTAAAAAAAATGCCATGTCATCTAGCATATGACATTTAGCTAATTGATAATAAACCCCATCCTTATAAGGTTTATTGAATGTTTTGTAAACGTTGTGGTTCAAATTGAATGTTCCAAAATGTTGAGGTTTAACTTGTATTCTTTAGTAAATGTTCGGGTTAAAAATGCACTTTTGACCATCTTCCTATTTTTGTCTCAATTATACTCAAGTATAGAATTTTTAATCGATACCATTTAACAACTTTCTTCTTTGGAATCTCCTTAGTCTTTTGCCTAGATTCTCCTTATTCTTTTGTCCCTTCTCCTTATCCTTCTTTTCATGTACATCATCCTTTTCCTTTTTTCTCTTTTTCTTCAATTTTCAACTCCTTTCTACTCCTCAAAGTGCTGCATTCACTTGGTCCCTTGGTTTTTGCTTAGTATCCCTAAGCGAAGCTTAGTAAATTGTCTAATATAATTTTCCAAGTTGTGGAGGGAGGATTCTTAATTTTAGAGAGATTCTTCAATAATTTTGAAGTGATCCTCAAACACAATAATGAATTTTATCATGAGCTCCTCAAGACTTAACTTCCTTTATTGCTACTATTATTGTTAAACTTTGAATGCAATCCATCTGTCATTGCTGTCCTTGATTATTCCATAAATAGTTAAGATGATTTCTCCATTTAGATTATAGGGATTACTATAGGAATTATTTTAATGTCAGCTCCCTATAAAATTAACTTGTTTGGTCGATTGTCCTATACTATTAGGTTTTTGACATTAATGATTGGGGTGTCCACCACCACAAATGTTACAACTAATCATTTGTGATGGTTGATATATAGAATCATATCCTATAGATCTACAAAGGCAAGTGCACCTATCAAACTATAATATAGTGATGATGAATATTGAGTTCGATGCTACAGGGACTATATATACTAATAATTAGCCTTTTCTTATTATCTAACTGATAAAATAAGGTGATGGTTTAATTAAAATGGTAAAAATAAATTAAATTTCAATATAACTATTAACTAAGAATTTAAGTGACACAAAAGATAACCAAATCAAATAAATGGTACATCTGTAGTGAATCTTTTTAAGATTTAACCTTTTACCATACAATTTAATTAAAGACCATTGTCTTATGACAATGTCAATTTTATGTTAATATCCTTTACAAAAGAACATGAACTATAATAGGGAATATAATTAAAATTGCTATCATGGAGTTCTCCAAAAAAGGGAAGCTATTAAAGGAAATAAATAAGACATTTATATGCCTTGTATAGGATAATAACAAAGGCACTTGCAGAAAAGAAAAGGAAGTATTAAAATCAATAATTAAGGGGCATTCTTGGAAGGTAGGTAAAGAGGGGAAAATGTGTTGATAGCTCAATAGCTCTTCAAAGGATACTCGAGAAGAAATTTCCCTTAGAATTATGCTCTAAAGGTGAATTTTAAAATGGTCTACAATTCAATTAGTTGATAGTTCATTCTGTAACTACTTAAGGCTTATGATTTTCCTATGAAGTTCAAAAACTGGCTAGGAGAATTGGTAGTGCATCGTAACACTACACAAAATAACTAGACTTAAAACTATAGCTAGTCATAAATTTAGGACGATCCCACAGAGAGTGTGTTTAAAGCTTTTGTAATTAAACGAACTGTTGTTTGGGATATTTGGGGAGTTTTGTTGGCTTTGTAATAACAAAATAAAATGAAATTAAACTAACAAAAGAAAATTAAAGCAAACAATCAAAAGTGATAAAAATGATGAATGTGTTAAGGATCCGATCTTCGGTTCAATCTCGACCTACACATAAATAAATATACTTCAATATCTTATTATTCTCATAACTTTCCTAGAAACTATTAATCGTAGGTTAAAAACAAGCTTTGTTGGTTTTCTCTTAGATTATGTTTAGTTAAAACAAGCTCTTTAACTAAACTTAGCTATCAAACAACCTAGAACAAGTTCTCTATATTTAATAGGACAGTTGCATTACAAGTTAGGAAAACAGATAAATCAAATTAACAACCACATAAACTCGGGTCATTTAACCAAAGTTACATTATCCTAATGATTCGACACCATTAGTTGCCACAAATGAATCCAAACATAACTATTACGTATTATATTTAAAATTCTAGAAATGGGTTTACAATAGAAACAATCTAATATAGCATTAAGACCATTCTTACACAACATCCAATTTAATAAACATAGGATAACATAAACAATCCATAAGAGAGAGAAAACACAATACATAATAGAGAGATGAAAAAAATGTGTCTTCACCTTCGATTTCACCTCAGAACCGGAATAGGGAATCCTAGTGATGTGAACCTCATGGTTCTTATACAAATATCACGATTATATAGGCTAAAGAAAACCCTAATCAATCTTCTAGCAAAGATTTATTCCTAAAAATAATAAGGAAATCCCCAAGATTTAGGAAAGGCTTTTTAAAACTAATTCCGAAAGTCAAATATAGAAAGTGGACTTTTAGGCAACCCAAATCAATTAGAGATCTCCTAAAATCACCAAAATAACATAATCTTCTAATTAAGCTTATTTAATGCGTGAATTAAGGTGATAAGGCTGATTGATCTCTTCAAGCCCAAATTAGCTTCTATTGTTGTTTATTTATCCCAAACATCTTTAATCAGTCTATTAGAAGCTTCCTTCATCCTTTTAGCTTTAACTCGAGCTATTAGACCTCCACCAATGTGCAATGGATCATCGAAATATGTTGAACCAAATTGCACCATCCTTTGTATGCCCTTAGTTGGGTTTCCATCATCTCCCCTCTCCTCAAAAAGATTCATCCTCGAATCTTCATCACCTACATCAAATGGAGAGAGATCAGAAACATTAAATATAACATTAACATTATACTTACCTAGTAGATCTAGCTTGTATGCATTGTCATTAATATGCGCAATGGCTTGGAACAATCCATCTCCTCTTAGATGTAGCTTAGAATAACGTTTTGCCAGAAATCACTCCTTCCTCAAATGAACCCAAACCAATCTCCTAGTTCAAAGATCACTTTCTTACACCCTCATTTAGCTTGAGAAGCATATTTTTAAGTCCTCTTTTCGATTTGATGTCTAACCTTTTCATGCAATTGCTTCACCAATTTAGCCTTCTTTGTGCCATCTAAACTAGCACGCTCATCAATTGGTAAAGGCTTTAAATCCATTGGAAGGGATTAAACCCACACATAACTTTAAAAGGTGAAAATTTAGTAGTAGAATAGACATAACAATTATAAGAAAATTCAACATATGGCAAACAATCATCCTAATTCTTCAAATTATTTTGAATGATAACACGCAATAACATAGACAAAGTTTGATTAACTACCTCAGTTTGCCCATCAGTTTATGGATGGCAAGTTGTAGAAAATATTGGCTTAGTACCTAGCTTAACCTACAATGTCTTCCAAAAGTAGCTTAACAACTTGGCATCCTATAAGAAACGATGCTCCTTGGCACTCCATGAAGCTATACTATTTCACAAAAGAATAAGTCTGTAATGTGACTAGCATCATCTATTTTATGGCATAAAATGAAATGAGTCATATTAGAAAACCTGTCCATAATAACAAAAATTGAATCATTACCTCTTTTTATCGTAGATAAACCTAGGACAAAGCCTATGGAAATATCTACCTATGGTGCACTTGGTATTGGCAAAGGATTGTATAATCTATGAGGCAAAGACTTAGATTTGGCCTGTTTGCAATTTATTCACTTCTCACAAATTCTTTCTGCATCATGTTTCATCTGTGGCCAAAAGAAATGCGCAATAAGTATATCTAAAGTTTTCCGAACACAAAAATGTCCCATTAGGCCACCTTCATGTGACACATGAACCAGTAACTCCTTTAGAGAACAAATAGGCACACATAATTTATTTTCACGAAATAAAAAACCTTCATGCCTATAAAATTTGCCAAAGGCACTATGTTCACAAGCTTCAAACACATTACCAAAATCATGATTAGAAGAACATAAATCCTTAATGTACTCAAAGCCTAACAATTTAGTATCTAACATAGAGATTAAGGTATACCTGTGAGACAAAGCATCTGCAACCACATTTTCCTTACCTTGTTTGTACTTGATCACATAAGGAAAAGATTAAATGAACTTCACCCATTTTGCATGGCGTTTGTTCAACTTACCTTGGCCCTTCAAATGCTTCAAGGACTCATGATCAATATGAATGACAAACTCTTTAGGCCACAAGTAATGTTGCCATGTCTTCCTCAATAAAGCATACATCTCCTTGTCATAAGTTAGGTAGTTCAAGACATCAATAGTGCTAAAATCTTTAACAACCTTCATGCCTATAAAATCAATGAAAGAGAACAATTAAGATGACACATTAAAAGTTCAATTTTTTATAATTTAATTAGTTTAGGATAATAGTTATAAGCATTAATAATTTAGTATCTAATTTACTCTAAAAATTGTAACAATGGATACTTTATTTACATTATGATATTTTTGTATAATTTGGAAATATCATAGATTTAAAGTTAAATTTTTCTAGACAATTTAGTATCCTACTAAAAATAGATAAATAAGAAACAAAGATATATGAAAAAGTGAGCATAAATATTTCATTATGTTAGCTTTAACCTATATAAAGAGGTTGAAATTAAAGAGTGATGTTATTAGCCACTTGAAAAAATGACCTAATTGAGTATATGAGAGTAGTCATGATAAGGTATTTGCTTTCATATCAAAAGTTCAGATAACTTTTCATACAGGTCTCTAAATGTTCCTTCATTAGTTCAAAGTTTACTGCTTCCCTTTTTATAAATAATTTAGGTTATTGAAATATTGAAAAGTTAAATCATCTTGCCCATATATGTCTATTTTATTCTTAAGCTTGATTTTGTAAATTAAGCTAATATTTGAAGGATTATTACGGTAAACTGAGTTAGGGGGTAAGACTGCGTACTACTGGATCTCCCCAAGCCTCACGACTTAATGGTATTTCTATTGAGTGTAGTTGTTATTATTGCTATTGTTGTTTAAGGTAAATTGAATTGATTTATAACTTAATACATGTTTTAAAAAGCCTAACTAATTCATGAACATAACAACTTAATGCATGAGAAAATCCTAATTTTTTTTAGAAAATATAATGAATTTGGCTATTAGAGGCAAACAAGAGATTCATAGGCTATAAGGATCATTACATAGTTGTGATGCTAATTAACATACACTAATTAAAATAAAACAACAACCTTTTTAGACATTGAAATAACTAAATATTCTACATTCTTTCGTAATACTCATAATTTTCAAATTTGTTCTCGTGTATGCTAAGATAGGTTCTAATATGTTGGATTAGGTTATTTTTAAACTGATTTTTGATTGATCTTCGATTTTAAAATACGCTAGAGTTCCTCTTATCCCAAATGGCCTTGAAGATAAAGAAAGAGTTATACATAGGTATTAGCCAAGAGCATCATCCAAGATTGCAAATTAACAGCTCCATAATTTGATCAAGCTGCAATCATTAAGGGATTTCACAATGCATCATCTATGGAGAATTAACTTCTAGCTAGATTTAACACATTCATATTGGAAAATCAAGTGATCATGACTTTCTTCAACCTTTTTTAAATGCACCAGTTTGGAATGTTAAGAAATCTCTTCAACCTATCCACTATTGGTAATCTTTCTTTCATAGCTATCTATAGAGTGAAGGCAGCTCAGGGGTGGTATTGCTTCATCCAAACAACCTTAGTCCTAGGAATTGTGGTGTAGTGCCTCTGTAAAAATTTCCTATATGATTAGTGAAAGCTCCTTATCTAGAGTGTTTCCAGATAATGTTATCATGTAAGTTAAATAAATGGCCACAAGCTAACCAATTTGTTCACCACCTTTAATCAAATTAACAAATTCATACCTCATGAGATCTCTTGTTTTCAGGATGGACTTCCGAATGGTAGTTGAGGATGGTGGGATTTTAATATCCTAAATGCTTCTTTTTCTTATGAAAAAGCTATGAACCCATTTATGCCAAAAGGTTGCTTGTCTTTGAATAACCTCCACAGTCTTTTTCCTAGCATGACAAAATTCATTAATTTTAGTGAGATAATCCCAAGTCCACCCTTATTCTTAGGAATACAAACCTCTTTCCATTGCATTTTAACCCTTCTAGCATATTACTTATATCCATTCCATAAAAATTTGTTACATATCCTCTCTATAGTTTTGATGATTTTCTTGGGGATAGCTTGACGTGTAGCCCAAAATACATTAATATAATTTATCACTGTAGATATAAGTTGAATCCTAATTACTGTGGATAAAATTTTGGAGCTCAATGAATCCATTATACTTTTGATTCTTTCAGTAAGTAAGGAAGAGTCAGCAGAAGTAGGATTAGAAGTGGAGACTAGAATGCCAAAGTAGACCATCAGGAAAGATTGAAAATTGTAACCTATAACAGATTCGATGCTTGATTCATTTTCCATAGCAGATTTAAATAATAAGAAGCCACTCTTTGCATAATTAAAATCTAAACCAGAGAGCTTGTTAAACATTTTCAAGGCTTTCATTAGTGTGGAGATTGAGGTTTGATCTGCCTTGGATAGGAGTATAAGATCAATATAAATTAATCTCTATATTAATTGCCAAAAACTTGTTGCGGTCTAAACAGAACAATATAAATTAAATTCTATCGAGACCAATTAGAGGCAAGTGCACCACGTCGACAAGTAATATAAATCGGTAAGAACCGGATATCGTACCCAAGGGAAAAATTTCCAACACGTAAGACAATTAAATTA
>JANIIA010000001.1:16650325-16661159 GCA_027478495.1 Erythroxylum alaternifolium
TTTTTAATGAAATTTCAAAGTTATGTATACCAAATATCTATTGATGTAAAATATTACTTTTTGGATTATCAATATATGTAGTTTGAATATTTTATTTGAAAATATTTAAATTTGTTCGCAGATAATTATATTAAAGAAAAAATCATGAAAAGTGGTATCTGGTCTTTAAAATTTCTACAATAATGACAAAATTTAAGTTTAGAGTGGTTAATTTTAATATGTTATTACAATAATGACAAAATTCATTATTAATTTGTTACGTTTATATTTACAATAACTTTTGTAACAAAAAGATGATCAAATAACCAACATACTTTTTGTCACAATTACAATTAATTTCTGCCAAAATTATTTTGGTGCCAAATTTCATAGTCTTTTAGTGACATAACTTAGTGATAAAATAAATTTTAACACTATTAATATCTTAATAATGACAATTTAATTGTGAAAGAAACTAAATTACCACAATTACCATTGTATTAGTGACAAAAACATAAATCATCACAGATAATCCAAACAATATTGTTAATTAATTGTCTTGTCACTAAAAAAACTCGTATTTGTGATAAAAAATAATTAGTGACAAAAATATTTTCACTAAAATACAAATAGTAGTGACCATAGTTATACTTCGGTTATTGTGACAATATAAAGTAGACACTAATTAATTGCATAATTATTAACAAAATTTTTAGTCATAACAATTGAAATATTTTGTGATGATAAACTATTTCATCACAATACGAAAATAATATTAGTGACCAAACTATGTTTGGCATAACAAATAAAAAATATTAGTTACCAACATATGTTTTCTCACAATTACAATTAATTCCTGTCAAAATTATTTTAGCACCAAATTTCATAGGCTTTTAGTGACAAAATAAATTTTAACACTATTAATATGTTAATATTTACAATTTAATTGTGAAAGATACTAAATTGTCACAATTACCATTGTATTAGTGATAAAAAATAAATCATCATAGATAATTCAAACAATAGTGTCAATCAATTGTCTTGTCATTGAAAAAACTCTTATTTGTGATGACAAAAATAGTTAGTCATAAAAAAATTGTCACTAAATTACAAATAGTAGTGACCATAGTTATAGTTCTGTTATTGTGATAATATGAACTAGACACTAATTAATTGCATATTTATTGACAAAATTTTTAGTCATAATAAGTAAAATATTGTGTGACGATAAACTATTTCGTCACAACAAGAAAATATTGGTGACCACACAATATTTTTGTCACAACAAATAGAAAATATTAGTTATGAACATATGTTTTGTCACAATTACAATTAATTCCTGCCAAAATTATTTCGACACTAAATTTCCTAGGCTTTTAATGACAAAAATTAGTGACAAAATAAATTTTAACACTATTAATATACCAAATTTTCACAATTACCATTGTATTAGTTACAAAAAAATAAATCATCACAGATAATCCAAACAATAGTGTCAATCAATTTTCTTGTCACAAAAAAACTCGTATTTGTGAGGAAACAATAGTTAGTCACAAAAAATTGTCACTAAATGTCCTAACTCTTGTAGTGATTGTTGAAGGCCCAGAGTTGATTCAAGATACCATTTATAAGGTATAATTGATCCATAATAGGATTAAGACAGCTCAAGACAGGCAAAAGAGTTACGCAGATCAGCACTGGATGGATATGGAGGATCAAGTGGGAGATAAGGTATTTTTAAGAGTGTCGCCAAGGGAAAGTTGAGCCCTAGATACATTGGTCTTTATGAGATTACTGAGAGAGTAGGACCATTAGCTTATAAATTAGCATTACCATTAGAGATGTATCAGATTCATAATGTGTCATGTTAGTATGCTCAGGAGATATTGATCAAATCCAACACATATATTACCGGCACAGGAGGTTGAGATTGCAACATATTTGAGTTATGTTGAGGAACTAATCAAAATAGTTGGATACTAGATGAAACAATTGAGAAATTGTGTAATTCCTTTAGTTAAAGTCCTTTGGAGGAATTATTCAAGAGAAGAAGCTACATAGGAGACTGAGGAAAACATGAAGAAATAGTACCTCTATTTATTCAATTAGGTAAGAATTTCGAAGACGAAATTCCTTAAGGGGAGAATTGTAATAGCTAGTTTCCAAAACTTGCTGAGGGTTAGAATGTTAGACTTTTGAGTCATATTATTTTAAAATTAATGAGATGCATTTCATTCACATGCATAACATGAGCACATACACACATGAATGTTGATTTAGAAAACATTGCAAAGATAGTATATGCACTCAATTGACATGTTCCGAGATATGAAAGGTTTAAAATGATGATGATTTGATTGTGTATTACTTATGTCTTGAATTTTGGTTTGATGGATTATAATTAGTAATTTGGAGTTAATTGTTACAATTGGGAATTGATTAATTAAAATGTACATTTAGTTTAGGAAAAATGTCAAATGGTAAGACAAGTTGACACATTGAAAATTAGGATGACTAAGCCTATAAAATGAGTGACTTTTGGCATAGAAAATTAAGTGACAAATGGCCGTAGTGATTGAGTAACAAATGGCCTAAGATATTGGTGACATTTGGTAGCCACATAAGAAGACATGTAGCTTACTCTATTTGTATGACATATGTCCTTCTAAAAAAAGAGAAACCTTGCACCAAATAGCTTAAGCAAATGTAAAGTCATGCTTCTCTCTAGTTGTTTCTTCTGCATGCTTTCTTCTTCTCCTGCCATTCACTATCGAAACACACATATGACCCTCACAGCTTTGAAATTTTGCTTTAATTATGTTCATCGTCACTCCAAGATCCTGCATAAAGATAGTTATAATCTGTTATCATCTCTTTGCCCTTGCTAAAATCATTACACTCCCATCTTGTTCTTGGAATTGTGTTACATGCATGGAAGGCTAGGTTAGCTTGATCATTGAGAATGTATTTGAGCTGATCAAGAATGTAAAATACTGATTTATTATGATATAAAATAATAGAACTTGATGATGATTGAATTAGGGATTGGATTGATTGTGATATTGGTGGTAAATGAGTGTTAGAAAATGATGCATAAATGCTAGTTTCTGTTATGCTTAGCATGCATAAAAAACAATAGTTTATGAGTTGTTAAATGAATGATTTTGAGCTAGAAATTGAGATGAAATTGATAAGGAATTGAGGTATGATTAATGGATTGTTATGAAAGTGCTTTGAATTTGATAAGAAAGAGTTTTCTTTTGAATTTGGATAAAAATTGGGGATGTTAGTGTATATGTAAGAATGATAGTGACAAATCAATAGAATTTAGAGAGCTTTAATGTAACAAAGATAGAAGCCATATTAATATGAATTGAAGTAGCTTTTGAGAGTATGAATTCTGGAAAAATTGAAGTGTTAGGGATGATCCTAAGTAGATGAAATTCAAGAAGAATTGAGGGAAATTGGATATTACACAATTTGGGCACTCATCTCACGATCGTGGCCAAAGCTTTTAAATGAAAATTTTAATTTTGTGAATTTGTTGAACCAAATATGGATAAGTCACTCTACATTGGTGTATTTGGACTTGATTAAGGCTTAAAATGAACCTAGATTATTGCTTGATTAATTGGTTAAAGGTTTGATAAGTTTAGGTTGTTAATTGATGTCATTACTTAATGAATGGATTGTCTTAATATCAATGTATTTAAATTTGAAAATTTTGAGTTGCTAAAGGAATAAAGGTGTTCTTATGAATGCAAATATGATCCAAAGGATATGGGTAAGGTGTATTAGGTATGAATGAATGAGAATTGGGAAATTTTCTGAATATATATTGCTAGAAAAAGGTTGATGAATGTATGATTGATGAATTTAGAGTCATTAAACTTACTAAAGGTATAAAACTGAATGAAAAGTAGTAATATACAAGCTACAATAATTGAACATTCAAGATTTATGATTAAGAATACATACCCAGAAAGGTCAATTGAGCATGAATTAAACATGACACATATACATGTGTATGATTGTATATTCATATGATTGAATAAATTAGTGATTGTGAACTATGTGTGTATTACTTGACTATAGACGCACAAGTTGATCGCCAACATCCAGACATTGCCGGACCATCAAGGCAATAGCTATCCTAAAGCGTACTATGAGTTAACCTAGATGTGTAAACTTAATTATATGTGCTTTTGTTGAATTGTATGTGTAATATGGAATGTATGAACAATTGAATGATGAATGCCAGACCTAGATCTGAAGAATTTGATATATGACATGTGCACATTGAATGAAAAGTATTGAAAGCATAATATATAAATTGATACATCTCATTACATTGAAATGTATGATCATATAAAGGAGTTGTGACCGGAGTAGCCAATGTAAGCTCAGGATTCTGCACAAAGAGCCACAAGTTCAGATAACAATGAGCCCAGTATCCACAACAGATACGGGACAGTAAATTAGGTTAATAAGTGCTCGGTCATAACAAAGAAAAATAAGAATGGAGTCATATGTGCATTTGTGTATACAACTTTACATGTATTATATGAATGAATGAGATGATTTATTAGATTGTTTTGAAGTAGTGCTATGAAATAATTGAATACATGTTGTACTTGTTGACATATGATAAAATGTGATGTGATATTCATTGTTGGATAATGTGTTATACTTGGTGAATTGGTTTATATAATTATCTTTACGTTCTGACTTGAGTGAGTACATCGATGATGGTTCACTCACTGAGTTCACAAACTCATCAAAATTGCAACGTTAATTTTCAGGTTCAAGGGAGATCTTGCTTATAAAGTGATCTAATAGAATTCTAGAATGGTTATTTCAGGGACAAGAATGGCTTAAAGGTCTGGTCAGCTGATACATGTGAAGTCTAGATAGATGTCTTTTGTATTAGCATTCCATGTTATGACACACATTGTCTTTAATGTGTAATTTTTGTACTGTATGATGTACTGGGATTGAGTTCCAAACTGTTGTGTATGGTCTACTTGAATTTGGAATGTTAGTGACATATATGATTTATTATGATTGTGAGGGAAATAATTATTAGAAATGCTTACGTTATATTGATGCCTTATACAATATTAATGTGATTGTTCTAATGTACGATTTTTGTAGAGTATATTCTCGACTATCCATGGGTACATTGGGGCATATACTCTATAGGATTGGTATGTTACATCTTAGGCATTCCTATTCCTAAAAAAGTTACTCATTATAGTTGTTGTACCCAATATCAAGTTTGAACTTAATCTATGGTTAATAGAGTGAAAATCATCTTTAGGTACCAATGCAGAGGTCACTAAAAAACTCAAAGATGTTCATGGACTCAATGTTATTCCTTTATTCCATCATTTCTTTATTAATTATAATTTTGTTTCTTTCAGTGGTCACTTTCCTTTCTTAGGCCATGATGAACTTTAGTTCCTATCCAATATCACGCCTCTTCTTTTTTCCTCAACATGGTGTATTTCCATCAAACTGAGAAAAAAAGCATTCCTTATACCTTATTTCAATTAATTATAATGTAATTAATTAATTATTAACAATATTTTAATTAATTAAAATATTTTAATTAATTAATTACAATATTTTAATTAATGAATGAATTATATTTTAATTAATTATATTTAATTAATTAATTAATTTAAAAAAGAGTCATTACTAAGGAATGACTTTCATTCATCTACTAAATGGGGGTATGGAGAATTCCCCAAAAGTGGTATATCAAAGTATTACCCCTATAATGATAATCAACAACCAACCACTACTTTTAATTCCTTACCCATTAACCTCTTCCCAAACCCATCAACCAAGCACCCCCTTAGTCCTAAGCTTTAGAACTCCTGAAATCCATCCTATAAGATTTATTTTTGATCCGTTTTAGTATCAATAAACTCTAATACTTATTTTAGATATTTTTATTATAATTATCTAAGGTTAGGTCACACAAAAATTTATTATTCATCTAAAAATACTATTCATTAAACATAAAAATTTGTATTTAATGAAAGGAAAGTTTTGGGTTTTACAGTTATTAGGTGGTGGAAATACTCTGCTTAACACAACTTTGTTACTTTTAATTCTAGCGAATCTAAAATTTACAGAAGTGTATAAGGAGGAATTTTTTAAAGAAAAAGAACAGGAAACAGAAAACAGATCCCACAAGTTGTCTAATATCCCATCCATGGTGAAAACCAACGGGAATTGGGAAGAGGGGAAACGAAGGCTCAATCATCATTTGCGATCCACAAATGGGGCAGAGACGTAAACGACGAACAAAAAGCCACCTACAACGCACACAGAAATAGCAAGTGGTGAAGAATGAAGTAGGACCGAGTACATGTCCGACAAAAAGGTCACCAACATAGCAACTGTTGCCAGAATCACCAAACCTGAAGCTATCCTGAACACTGATGTGACTTTTTTCGTGGTACGACTGACCATAGCGAGTGCAAAATATAAAAAGACAGCAGCAATTGAGAGCATGAGGGCCACAGTGTCAGAGATGACAAATGTTTGGAAAGCTTTGCGTCTTGTTAGAATTGCACCGCCTTCATCCGGGTCTCCAGCATCTTTGTAGCCTCCAGGCAATGTGAAACCTGCTGCGAACGTTACTGTTGCTATCAGTGTAGCCACTACCAAATGTGATTGTCTTGCATCCCTCATAAAACTCAAGAAGTAATTGCATCTTGCTTCATTTGCTTCCTCGGACGAGATCATTGTCCCTTCCGCTTTATCCTGTTCCGCCACATATCTCTGCCTTGCTCTGGTTCCAAGCTTCTCTAACCGTTCTGCAACTCCTCTCTGCAGACAGTACAGATACAGTTACGCAAAAGTCAAGATAAAAGTCTCCTTTTCTTTCTTGTGACAAAACTTCAAATTTCGTTTTCAACTAAACTTGTGCTCACATTTTCAACTTGGCCAATCGATTTTCATGTGAGAAGTGTTTACTAACAAAATGAATTCATTATAATATAAACCTAAAAATATCATGACTAAAGCCTCTATTGAGAAGCTTAGTTTAGTGGAATAAAGTAAACATTATTCTCTAAAGACAAGGCTAAAAGTCTCAACCACCTTCACTAGTATTAATTAATTATTGAATACTAGTGGATGTCTACAAGTTTAGAAACAATTCAAATATTTGAAAGGTATGCCTGAAAAGGAGGGCAGGAGATCCACGGTATAAACGGCAATAATACATGGATAAGCTTTGGATCCTCTTATTATCAGGAGACATATTGATCAAGGAGGTTTTGTCATTAAAGCAGACTTTGGCATTAAAGGTTTCTTTGTGGTCCCCACAATTACTATCTCAAGATTCGGCTACTCACCGACGGTCCGTTGTCGGAGGTGACATGGGGAAACTATGACCTTGTCTCTGGTTAACCTCTCTCAAGGCTAACAAACTCCTTTAACCACTTCACTGGTTGACGGCATCGACTAACCAAAGTCGGATTGGAAGTGTGTTCACTACACAGGTGTTCCAGATATCGCAGTCTCACTGCCCTTCAACGCCTGTCCTCCATCAATATATATATATATATATATATATCACTTACATCTCACTTATACATATATATTGGCACTTTGAGATTCTTTAGACTTAGTTTTGGGCTAAAGATCGTATACTTGGGCTGTTGCTTTTTTTAAAGACTTGTTTAAAAACCTATAAAACTGAGCATCAAAATATTTTCTGGTATAAGATCTCCAATAATCAAGTTAGCTAGAAAAAGGATATTTTAGAAAGATAAAGTAGTACGTGAGAAGTGGTCTCATTCTCAAGAATAATGATTATTTTTATAGTGAATTATGAGCATGTGAGATTGCAACAATTGTCTTAATTTTGTATAATGCTTAGAGACTCTTGATTTATTTCAATCTTTTGTTAGAATTGGCCCTTAGGCATGTTTAGATATATATATAACAAATTCCATATTAGAAGATACCAAATTCTTATTCAAGGTAAGATTCTAAACAAATAACCAGTGTTCTTTATATACCAATGATATAATTATTATGAGAATACATAAATTGAAAGTTCTTATAAGCCTTTCCTTTATTTTTAAGGAAGCTAAAGTGAGATAGAGAGGTGATCATATTGTATCAAGTTATATTTTAACTTATCTAAACTTATTGTAAAAGTTATATCAAATGCATTCACCACATAAAAAAGAAACAATAACAAAAGAACTTTATGCAACAATGTCTACTAGGATAGTTGAATTCCAATTAAGATCAAATGGCATAATGTGATGAGCAGTGATTGCTTATATTATCTATCAAAATAGCAAGCACAATATTTAACCAGTTACTGACTAAAAGGTAAAATTTTTTAGCAAATATTGTAAAATTAGGTCACTATTGGACATTGAACAAATCATATCAATACTTAGCACTCGTAATTCCAACCTCTCCTTTCAATCTACATTATGCTAAAAACTAGGAAAATTAGCACAGAAAATTGAAAAGTAGATGCCTTGGCTTTAAGTGTTAAAACTTTAAAAGTAATAATATAAGAATCATGGACAAATGAACTAGTTATAAAGGGAAATAGACCAAAATCAAAGGATTTAAAGTGTATGGTCCTAGCTCTAGAATTTTTTAAAATATTTTTAAAGCAACTGGACACCAATTTTTTTATATGTTGATATAAAACTGGGCTAAATAAATTACAACAAATTACAAATTTATATTGACAAAAAGAAAGCCTATTTATAGATAAATAGGCCAAAGGTATCCTTAAATTTAACAATAAAATAACTAACAAAGTCCATAAGTTTTAAAAATTAAAAAAACTTTTTCATAGTATATATGAGAGTATATAATTTATTTGTATTTTGCATAATATTCTTTTTATTAAAGATGAAACAAGAAAGTTTTATCTATATTTAAATATCAATAGCATAAATAAAAGTGTTGACAAAACTAATATGTGAACTTAATAAATAAAATGAAAGAAGTTGAAGAAATAACCAAAGTTCTTAATAATTATAAATATAAGTTAAGGAATATATTAAAGATATGCATTATGTTGATAACATTATGTAAAGACAGTATGATCATTTTAATAATTAAAGAACAATACAACTTATAATTCTAATATGAAATTATCTTTTTTAAAAATTTAAACTTCAATCTAAATATTTAATATTACCAATATTGTAATGTATATGATGTATTACACTATATTTAATATTTTTTTAGTTACTTATAAACTTACTTAAAGCATTAACTATTCAAGTGTTGAATATTGAAAAGATGTAGGTAGATTTTAAAAATATCTTAAAGACACTTTGATTTTAAAACTTAATTATAAAATTTTCATATAATTATGGACATTTAATGATACTAATTAGACAAAGAGTGTAAGCAATAATATATCAAATTTTAATTAGATATATAATCTAATGAGTTGAGATATTTCATAAATGCTTAAGGAAAATATGTATCACACATTCTTCTATAAATCAAGATTTATATTACTAATTGAAATTGATGAAAGAGTATATTGGTTAATAAATTTATTAGTAGACATTAAATCACAACTTTGTTGGACACTATTGTGATAATGAAGTTATTATATGTAAAGATTTAAGTAGGTTTACTTAAATTTATAAGCTTAAGCCAAGAATATGTTAAGTACTTAATCAAGGAGGATCTTATCACTATTATGCATTCAACAAATGTTTAAGAGATATGATGAATTTAGTTCTAATTAAGATTCTTTTAGAATTAGTAGATTTAAAGGAAAGTAACAAACTATTAGTTAGTGATTACTGTAATTATTAAATTTTTTCGTTCTCAATTCCTAGCGCATGTTACTACAATTATCAAGGTTAAGTATAATGATTTTAATTAAGTTAATTCGGCTTTTAGTGCCTTTGTAAGTGTAATTCACTTGTCTTATTAAGATTAATGTCTCCTTAACAAAGTTTTAGCGTTTAATTTCACAAATAATTATGAAATTATGATATAATAATCAATCATAATAGTACTAAACTAATAAAGTTAAAAAGAAATAAAATAGAAAGAGTTATGTATTCAACATTTCATTTTGAAAAAGTTCTTCGTTAAATTTAGATCATCATCGACTTATGTAGAATTTTATGAAAGTAAAAGAGAGATTTTTTGTCAAAAGAGTTGTTTTCTTATGGATGATTTATTGATATTGGATTAGTGTTTTTCTTATTAATTAATTAGAAAATTTTAGGTACTTAAAATTTCATTTTGATAAATTTCTTGTTTAAGTTTAATCATCATAACTTTATTAGAATTTTATGGAAGTTAGAAAGAGAGTTTTTTTTTTTGCAAAAGAGTTAATTTCTTTTGGATGATTTATTGATATTGGATTAGTATGTATGTCATTAACTAAGTAGGAAGTTTTAAATAAGTAGCTAATAATGATATAAAATAAGGAAGAGAAGTTCAAATCCTTTTAATTTTAATTTATAAATTACTTTATGATAGAGTTATCTTTTTTTTCAACTTTGTAGTATTTAACTTTTCAAACATTAATTGTTGTGCTTATGAAAAGATGTCATATTATAAAAAGACAATATTCAAAAAGTACAACTTCTTTTTAAAATATTAAATTTTAATATAACTAAATTGTTCTAGTTACTAGTTATGAGTTCTAAATTTTAATATCTAAAATTGTTAGGAGCTTATCATAAATATTTTACCTTTAATTCAAAAGAAAAATATTATAAGTATTGGAGTGATAATATACTTAAGATATATGTTAAAAACCATTAAAAAACTATAGTTTTATATTATAATTTCATTCCCCATCTATTTGTATTTTCTACTAATT
>JANIIA010000001.1:16661259-16674796 GCA_027478495.1 Erythroxylum alaternifolium
ATTATAATAAAAATCCAAAAACAGAAGAATTCATGTAAACAAGAAAAGCAGGGAGAGGGATCATACAAGTTGTCTGGCAATTGGAGCGTGTCTTTAGGTGTTCTTGTAAGTATTTTTAATCAAACATACGGGCATATATGTGTATAATTGTGTACAAAGCCCAATTAATTAAAGTGGTCTAATATGGTTATCATATTTTGAACTTTATGTATCTATTTTAAGTGTGGGCTTTATATGTATAGAGACTGGGTTATAATTTATAGTTTTATGACAGGTCAAATTAAAAATTAGATTAAGGTTTTACTCTAATAAAAGTAGTTATAGTTCACAAATTAAATGTACGCATAATTCTTTTTTAACATCCCATCATCAAAGAGAAAACAGAGAATTAAGGGAAAATTCTAGAGAAAAGACTAAGTTCTAATTTAGAAGACAAGACCGCAAGACTCCAATGCAAATTTCATAATAGATTAAGGTATGCTTCCGTGTTTATTTAATTTTTGATGATTTGATATGAACAAATTCTGTCTTTAAAGGGATTAAAGACCAACAGGTGATATTAGAGCCTTATTCATAATTGGGTCATCGAAAATGATTTTCTTTTGTCTTCCATTATCTTGAAATTGTTTCTATATATGGATTTCACTGGTTCTATAGATCTGGTTAATAATTTTGTTACGGTATTAATAGAAAAAGGAAACATGTAATGACAACTGTGATGGAAAGGTCGTTTTCAAAAGTTTCTAATCTTTATCGCGATGGTTGTTTTAATGTTGATTTACTTTCACTTTTCATGAAAAGCTTTTAATCTTTATCCAAGAATGGTCTGTCATCCGATTCTGAATAAAAGTCATGATTTTTTGCTTTAATAAAACCTTGACCTTTAGATAAAAAGAAGAATCACCTTTAATGGCTTTCAAGTATGTTAGTTTTGACCATTGAATAATAACCATATTTAACCATTGTATAAAGATAAGAATGACTTTTATTTGGTGTACTCACCAACGGTCCATTGTCGGCGGTGACACGGGGAAACTATGACCTTGTCTCTGGTTAACCTCTCTCAAGGCTAACAAACTTCTTTAACCACTTCACTGGTTGACGGCATCGACTAACCAAAGTCGGATTGGAAGTGTGTTCACTACACAGGTATTCCAGATATCGCAGTCTCACTGCCCTTCAACGCCTGTCCTTCGGCTAACATGGGACTTACTGCTGTCGCCTTTTAGGAACCCTACTTCACTTACACACTCTTACTCGTCATTCCCCGTTAATGCTTCTGTCAAACAACTAGGCAGCGGAAATAGAAGCAACAGATTATCCAGATTAGACTGTCATAGATGTTCTGATACACAAGATCCTTATACAAGGCGAGTGTAGAGCATACTTATCTCTGCAATCCTTTACTCACAAGAATAGAAGGTATTTAGGAAGAGAGAGAGAAGAGTCTTAGAAGAGATATGCGAAGAAAAGCTTCTTCATTTTCTGATAAGATGTACACACTCAAACTTCTAACTAACTTCAAACGTTAAAAGCTTATGAAACTAAAGAGCTAAGCCCTCCTTATATAGACATTGTGGAGGATGAAAGCGTAAATCTAGCTTCTAGACACAATAATGACACTTTACCTAACCTTATCAAAAGGAATCTACTTTTATAAAAGTAAAGCATCTACTTTAGGAAAAGTAACCGAAAGTAATCGACAATCCTAAAGTACACAGTAAAAAGCAAACTACTTTTTACAAAAGTCGTAAAGCAAACAGTTGTCACGACAAAAGAGAAATCTGTCTACAGTGTTAAGGACAGGTCAACATCTTCGGATGTGAATTCCAATTCTCGATCAACTTGTGCAATGAGGTCATCAATATTGGTATGGGACCAATCTGTGGACCATAAGAGAGAAGTAACAGAATTGGATTCTTCAACTGGATCTGTTTCTTGGACGGGCTCAGAAGAACTGGTAGATATGTCAAGCCCAAGATAAGATAAGTCACCAGCATGTATGTGAATAACATTTTCTTCAACATAAGCCCAATGAGATGGAGATGGAACTTGCAATGGTTCGACGAGAGCAGTATCTCCATAGTAGGGTCCAAGAGAGGTACAAGTATCAGAGTACGACACATCATGAGTTTGGTTCAAAGTGTCCAGTAATGTATATAACTCTAATAAAATTGTATCTTCATTAGATGACCAAGAGAGTATGGTACGCCAATGTTGTATATGATTCAAGGTACATAGTTGTCCAGTTGAACTCATCATATAGGGGCGATGAAGAATATAGACCACAAATGTGTCTCGATGTTGTAAAGTATTGTCCCATAATCGATGACGAGTCAGAAATTGAGATATTTCAATTCTCCATTTTTCCAAAGGTTGGAACCATTCAAGAAATGTCCATAACAATGATGATGACTTAGAAGCATCAGACAAATTTCGATATAAATGAAAAGGTGAAAAAGCTACTGCACAAGCATGTAAAGCAGATAATGCCCAAAGGTGCCATAGAGTTTCTACATCAATATCATCAAAGAGATGATATATCATCTTATACGGCATGGTTGGATCAAACAGACTAGGAGTAGGAACAATGTCCTTTTTTATTAGAACAAGATGGAGATAATAGAAAAGACACTGAGGTAAAAGAGGATATAGGTCATTTACAGAAGATAGAATATTAGGAAACCAAGGAGGAAACTCCTTTTGATATCTTGCAAAACGAGGGAATTCCATCAACCAAAAAAGTGGAATAGGTAATTTTCGTGAAGATGTAACAAACAAGAGTGGTTTTGAAGGTCTAGAAAGATAATCTGCAAGGAGATTTTTATGGCCTTTGAGATGTCTGACTGTAAATTTATAGGCAGAAAACCACGCTTGCCACCTCAAAAGTTGGGAGCTCGGAATCTTTTTTCCTGACTGTTCTAAGATTTTGGGAAATGAGGTGTTATCTATTTTAATGACGAAAAAGTAAGGCATGAGGTGAATTGAGAATTTTTCAATACCTCTTTTGACAGCAAGGATCTCTTTATAAGAGATATGATAATGACTTTCAGCTGGACTGAAAGATCCACTGGCATGTCCACAATAATGTCGTTGGTCATTGATTTCTTCGAGAAGAACAGCTCCCCAGTGGTCATCACTAGCATCGGTTTGCAAAATCCGTTGTCCCTTAGTAGGAATCTTTAATGATGGAGGATTTTTACAAATTCTTTTTAGATGCTGGACGGCAATTGTTTGTTCTTTTCCCCAAAATCTTAGAACAGTCAGGAAAAAAAAGGAGTACCGTAAGGTATTAATATTACCCAATCTTCGATAGGGTCATCATAAGCTAGAACGATGTCCAAGGCATTTCGATTTTTACTGTTGAATGCTTGCTTGTCAATTAGAGGGTGAGCTGCAAAGTACTTGAAGTGATTATAAGAATATTGAAGGAGAAGGTGAAGAGGTGGATTCCCTTGATAATCCTTCTTATTTAAAAGGCGATTCAGAAAAGGATTGTTGAGGACATATTTGATTGCTTCTTTCTTCCCACTTTCGATGGCAAAGTGAATAACATTGCGGCCTCTATCATCGACTAAGTCACAACAGCTTGGACACCGAGATATGAGTTCTGTCATTACAGATGCACTGCCTGTTCTCGCTGCTAGATGAAGAGCTACCATTTTTCCGACTTCTGTAGGTTTATAGGCCAATGAGACATTCGCATCTAGTAACAGTATGACCACTGTAAGTGAACCCAATCTGCAGCATAGTGAAGGGGAATCCATCCCTCGTCATCTTCTTTCTTGGGCAGACTTTCGCTTTTCTCAGTATCTTCCAAAATCATTTTTGTAATCACTACGTTCAAATTAAACAACCCATTACAGAGGATAACAAAATACAGGGTTAAATGGAACAAATTGAACTTGTTAAACCTAAAGAAGAAAGGAATGCTTGCAGAACACTCTCAAATGACAATTTTCTCAACAAAATTATTTTCTTGTTAAAGCAAGCTTTGTATTCATATATGTAATGATAACCTGCATCCCCGCGAATAGCCGCAGCATGGAGGGCCGTTTTTCCATTGGGGCCGCCATCAACTTGTGATGCTCCCGAATTTTTCAATAATGCGTAAGCAACCCCTTGAAATCCCCTCTCCGCCGCAAGGTAAAGAGGAGTCTCGCCGGCATTATTGGGTCCATATTGTATAGCGTTATTGAGTTGATATTGATCTGATTGTGATAATAATTCCTCCACAACATCAAGATGGTTTTGCCTGACTGCAAGGTGCAGGGCTGTGTCTTCGGCCTCATTTGTCATTCCCATCAAATGTGTCACTGCTTCTACGCCTTTCTCTATGTCATCTTCTAAACTAGCGCATTCCTGAATAAGAACTTCCAACACATCGGCATACCCCAGACAGGCGGCTAAATGAAGTGGGGTTTCGTCGTCGCTGTTTGTTTTCCACAGCAGATGCGGGCATGCTCTGACTGCTTGTCTCACAAATCCTGATGACTTTCGAAGCCTTAGCATATCAAGGTCGAATGATACTCCTGAACTTCCTCCCTGTCTGCCACTATTAGACTCCCTTCGGGAAGCTTCAAAAGCTATTAAAGGTCCACAAATAAGTGTGAGGACACTCGCGAGGAAAAGCACCGCAGCTGCATAAGACCCAATACATAACACAAAAAGCAGAGCTCCTGGGATGGACTGGAATGCAGCGACTTTTATTCTTTCCCACCAAGTTGGTAGAGGAAGGGATCTGATGTGGACGTGGAGGATTGAGTTCTGAGTTGGTGTGATTAACTGCTCAAGCCGATCCGTGTAGACCTCGAAAGCATGAAAATTGCCGTTTACTGCAGCCATGTACAACTTGGAATCCATGATGATATTGCTTGTAGATTCTTGACAATTTGCAGGTTCATCGATCGCTTGAGAATCTTGGATCGGAGAATTAGAAATTATTATAGCTGGTTCCTGATTATGGTCGTTGTTAGTGTTAATACCAGAGCTGTTGTGTTCCTGAGTCGAACTGGGCCTTTGTGTTTCTGCTGCGTCCATCCTCTGAGGGGTGGTAAACCTTAGGTGGTCGAAATTTGTAACAGATAAAATGTAACTGGCAACTAAGGAATGTCTCTTAATGTTCGATAATCCAAGCAAAATGGCTTAACGCCAATTTAGGTAAATAAAAGTTCGGAAACAAATCGTAGAGAGAAGGGTTACAGGCCCTGATAAGATATAAAATCTTAATTCCTTTCTTCAAACATCTTCCATTAAAAAACCTTTAGTACAAGTAAAATCTCATTAACTTTATTCTTTTCTTGTCTCTCAAGATTAAGGTGAAATATATATATACATACATACAAATGTTCTTTCTTTTATCATTTTTTTAAGGATTTTCTAAAGAAATCAGTTCCAATTTGAATATCTCAATGACGAAATCTATATCTTTGCCATAGATGATTTTTTATTTAATAACTTAAAACATTCTCAAGTTAGGTTAGAGATTAAATTAATAAATTCAATCTTCAAGTTATTGTTAAGTACAAAATATAAAAAGAATAGTACTTTTATTAGAAAAAACTTAGCCAAATATGTACTACTACTTACTCAGGTTGAAGAAGGTTATCAAGCCTAGAATCAGTTTAACTCAGGGGGCTTTTCTAGAAAGCAGACTTCTTTGAGATCTTTGATTTTTTTGAAATGTTTAGGCAATGGATCCATGCTTTTATAGATACTACCTCATTTAGTGTGCTTATAAGTGACAAACCAACTATGCTCTTTAAGAGGGGAAAAGGTCTCGGACAAGGAGACCCGCTATCCCTTTACTTATTCATTCTTTACATGGAAGTCTTCACAAGGTTGATCGAGCACAATATCTCCTAAGGCCATAGCTTTAAGTTCCATAGTAAAGAAAAAACCTTAAGTTGTTTTGCCTCTCCTTTGTGGATGTTCTCGTATTCTCTAGGGCTCATGATAGATCCATTCAATTCCCAATGACATCTCTCTGCACTTCTAACTTTTATCAGGCTGGGACTAAACAAAAACAAAAGCTACATGGTTCTAAGTGATAGTGCTTCACATTATGTAGGTTAGTTTTCTTCTATCATAGCTATACAGGTGAAAGGAACTGTGTTTATGTACTTGGGACTACCTATCTCCACTCTACAGATATTATTTACCCTTAATGGAGAAATACAAAGAAGGTAGCAAAATGGTGCAATAAATCACTATGTTGTAGCGTAGAATTGATGCTAAATTCACTACATTTGTATTAGTCCTCACATGTGTTCCTTACTAAAGAACTTACCAAATTAGTGAAAAGGTTACTTGGGAAATTTCTAGGTGCTAAAAATTAGGACAGTATACACAAGGCTAGAGTGGCGTGGAAGGAACCGTGCAGGTCAAGGGAAGAGGGTGGTTAGACATTACTCCCCTAAACCTTACCAAGCAAGTTTTCATGTCCAAGAGATTGTGGAGGTTGATGTGTTGTAAGAACTCATTATTGGTTAAATAGATAAAAATTTACATCTTAAGAGGTAGGACCATATGGGAACTCAAGCATAAACCTTCACTCTCGTGGTTCATATCCCACCTTCTTAATTTCAGGAACAAGTCGACAAATAATTTCGAATTCCTGATAGGCTATATAGGCAATCTGTTTCCCTATATTTTGACAATTGGAGTAAAGTTTGGCCTCTTTACAATACCCAACAGATGTCTTGACATATATTCTAGTAATTTAAGAGTCAAAAGTTGGATGAAAGTTGATCAATAGGACAATTGCCCATTGGAATATAGGCATATATTACCAACATATGATTTGGATATAAACAATCCAGGCCCGTATTTTTAGAAAGTGCAGCAATCTAGTAAGTTCAAAAATAGATCATACAGAGACACTCTTAGAGTAAGAGGGCAAAAAATAAGTTGGTCACTAGTAATCTGGAATAAAAACTTACTCCCAAAAGTTTGATTTATAACGTGGATGGCTATAAAGAATAAACTCAGTTCCATGAAGAAGATGAAATTCCTTTACCCGACTAATGGAAGCTACCTATCTAAATTAGACGCAGAATCTGTAGACCACTTATTTTCTAGTTTCCAATACTCTAGAATGATATATGGAGACAGATTATGGATCACTATCAGCTGAAACAATATCAACTGTCTTTCCCCCAATTTGTGGTGTGGTTAAGCTTTATAAGATTCCATTCTAGAGTGGATATGATAATGTATATGATTGTGTTGGGATCAAATGCGTATAAACTATGGATGGAAGCATTAATGTGGTTGAAAAAGACAAACAGTTATTAACGGAACTGGAATAATGGATAAGATAGCAACTATTCACAAGAAAGATAGCTGTTGGGTGTAATTTAGCAATCGCAAGAGCATGGAGATTGTACTCAGATCCTGAAGGAACCTAGTTCCTAGGATGAACATGACTTAAAGCTGGACATTATAAAGTAGTACTAAGCTAGGTTAAAGTCCCAACCCGGAAGGAATTTAATAAGCATACTCGAGGAATATAAAAAATTTATACGGTGTAGTAGAGATTGCACTAACTAAATTGTATTTACAGAGATTTTTTAGAAGGCCCATGGAATCGAAAGATACAGACAAATGTCGGTTCGGCCATTGAACCCATTCCTCTTGTTATTCATTATTAGTGAGTAGAGAACATATAAAGAGAAATAGTGGAGTGTGTCCGAAAAATTTGGTAATTTTTCTGGTAAATCAGACAACTAATGAATTTGACCGATTCAGTAATTCTTATGATAGACTACAATAGTCTCCTACACATAATTATCATTCCAAGTAAATCTTCAGAAAAAGTTGGGAGTCACAAAGGGTCCTACTTAAAATCTAGTCTCCTAGACAGAACTTACGTGTACAGTATATTTTCACAACCTAGACCTGTGTATACAAACACAACAATACACACAAATAGTAAAATACACCCAAACGAACTGTACAAAACACTACAAATAAACCTGACAAATAATATTAAATACTATACTACAATCGAGAAGAAACAACAAAAATAATAAAATTTTGGAATAATAAAAAAGATAAGAAAAGAACACATCCGGAAATTTGTAACGGAGTTTGATCAATGTGCCTAGTCTCTGCGCATCTCTCAAATAGCCCGCTTTTATTAAAATGTAGGAGAAGAGATACTAATTTTGGGATGATCCTAATAAGAGAGGAGAACCCTTTTTTATAGTTCTCAAACTACTCACCATTTTGATAATCCATCAATGTAAGATCAAAAATTGGTACCAATAACTGTGGGATCAAAAATTAGTGCCAAAAGTTAACAAATCTCTACCTTGGCACAATTTTTTTTGGTCCCATCAAATACAAATCTTCTCAATCAAACAAAAAATAAAACAGTCCTTCTCTGACGACGTCGACTCAAATGTGCAGGATATTGACCAAGTTTAAACAATGTTCAAACTTGACTCTTGTAACTACCTTAGTCAGCATATCTGCAGGATTCTCTGTAATCCGAATCTTTTGGAAAAATATCTCCTCTTCTTCTAAAATTTCCAGCACAAAGTGATAGCAAACATCAATGTGCTTTGTCCTTGTATGAAAGATTTGATTCTTTGCTAAATGAATAGAACTCTAACTGTCAGAATATACCTCAAGTTGTTTCTGACCAACTCTCAAGTCTTTAGGCAACCCATGAAGCCAAATTGCCTCTTTCACAGCTTCTGTAATGGCCATATACTCTGCCTCTGTTGTAGACAAAGCTACCGTTGACTGCAAAGTAGACTTCTAACTAACTGGTGCCTTCTCTAAATTAAATAAATAGCCAGTTGTATGCCGTCGCTTATCTAAGTCACCTGCATAGTCAGAATCGCAATATCCAACTATGCGTTGACTAAATAATTCATCCTGCTCAAATGCCTAAAGCAACATCTAAGGGATCTTAGATATATCGTAGAATTCATTTCACAGCTTGCTAATGAACCTTGCCTAGATCATACATGTACCTGCTTACAACACTAACAGCCTGTAAAATATCTGGTCTCGTACACACCATTGCATACATCAAGTTTTCAACCGCATTAGCATATGGGACTTTCTCCATGTATTCTTGCTCTTCATCTGACTTTGGAGATAACCAGCTACTTAGTTTTAAATGAGGAGCAAGTGGGGTACTTACAGGTTTTGAATCTTCATTCATACCAAAACGTTATAGTACCTTCTTCAAATACTGCTTTTGTGTCAGCCAAAGCTTGCCTCTCTCTTTATCCCTGCTTATCTCCATGCCGAGAATCTTCTTAGCTTCTCGCAAATCCTTCATCTCAAACTCTTTACTCAACTGAGCCTTCAATCTGTCAATCTCAACTTGGCTAATTGTTACTATCATCATATCATCAACGTACAAGAGTAAGTAGATGTAGGACCTATCTCGAAGTCTGCACAAATAAACAGTAATCGTATTTGCTTCTTATGTATTTCTAACCCTTCATAAACTTGTCAAATCAGTTGTACCACTACTTTGGAGATTGCTTCAGTCCCTACAAGGATTTGTTCAGTTTGCATCCATCTGGTTGAGTTATATAGATTTACTCTTACCAAAGCCAACAAAATTCTAATAGAAGGATGTTTAACAACTGGAGAAAATACCTTATTATAATCAATTTCCTCCTTCTGAGCATAGTCTTTAGCTACCAATCTTGTATTGTAGCAAACATCATATTTGTGAGGAAATCCTTCTTTCTTTGCAAACACCCATTTGCATCTAATTGCCTTTTTGCCCTTTAGTAGTTGTGTCAGCTTCCAAGATTTATTCTTCTGAAGAGATTGCATCTCTTCTTCCATTGAACCTTTCCATCTACCACTTTCTGAACTTTGGACGGCTTCTGGAAAGGCAGATGGAAAATTATCAACAACTGGAAGTGCATAAGCCACCATGTCAGTAAAACGAGCAGGTTTTTGAATTCCTCATCTCGTCCTTCTAGCGACAATTGACTCTGATTGCTGCAAAGGTTCTTGGGTCGGAACCTCTTCCTCTTTTGACTCTTCTTCTGTCATGGGAGAATCACTGGTAGTGCTTTTTGCTGGGATCACCACTATCTGTTCAAACCCCACCTACTTCGACATACACTCCACCTATTGTGAAGTACCATCAGCACCTTCTGGAGTTACCTTATTCAACATGGCAGATTCATCAAAGATAACATCTCTGCTGATAATTGTCTTTTTTGACTCTAAACACCATAAACGGTATCCCTTAACTCCAACATTGAAGCCCATAAATAAAGCCTTCTTTGCTCGTGGATCCAACTTTGATTCATTCACATGATAATATGTAGTAGAACCAAAAATACGCAAAGAATTTTAATTTGTTGCAGGTTTCTTGGACCATACCTCTAAAGGAGTCTTGCCACCTATAGCAGATGATGGCAAGCGATTGACGAGATGTTGAGCATATGTCACAGCCTTAGCCTAAAACTTTCTGCCTAACCCAATATTAGACGGCATGCAACGAACTTTCTCCACTAATGTCTTGTTCATACGCTCCGACACCCTATTCTTTTGTGATATTTTTCTAACTATAAAGTGTCGAACTATGCCACAATCTTGGCACACTTCTAGAAAAGGATCACTCTTGTATTCTCCACCGTTGTCTGTTTAGAGAACTTTGATCTTCCTTCCCATCTAGTTTTCAACCTGAGCTTTCCACTTAAGGAAAACCCCAAACACATCATCTTTGCTCTTCATAGGAAACACCCACACTCTTCTGAAAAAATCATCAACAAAGATGACAAAATAATGCCTACCTTCGATTGACGGAGTTTTAGAAGGTCCCCATACTTCTGAGTGCACATAATCTAGAATCCCCTTGGTATTATAGATAGTAGTGCCAAATTTTACTCTTCATTGTTTTCGCAGAACATAATGCTCACAAAATTCTAATTTGCAAGTCTTCGTACCTTCCAACAATCCTTGGTTGGCAAGAGTTTGCAAGGATTTTTCATCAACATATCCCAATCGCATATGCCACAACTTTGTTGCCTCTATATCCTTCTTGCTACTTGAAATTGTTGCTGCTACCTTTCCAACCATTGTACTACCTTAGAAATAATACAGATTGTCCTTCCTCACGCCTTTTAACATTACCAGTGCTCTTGAAGTTGCTTTAAGAATTCCATCTCGTATCATTACAATTAGGCCTTTTAATTCTAAATTCCTCAAAGAGATAAGATTCTTCTTCAACTTCGGCACGTACCAAACATCCCTCAAAATTTTAGTGGATCTATCATGATTCTACAGCTTGATTAAGGCTTGGTTTGGGAGAGTAGTGGCGGTTGATAACCTGTTGAAATCAACCTGCTGAAATGATAAGTACTTATTCTCAATAAGTACGTATGTATTTGGGATTGCTGTTTTGGTAATTGCTGAAACATTAAAATAGGTGTTTGACAAGTGTAATTGTAGTTGCTGAAAAGAAATAAAATAACTAAAAAGCCCATTGATTTAATAAATTATTAATTTTTGTATAAATAATTAACAATATATTATTAGTCATATAAATTTAAATTATAAATAATAAATATTAAATTAAAATAAGAAAAATATAAATAAAATATGTCATAAAAATATATTATTAGTTATATAAATTTAAAATTATAAATAATAAAATATTAAATTAAAATAAGAAAAATATAAATAGAATAAATTTAGTAAATAAAATATTTCATAAAAATATATTATTAGTCACATAAATTTAAATTATAAATGAGAAAATATTAAATTAAAATAAGAAAATATAAATAAATTAAATTTAGTAAATTAAATATTTCATTAAAAATATATTATTAGTCATATAAATTCAAATTATAAATAAGAAAACATTAAATTAAAATAAGAAAATAAAAATAAAATAAATTTAGTAAATTAAATATTTCATAAAAATATATTTTTAGTTGAGAGTATAATGGAAAATAATAATTATCAAAAGGTTATTAGTAAAAAGTAGAATTTCTAACGTAGAAGCACTTTCGTGCCACAACCTTCTTTCTATTTATTGATTTCTACAATGGCATTGCACTTTCCTCCAACCTCCGGCTATTCGCCCATAGATCCAAATATGTGACTCTGCTTGGAAACTGCGGTGGATAACTCCTTACCCCCACCAAAATGTAGATCCAAACGTTACCAAAGTAGAATTGAAACATGAAACAAAAATATATATTATTTAAATTACTATCAATTAAATATATTATATATTTAATCAATTAAAATTAATTATTATTAAAATTATTAATTTATTAATTTAATAAATATAATTAAATTTAAAAATATTTTTAAAATATAAAAATTTCAAATAAATTTTGATTTAATAATTAAAAAATATATTAAATAGATATTAGTTTATAAATAATAATTTTTAAATTATTATTTTAAAAAATAAAATATTGTTATTAATACTTTATTAATAAATATTATATAAAAGATTAAAATGAATTTAAATAAAATAATTTATTTTTAAGTTTTATTTAATGTATAATTATTATTAGTAATAAAAAAATTATTTTAAAAATAAAAATTAAAAAATCACAATAAAAGTTGAACTAAATAACTAATTAACAAGACTATGAAAAAAAGAAAAGGGGGGAGGTGGAAGAATTTTAAAAAAAATTTTGAAAATTTTACTAATAAATCCCTATATCTTTTAAAATTTTCGGTATTGGCTAGGATATGACCGGAATTATAAATAACATAGGTATCGTATCGGCCAGAGAACGGTACGAAGTGGAGGTGCTTATGTACTGGGTGTAAATATTGGTCGGTACCGACCTATTTTGTCTGGTATCGACCGGTATAGCCCTATGGTATTTATACCGCCCATTATCTGTCGATATGGAATGAAATTCAAAACCATGCTAGCCTTTTCATACATGATTTTTCTATATAATTCAATCATTTTATTATATAATTTTTTGATTAGGCATAGAATATAAAATTAATGTCTAATCTATTTTCAGTCTAATTGAATTAGTTCTCTACCATTAGCTATTAATTTAATTAACGACATTTATAAACTATTTACCAAATGACATTCTACCTTGGCCAAGGATTTCCTGAATTAATACTAACTGAGAACAATGAAACATTCTCCTTAATTACTTTAGGGTAATAAATCCTATTTTGATCACTAAACTACCTCTATATAGTTCATGCTATATCTAATGAGTACTGACCGATCCACCTATGATTAAAATAGGTTAACAATAACAATAATACCTAGTAAAAATTCCGCTGAGATGCGAGGTCTGGGAAGGTCCAATAATACGCAGCCTTGCCCTTAACTAATAGAGAGCCTGTTTCTAAATGATTAACATGAGAAATAAATAATAAATAATAGTAATAGTAATAAATAATTATTATTATTAAAAATAATTAATAAATAAATATAAATAAATAATAAAAGAAAAAGAAAAATATAATAATAAGAAATATCAAAACATAACAATCCATATACAAGATAATTTTAGAGACCTCAAGTCAAAAGATCACTTATATAATCATCACA
>JANIIA010000001.1:16709639-16722994 GCA_027478495.1 Erythroxylum alaternifolium
TTGAATGGTGACATGCCTATGGGTGTCTTAAATGCAGTCCTATATGCCCAAAGTGCATCATCTAACTTTAAAGACCAATCCCGCCTAGAAGCATTAACAGTTTTCTCTGATATTTTCTTTAATTCCCTGTTTAAGACTTTAACTTATCCACTAGTTTGGGGGTGGCATGGAGTAATAACCTTATGGGTCACCCCATACTTAGCTAACAATGAATCAAAAAGTTTGTTGCAAAAATGCGACCCCCCATCACTGATGATAGCCTTAAGTATGCCAAAACGTATAAAAATATTCTTCTTAAAAAATAGGAAGTTAAATGATGCCACCAGGAAAGATCATTTTCTTTTACCTTTTATTGATCAGATGATTGAGAAATTAGTTGGTCATGACTTTTATTGTGCCTTAGATGGATATACTGGATATTTGTAGAATCCAGTAGCCCCGGAAGATTAGGAGAAAACAACCTTTACATGTCCTTATAGTACATTTGCGGATAGACGCATGCCATTTGGGTTATGCAATGCTCTGGCTACATTTCAAATATGCATGATGGCTATTTTTTCTGATATGCTTGAATCTTGCATTAAAATTTTTATGGATGACTTCTCTGTGTTTGGTACCTCATTTGACGCATGCTTGGATAACTTAGAGAAAGTCCTAATTAGGTGTGAAGAGACCCATTTAATGCTAAATTGGGAAAAATGTCATTTCATGGTACATGAGTGCATTGTTTTAGGTCACAAAATTTCTAGCAAAGGTATAGAGGTAGAACCAGCAAAAATTGATGTCATTAAGAAACTTCCACCCCCAAACAAATAATCTATGCACATTCTCTATCCAGTTACCTTCTTAGTAGCTATTAATTTATTTTTCTCATTTTTAACCACAGTCGTGCCTCCTTTCTTTGGCACCACTTGCATAGGACTAACCCAACAAGAATCAGAAATGGGGTAGATAATACCTGCATCTAAAAGCTTTACTACCTCATCTTTCACTACCTCTTTCATGTGTGGGTTAAGTCTCCTCAAGGGCTGCACCATCGACTTGCTTCCATCCTCCATGAAAATGTAGTGCGTGCAAAAGGAAGGGTTTATACCTTTAATATCTGTAATGGACCACCCAATGGCCTTCTTATGGTCCCGCAATACCCTCAACAGTTGCTCCTCCATGGCCTCTGACAAACAAGAAGAAATGATAAATGGTAAGTGCTCAGGTGGGTTAAGATAAACGTACTTCAAATGATTCAAAAGAGGTCTAAGGTCGAGAGAAGGAGGCTCTTTGATTAAAGGCTTCGAAAATAGCTTGGCTGGACATTGGAGAGGCTCATATGCTCTATAATGTGTCCAATAAGCCTGCTCCAACTTAACTCCAATATCCTCCAATTCTTCTTGCAATTCTTCCCTTAAATCTTCGATCATTCCTTGCGCTCCCTCTTCTAACAATTCTGCCCAACTAATAGAAGAATTATCAGCATCAGAAGAATAAATATCAATAAAATGGCTGGAGTCAAGAGTAGAAGGATGCTTCATAGCATTGAACATATCAAACACTAGTTCTTCATCTTGAAGCCTCAAGATGAGCTTTCCATGTTGCACATCGATGATGGTCCTTACAGTGGCTATAAAAGGTCTCCCAAGAATGATGGGGATGTCTCTATCTTCCTCCATGTCAAGGACTAAGAAGTCCACCGAAAAGATGAACTTCTCGACCTTGACCAATACATCCTCAATGATTCCCCTCGGATAAGTGATAGACTTATTGCCAGCTGAAGCGAAATAGTAGTGGTTTGGGCTCTGCCAATCCTAACTTCCTGAAAACAGAAAGAGGCATTAAGTTAATGCTCGCACCTAAATCCATTAAAGCCCTATCTATATGCAAATCACCAATAACACAAGGAATAGTAAAACTCCATAGATCCTTAAGCTTCGGTGGTAGCTTTCTCAACAATATGGCCGAACACTCCTCATTCAGCTTCTCCGTGGCATACACCTCAAACCTCCTCTTATTAGACAAAATTTCTTTTAAAAACTTAGCATAAGAAGGCATTTGCACTATGGCCTCAACAAAAGGAATGTTTATATGCAACTTTTTAAATATCTCGAGAAAATGACCAAATTGCTTATCTAATTGCGTACGTTTCAACCTTTGAGTATAAGGAATCCGAGGTCTTACTGGATGTGTGATGGGGTCAGCACATAACCTTGGATGATCCTCCTTTTCAGCTGGTGCTTCCTTGGCCTCCTTGCCACTTTCCCGACTCTCTTCTTCTTCACTCTTTTCCACTTCTTTATCCTTCTACTTCTCCTTAACTTCTTCAAGCTATATGCCACTCCTCAATAAAATTGTCTTTGCATGTTCTCTCAGGTTGGCCTCTAAAGTACTAGGCAATGAACCTGAGGTCTTTCCTTAATCAAACTTGCAATCTGACACATCTGATTCTTCAAATTTTTGATAGAAGATTCTTGGTTCTGCATCCTAACCTTGATAGTGGACATGTACTTCGAGAGTAGCTCTTTGAGGTTGGATTTTTCTATTGGTGTAAGATTAGGAGGCTTGAAACCTGAAGGTGGAGGTGGTTGTCTCTGAACATTGGATGATTGTGGTTGTGCCACCTGATCGCTCTGCTAAGAGAACTTTGGATGATTCCTCCACCCTAGGTTGTAGGTGTTAGAATATGGATCCCCTCGTTGTCTATTATAATTGCCCCCATAATGGGCCTCTTCCGTCTCTTGAGCAAAAGGATTCCTAACTTGACATTCAGAAGATGCATGGGAATCTCCACTATAATGCTCACATATGGCACAACTCTTTAATGAAGAACTAGCCCCTCCTTTTACACTGTGCATCAAATTATCTAGCTTTTTCATCAAAACATCCATCTGAGCAGATAAAGCCACTGTATTGTCGACTACACGAGCTCCTGGAGGTCGTCTGGGATGCCTTTCTTTATGATACTAAAAATTGCTAATGGCCATCTCATCAATCAACTTATAGGCTTGATCTGGTGCCTTTTTCATTAAACTACCTCGTGTGGCAGCATCTATGGTACTCCTGGTCGATGAGTTCATTCCTGTATAAAAAGTATTGACCTGTTTCTATGTAGAGAACCCATGACTAGGACACTGTGCCAAAATATCTCGAAATTGCTCCCACGTTTCATATAAACTTTCATTTTCATATTGAGTGAAAGAAGTGATCTCATTCTTCATCTTTGCATCCTTGGTGGGAGGGAAAAATTTTGCCAAAAATAATCTCATCATCTCATCCCATTTAGTAATTGATCCTGATTGCAAACTAGCCAACCATGCTCTGGCCTTATCCTTTAAAGAAAATGAGAATAACCTTAATCTCACCGCATCTTCCGATACTCCATTCTGCTTGAACAAATCACAAATATCCAAAAACATCTCCAAATGGGTGTTTCGATCCTCCAAAGGTAATCCTCCAAACTGAGATGCTCTCACCATGGATGTAATGCTATGAGGAATCTCAAAACTCTCAGCTATGATCGTTGGCCTTATAATGGGAGACATAGGTCTATTATTGTGTCCCATAGTCAAATCCATCATGGTCAACTCCCTTCTATCTTTAGGACGTGCTATCAGGCCCTCATCGTATTGTTCCATCTCTACAAACTGCTCTTCTCTAATCCTTTCTGCTGCAAGTAGTTTTTTCAATCTCAGTATCTAGCAGCAAATTCTCGAGCTTTTGACTAGGAGTGAGCATAAACAAAATGGAACAAATAAAAAACAAATAATATCAAAAATAAGAATGGAAAATAAAGCACATTGAAATAAAGTAATCAAGAAAACAACTAAAATATGCAAATAAACAATGAAACAAGAATTAAATCTGAGATAATTAATACCGTCTAACCTAATGACTTATAATAAGGAATTTATTCCCCGGCAACAGCGCCAAAAACTTGTTGCGGTCTAAATAAAACAATATAGATTAAATTCTATCTATACTAATTATAGGCAAGCGTACCCCGTCGATAAGTAATATAAATCGGTAAGAACCAGATAGCGTACCCAAGGGAAAATCCAACATGTAAGACAATTAAATTAAACAATGAAAAATTACTCGAACGATTAAGAATTGATTGATTTGAAAATATAATAAATTAAAGTAAGAAAATCAAGGAAGTATGAAAAATGCAAGGTATGAATTAAAACGACTCGATTTAATCAAATGACAAAAATCGGTTAAGGTATTAGATTTCAATTGGATTGGAAACTAAAAATAAAATTGTAACGGTAGATTGATTTAGGAAATACTTCACTTAATCAATTCGAACCCAATGTTCATGAGTGTTCCCTTCTCTTCTAAATCTGAGTTACCCACTTGGTTCATAGATAATTCAAAATAAAAGGCCTTCAAAATAAAAAGCCTAAAATTAAGTTTGTTAATTCTAGGTATCCTCACGCAAGATCCTAAGGTTGGTCTACACTTTAGTCTCAAGTATGTCTCTTAATTAATTTTCCGACAAATTAAATCCCATTGGTTATGGCATTCAATCATCTAAAGTCTTAATCTAGGTGATCAAGCTAAATTAGGACTAAATATGCATTCAATCAAGAAAAAATCAATACCACAAAATTGCCCTAATCCAATATCAATCTTAACCTTAACCGAAAAGAAAAACTTACTCACACATATTCATCAATGTAACATAAATTATGGTCATAAAATATGTTTGCATTGATTAAATCACACAATTAAAATAACTATGGAAAAATAAAAAAATAAATTAAGAACACTTAATGTTAAATTTCTCCCTCAGCTCACGCAAAAACTTGTTGTGTCATGCACTAGCTGTCTTCTTCTCCTCTTGCCACAACTTCCCAGCTAACATCTTTGTTTCTTCACCTCAACATGGCTATCTTTGTTTCTTCACCTCAACATGGCTGCTTTATTTTTTTTATGTCAACCATGATTCAGCGTTGTGTGTGGAGTGGAGAGTCTCCTAGTTCCCAACGTGATTTGATCTCCACCAGCAGCTACATGTCTAGCTCAACCTGATGCTTCATTTGTTGCTTTTCTATCAGCTGCTTCGGTGTGTGTGGAGTGCCACCATCTTCCACGTTGCTTTTCTTCACCTGCTGCTAGCATCTCCTATCTCCACTAGCTGCCTCAACATGAGTTTGCCACAGCTGCTTGCCTCAACGTGAGTGAGTGGAGAGTCTTTAGTGAGGGCTGTGCGTCAGTAAGGGATTGGCTCTCTCAACTCCTCTCCAACAGCTCACTTATAATCATCTCTCCCCCACCTCTTGTTCTTTTCATTTTCTTCTTTTTTTAAGCCACCAGCTCACGTTATTCACCAGTGGAAGGTTCAACGTCACTGCTTCCATGTCTTTATGTGACAGAAAAAATAATTGTTTATGGTCCAACTTATTCACGCCCATTACTCTCTAATGCCAACTGATTTCTTTCTTTTCTTCTCACTATTCAGTGTCCACACCACCAGCTTTCTACGTGATTTTAGGATAAATTTTCTACCTTTTACACATAGATGATGTCTTCTTGTTCTTCTATCTATGCCAGCAGCCAACTTCTTTTTGGTTTAATGTATATTGAATGTCAAACTTTGCTTCACGCATAACCAAAATCCTTCTTTTTCTTTTTGCTGCCAGCTGCCCTTTGCTCTCTTTGTTTTCTTACGTTTTAGCCTCTTTTTTATACAAAAACCTTGGCTGCTACTATGCATTACGTTAATGTTAATTGGGTGGCCAAAACGTTAACATTTTGGCTCTTGCTTCCTTTAATAGATTTTCTTGCTTTAGGCTTTTAAAGGTCCCAAAATCTAGTATGTGCCTAGAATTAAAACAAATAACTCGCAATTAGTGCAATTTAAACATTAAATGGACAAGAGTTTAGCAAATTATGTATCAAAAATTAATACGAAATGTCCATTAACATTAATTAAGTTCTTTAAACCTCCAATTGTAAGGAACTAAAATATAGTCATCATAGAAATTGTTAGCCTCATTAAGTATTAGTAAAGGAATGCTTTCTGGTAGCTGCTTCTTGATATCTATTAAAATACAAACCTAGGTATAACTAATTCTTTACATTGTAGTTATTGCTTCTTCTATAAACAAAAGTTTTCCCATTTAACTTGCCAAATAACTTAAGCCTCTAGTTGTCCAATATTCAAGGGCTATGTTATGGATATTTAGTGTGTAAGGAATTTGTTTCTACCTTAAATCATAGCGTTAAATACCAAGTTTCCAAAATTGTAAAAGTAAAGGCTTGAAATTATAATTCTATGGGATAACATTTAATACCTTTTAAGCTTGTTTAGATGAGCACAATTTAAAAAGCAACATATTGTCATCATTAGGTTACATCTCCTACAGACTAAGAAGCTTCTAATGGTGGTTTGCCCAAGTGTTTAACGTAAGGAAAGTTGGCCTTTTGTCTATGAAAAAACCAATAAGAGTATATTCACATTTGACAACACCTTCCTTAAGAATGTCTATCTATAGAGCTATTATTTTTTTTACCATTGACGGAATAAGGAGTAATGGTGGACCTTCAGAGATGTTGAAGCATCCCTTAAAACCTACTTCTAGGATTTCCTAAGAGGGGCAGTATCAACATAAGACATGCTTTCAATTCTAGTGTATTAGTAGCTTGAGTTATAGGAAGTGTTTGAATTCCTAGAAGTAATTAAACATTGGAACTAGGTAATAAGTTAGAGTTGGTTAAAGGAGGAAAGTCCTCCACAATAAGAGTTATATTTAGGGTTAAATATTATGACATGAACCTAAAAAATGAAAAGGGTAAGATGAAGAGAGCCATTTGAAGAATATTGAAAAAGTTGTCAAATGAAGAAAAAAGTGGGAAAGAAGAGAATGGAGATCCCAGCTGCAAGAATTAATAGAGCTAAGAGCATATAATAGAATTGAAGAAAATGACATTTTGAGAATAGAAAACAAAGGAGGAGCCGCTATAGAGTTAAAAACAAGTAGTCATAGATGAAGGACCAAAGAAGTGAAAACCAAAAGATCCATAGAGCTTCAGAAGAGGTAGCAAGGCTCGAGGAGAAGACAAAGAATGACTTAAGTTACATGTAAATTTGTAGACTTGTTATGCCTTAAACTTTTTTAGTCTTCTATTTTTAGGTCTTTCATTTGAATGAATTTGAAGTTTATGAAAATTTGATCTACCGCTTTCATTATAACAAGATGATTTATAAATATTAATAGTATAAAGATAGTTTCTTCCATATTAATTACAGCAATAGAGTCCATATAAAATATAAACTATTGATACATTTTTCTCCATAAAAATCATGACATTTCATCCATTATCGTATCTCAAACAAACATAAACTAATAATAAATCTAGATATTCATTGGATAATAACATCAAGCTTCAAATTCAATTAATTTGTTTCTTTACTTCTTGATCCTTAATAGTAATCAGCATCATGTTCTTTTCCCTTAAACTATTGATAACATCAACACTTCTTAGTGTAGATTTTTTATCATATTATCCAAAAAAAATCAACATTCCTTACCATAACATTAAGATAGTTAATGATTTTCAATAGATGGAATAATTCATTAAATTGTAGCATTTTCAATTCATATTACCTTATATTTTGGATACCCAAAAAAATCTCTTTCCAAGGTTCTTCTTTGTCTTCAGTCCAAGTTTTCCTTAATTAAGCTTCCAATTTATAATGGCAAAAAGTATGAAAATACTTTTATATACTTGCTATTGAATTGGTGGAGGAATCTCCAATAATGATTCCTACAAAATAAATTACAGAATTTAATAAACCTTAAATGCTAATATGAGATTTTAAGTATAAGTAACTTTGCTTGAAACCCCTCAAACTAGCTTACCATAAACAAAAACTAGATGGAAGATATCATGTCTAATTTTGGTGCTCCCTATGATTGTCAAAGATTGAAGGAGATGGAATGAACCAAAGCAGAACACCAAATGGGTACAAAAAAAAGGAGATATTAGGAAATTTATTCCTCCTTCATTTTATATAATGTCATTTTTCGTTTAATGGAAAATGATGTCATATATTACGTAGCTTATATACAAGTCATATAAGCTCTTATATCCAATACGCAATCATTTCAAGGCCTCGTCAACCTCCCCAAATGGAATAAACAAAAAGTTAATGGACCATAACTTTTAAAATTATTAAAAACTATTTTTTAATTTTTTAATTCTAATGACTAAAATAATAATTAGTTAAAATAAACATAACTAATTTCAAGTCAATGCCTTCTTACTTTATTATATTATGATGTTTTCTTTATTTATTTATTTTTGATTGTCGAAACACCAAATATATTAGGTAAATGGTACTTTAATTATACACTCTTTTACTAATTTATAAGATAAATATAACTAAAAAACAATATTAATCATAATTAGAGTTTAAACAACATTGATATTATAATAACTAATTATAAGCTTCAATATTTAGTGTAACTATGATTACATCTTAAATTGTAACTTTTTTTACTCGCATATTCTTCACATTTCCTGAATTATATATATTCATATTTAAAAATTAATTTAAATCAACTAACTTAAACCTGTTTTGGTTTAATTATTTACTTAGAGGACTTAATGTGCTCCTCAATTCATTTTATTGAATCAAATAGATATAGCTATATCAAAAATTCAGAATATTATTAAGGGAAATTAAATTTAAAAAATAAAAGATAATATGATTGGAAGACTTTCGGTACATTATTTTTTTATTACAGACTGAGCACAATTTTTTATCTGATGATATATCATTGATAACAACCTTTAGTTTTTTCATATACATATTGATACTACTTTTTCCTTTATAGTATTGAGCTTGCATTATTTTTTTTAAAATTGAAATATTATTGAGTTGACAGATTCTAAACTATAGCAATATACAAAAGAGAGTAAAAACCAAGTCACCCCCTAACTAGTTACAGTAACTAACATGCCTCCACATGGAGTATCAACTAGGGACTATTCAGAACTAGAAAGAAAAACCAAAAGGTATCTTATCTATGATCATATATGCCATCTTGCTCACATACTCGAGGTCAATTGATGCTCCTCGCTTCTTGCTACTATGCTCGCTTGAATTTCATTCAAGATTTTATTGATATTTTTCGGTTGCCTAATGCTTATACACTTTGGTATTCCTTTCTTTGCATAACTAATAGATGGATTGAGTGAATGCAACTTTAAACAACATGACATTGGCCTTACTATTTTGAGTAGGATTAACATACCATTGCAGCGTTCCCTACCAGTCAAATAGTGATTTCTCGGCTCCCACCATATATTGGAACCTACCCCAAACTACTTTGGAGTACTCACACCTAAAGAATAGGTGATTACAATCCTCATCTGCTGTATGACATAGCACACATTCCTTATCCATAGGATTAAACCATCTACACTTCGTTTGCAGCCTGTTTATAATAGCTAACCAAGCGATAAAGGATGCTTTCGGGCTCAAGGATTGCTTAAAAATAAGATGAAACTAAGATACTTTGTTGGTGTCATGGCAGAAAATCCAATAACAAGTGGCATTAGTAAACCCTTCACTCATATTAGGTGTCCAGCATATAGTATCAGGTAGTGTTCTAACCCTAATGTGAGGAAGATGATCCATCAGTAAATTAGCCCACCTGAAATTGTTTCTCCATTCTCTGTCAGATATGAGTTCAGATACCTTCGCTTCTAATGGTAACCGATTTTGAAGATGGGATGTAATTGGACTTTGGGTAAGGAGGCTTACCTCACACCAGTTGTCTAGCAAAAACTAGGTTTCATGACCTCCATTGATGCAATGTTTGATGAAAGGGTAAAGAAGAGGCCTCAATTTTAAGAACTCACTAAACCAAGAGAAATGGATAGAGTTATCTACTTACTAGAAATTTCGATGCTGGATATAAACTTGCTGGATCCACTTTGTCCATAAGGCTTCTTGATCCGTGATTAAGCATCATAGTTTCTTACTAATTAAGACTCATTTCATGGCTACTGTGGAATGGATATCAAGACCTCCCACCATCTTTGGCTTAGTAATGTCACTCCATTTGACCTTTGCATTACCCCCCGTATCATACTTCCTAGCCCACAAGAAGTTTTTTAGCAAACTGTTGATTTTTTGACTAGTTTTCTAGGTAGGACCGTATGCGCTAGCCAATTTATATGCAAGCTACAAAGCAACGACACAATTAAAGTAAGTCTTCCCCCATTGGACAAGAATCGGTTTTGCCATGATAGCACTCTTGATTTTATCCTTTCCAGTATGGGAAGGCACTCACTATACTTTAGTTTATGAGGAGATAACATCACGCCTTAAGTATCGCAGGTAAGGTGGCTGAAAGGTGAGCGCAGTAGTGTACAGGAATTCCCTTGTCTATTGTACATTCGTTGTAAGGATTAAGCAACTTTTGCCGAAATTTATTCAGAGACCAAACTATTGGGAGAATGTGGATAAGCAGTACATCAGAATGTTAACTGATGCAATATCTATGGTATAAAACAATAGGAGGTCATTCAAAAATATAAGGTGAGTGAGCTTCAACTCTCAATATTTGTGATGGTATTGAAAACGCCCATTGGACGCCGAAAGAGTACTTAAAAGCCGAGACACTCCTTCCATAACTAAGGTAAATAGATAGGGGATAACGGGGTCCCTTATCTAAGCCCCATACCATTTTTGAATGGTTTGGAAGGAGTTCCATTGACTAGCACACTTATTGTGGGAGTTTTAACACATTCTATAATCCAATTCATAAATACCATCGGGATATCAAGAAACTACAGACATAACCTAAGGAAATTCCAATTGGCCGTATCATAGGCTTTATAAAAGTCAATTTTCAGTATGGAACTTCAAATTAGCATTCGAAGAGTAGTCTTTGAATAATTCCTGAATAAGGAGGATATTTTCCCCTATGTTTCTACTTGGTAGAAATGCACCTTAGGTGATAATGACATTTTTTGCTAAGATCCTCTTCCATTTGTCTGGCAACAATTTTACAATGATTTTATAATCTAGTTACATCACGAGATAGGCCTGAAATCCCCTATTTTCAATGGATGTACCTTCTTCAGGATCAAGCTAATAAAGGTACTATTGAGTTCCTATAGCATCGTGGAGTTCTGAAAAAATTCCAATATCGTCTCCACCACTAATTGCCTAGTAATATTCCAAATGTGCTGAAAGAACCACCCTATGAACCCATCCAAAGTTGGTGCTTTAGAAAGGTGCATTTTGAAGACTATTGCTTTTATATCCTATGTTGCAAATGGTGCTATTAAAAAAGCCTGAAGTTTTTGACTAATGTTTCCTCGAAGTATCCTCCTTAAATTAACAGAGGGAAGCTCCACCGTATCAGCCCATTAGCTGGGAGAACACCATCTCATAGCCAGTTCAGCCTTGCCTTCTGTCTCTAGAACGACTGTTGTACTGTTAATTCTTGTTGGAAGCCCCTCAGTAACTGTATTTCTATGATTCTCCATTGTTGGTCATCTGGATGCGTGGAATACATCTCCTGTGCCTGATGTAATCGACTTTTCATATTGGATATATTCTGGTTTCTGCTTTTGGTAAAGTTTTTTAATGCATTTCTCACCTTCCTCAACTTAGTCATAAGCTAGAATGCCTTAAAACCCCTAACCTCTAGCTGTCAACAATGGGTGAGGATATCCATGAACCCCTCTAATTAAGTGATGCCATTAAAGGACTGAAATGGTGCTTGCACCTTGCGGTTATCCATCTTACATCGAACTAGTATAAAGAAATGATTCGACGTTAAATTATCACCATAATGCACCAAAGATTGTGTGAAGACATTAGCCATTTCGAATTCACCAAACACCTATCCAATTTCTTCTTAATAAGTATGGTGCCCTGTTGATTATTCGACCATGTAAGCACTCTACCAGTGGAACATAAGTCTATCATTGCAATCTGAAGAAGTAGATTTGTAAGTTCAGTAGTATTAGCATTAGTGTAGATTTTCCTCCCTTTTGATTCCTTAGTGCTCAATATACAATTGAAGTCACCCACTGTTAGCCAAGGAGCAGAGATCGTATGTTGTAGACTTAATAAACTTTGCCACAAATAGTTTCGTTGGAAAGCAAAATTAGCAGCATAAATTAATGTAACATCAAATTGAAATAACTGACTTTTAAGCTTACAAGAAAGATGTATGTGCTGAGCACTCCTCCTCCAAGAGTACTCCCACCAAATTAGTATTATAGCAGCATATAATCCAACCATTAAAGTAGGAATTGTGCTTGGAAAGGCTTCTTCAATGATCTCCCAACATATTTGTAACATTTAGTATAGATAGGTCTCAAAGCTGAGTTTCAAGAAGGCTCACCAGAAATGGGTTCTTCTTTAGTATGAGCTCTCGTAGGATAGCTCGTTTGGAGGCATTATTTAGTCAACTCGTATTCCATACTAGAAGAGACATTCTAGGGATATCACCCCTTTACGTTTCTTTTTACTCTTTTTCCTAACTCCACTTTGTCGAGCTACCTCTGTTGGGGTATGGTGGGTAGTGTCTAGAGCCAACTGTAGGTATTAATTCTCTTTGTTTATAGTCCCACATTCCCCTATGTGAATCTCCACCAAATCCTGAGAAGCCTGTGAAATTAGGTCTGTTGCCTCTGATTCATTTACCTGTCCTTTTTCCCTACCTTGGGAGATTGAAAACTCCACTTGATATTTGTCTGATTATCTAAACTAGAGTGTAATAATAGTGCTTCCTCCCTCATGGTTGGGGAAGTCATCAGAACTAGGTGGTGCTCCTCACTAGGTGTAACCCCTTCACTGATGACTTATTGTAACATCTCCTCACCTATGGGAAGAGTAATTTAGTAATTTGGAACGGGTTGAGAATATTTAAAGTGTTTTGCTATGTTAATGCATTTATTTATGCACATGAATAGCAAATAGTGAATTGTTGCACATATAAATGATTGTACATGCATTCATGACATTTCCCGGTATTAGTGAGAATAAATGTGTTTTATGAAAAATTTGCTTTTTGTGAATGAAAAATTGCATTGGAAAGGGTTATTGGGGTTTTCTAATTTTTAGAGAATTATAGGAATTTTTTGGGAATTTTTCGGAGTCGTTTCCAGACCCAAAAAACTGTCAAGTGACAGAATAGGGGTCTACTGGTAGTGAAAATGACTGTCCAATGGCACTGGAAACTTAGACACATGAAATTAGAAATTTTTGGAATTGAGCCATTGGAATTTTGGAGAAAAATTGGAATTGAATTGGGAAGAAAATGAAGAGAGCCAATGAGAGTGTGACATGTGGCAAGTGACACATGTCACTTGCCTACATGTCCACCTAA
>JANIIA010000001.1:16743173-16770428 GCA_027478495.1 Erythroxylum alaternifolium
AAATGAGGAAGAGTTTGGTTTTAAAAATCTTGTGATTTACAATTAATGTTTTATTATTCAAATTGATGTGATGCCATATGGAGTAACTGTAGCAATTGCACGTAGCGCTCCCTTATCATAAGATATGTACCGGAATGACCTACGGACGTCCCGGTGCGTACCCTACGATAAAGGGGTGTTACACTTATCCCTTCCTTTGATTTCCTCTATCAGGTCAGGTTGTTGATTCTCATTGTTCAGAACCAGATTTTCCTTTAGGGTCCTTGGATGGTCTGTTTTTCTTGGTTGGGATTCCCTTTTTGTTCTCCATTGGTTTCCATGGGAAGGTTACCGGAATGATTTTGTAGACCATATCACCACCATCTCCTATACTCAACACTAACAAAGAATCCGAAAGATGAGTATCTTTTGAAATCTCTATACAGACTGTGGCATAGTCGACCCTTTCCATATTGGCTGTAAAAACATCCAATCTCACCAGTTTACCTAACGAGCTTGTCACATAACTGAGTCCCTCAAAAGTCCATAGCTCCATGGGAGGCTTGTGTAAGTGAACCCATAGTGGAAATGATTCTACGACGTTTCTATTCATCTCCAATCTAGGTCGTCATTGCTACAAAAATAGTGGCTGGTTTCCAATGTTCCATGGCTTATGGTCCGTAATTTTATTCAAATCGCAATCTTTACCAAATTTGAAAAGGAAGGTGTCGTCTTCCCTTAGCAAGACCCTCTCTAAGCCCTTCTGACCCCATCGGGTTTTTTCCCAGGCATTGACCATAGGGAACGCAGGCCACTTACTCCAAAAGAATCCAATAAGAGCAGAAGACCATTTTTTCACACTGGCATCAAGAATCTCCTTAGGGGGCAAATGATTCCATCCTTCACAACACCTTGGTAGTGCTTAAGAGCAACTTATGGTGGAGGAGAAAACAACTTTTTCTTCCAGGCCCCCGCAGGCAATTGCCCTTTCTCCTTCGCTAGTGTAGTGTTTACACGAATAGGGTGTTTGTAAGATTTAGGCTTGGGGGTTTTTTGAAGGATGAGCTTGCTCGACAAAGCTGGGAAATCTTCCTTGACTCCCGAAGTTTCTCTAAATTCCATCAGAAGTCCCCACGGCCGTGGGTAGCTTGGTCGGAAAGAGTGAAGGTAAAGAAGTTCAAAACTTTGGGCGAGATGGGCCAAGTGGCCTAGCCTAGGCCGAAAGGGGAGAGGGAGGGGTAGTATGGTAAAAGGGTTAGAAAGAAGGGACAGAATATAAGCGTTTGCTTTCACTTTCAAGATTTTCCTTTTCAATCGGATAACACCAAATCCTTCAAGTTTCTTGCACTCCAAGTTCTATATACATACATATAATTATATATGTATCTATATGTATACAAGATTTGGAGGCGTGTAATGCAGGATTTTCTTTACGGGTAAAAAAAGACGGAATAACAAAAACAGTAACTATGAGTTACACTCTTTTGCTATTGATTTTACTCTCGGGTTTTCCAAGTTGTCGATCATGGGGTTGGTTCACTTCTTCCTCAGAGGCTCGCCATACACAGAAGCCACCCTCATACACGAAGGACTTCTCTGTTGCTGAGTTTTCGATGGATGTTTTCAGAGACGACAAGGGGATGAAACTTATTGAGAACGCAAGACAAAAGTTGGTGGGCTTGAATCATTATTCCTGTTGGCAGAATGCTTATGAGCAGCTCTTTGCTGGTTGCTCACAGATTCTTGGTATTGAGGAGAAACGCTCCAGATTCGCTTGGCACCTCAGTGATTGCTTCCAGAAGGACTCAGGGAGGCCGTCTTTACCATATTGTGACACAAAAGCTCCCATGGTTGATTGTCTAAGGAAGTTAACTGACACCGAGAATAAGGTGTACTTGGAATTTTTGCTTGAGACTAATTCTATGTGCCATCAGTTACAGTTAAGTATAAATTCCTTTTCAATGGAAAACATAAATTTCAGCAGTGCCCTCATCTCATAAACTTAATATGGCTTACAGATCTAATATTTGCTTGCAGGAATTGAACTGTATATTACTTCTTTTTTATCTATTTATTCATTGTAAAGCTGACACGGGTCTTTGTTGCTTTATACAATAGGGCCCATGCATTTAAGAATAAAATGGAGAGACTAGTAAATGAACTTAAAGATTCAGCAGAAGTTACGGAAGACAAGTTAGAGAGTATACAAGAGAGAACAGATTCCTTGTGCCAGAGCTCAAACAAGATTCATGATTCTTTAAGTACGATCGATGCCCGAGTTCATAATGTGGCTAAAACAACAGAGGACGTAAATCAGCACATGGACGTTCTGTCAAAACATTCAGAAGCTGTTTTTGAGCAATCCAAGGAAATTGTTGATTCTCAACTGAAGTTGAGAGAAGAGCAAGGGAGGATGAATGAGACTTTCAAGGAAGGGATGGCAACGATCCTGGATGCTTATGAAAAATTGGACCAAAAATTTAGTGACTTGATGAATGAAGCTATAGAAATTGAGAAACAGATGGATTATCTTGGCGAATCAATGTCTTCAAAAATGCAAAACCTAGAGAACAAAGCTGATAATATAGAGAATGTGGCAGAGAAATCCTTGGATAACCAACAAAAACTTCTAGATGGACAATACACTGCACTCAAGAGTCTTCAACTGCTGACTAAATCTCAATCAGAAGCACTAGAAGAGAGCAGGTGAACAAGGGAATGAATACTGAATGAAAATTTTACTAGAATGTCTGCAGAAATTATCTCTTTTCCTTATCAAATTGCAGGAATGCAATGCAGCGGTTAGCTGAGTATGGCCGTAGACAGCAGGAAGAACTTCTTCAGCGGCAACAGCAGCTTCAGCAAGTGCATGATCACTTGATCGAGAATTCGAAGTCAATATTGACTTCTCAGGTACTGTTACATAGAGCCAATCAAATAATATTCAAGTAATCATTCCTGAAAACAATATTCACACCTTTTCCTGTAAGTTGCTTTTGCAGGAAGCTTTTGAATCAAAGCAAGCAAGCATGTTCATCGCTTTGGAAAGGCTATTTGCTTTACAGAAGGCAATTTTGGTAGAATCACGAATAGTTAAGTCATTCTTCATCTATTGTATGTCAGTTTTTATTATCCATATGTTCACCAGCACAAAGCAAACATATGATGTAAGAGCCAGGCTATATATTGGTAAGCATGTCCTATCATCGTTAGATATCCCTTTTCGTTCTTCTTCTGTTAGCTCCAGAAGTTTAGTAGTCCTATAGCATAAAACCTAACAAGCGGATTTCGGTTTGCAGGTTTATTTGCTACATTCTTTGTAGAAGTTGCAGTATTTCGGATGACATCATTTACTATAGATCATCAAGCATGGATGATTATTATAATCCGGTTAGCATATCTGCTTCTTGCTTCCTTTCAGTTCCTGCATGCTATTTACACATACAGGTTAGTAACACGAAAACTCTCATCCATTTCACTTATAAAGATGCCTTTCAACTGTCTGAAGCTCAGAGTATATTTTACATTAAATGTAATGACAGGGACTATGAAGCTTTGAACCATAAGATGATCCTGAAATTAATGGAGAAGGTCAATTCCATTCAAAGAGATCAAGTGATGTCCTGGGGAACAGAAAACAGAATAAACTGGCCTTGTTGGCTTAAAACAGATGTAGCGGAGGAGGATACATTGGAAGACCCTGATTATACATCTGAAGAAGTTGAAGAGAATTCAATCACCACTTCCAACAAAAACGCATACTACCTCCGAAGCTGTAGCAGGAACTGAAGGTTGTTAAGCGGATTTTCAAGAACCCTTTGAGAGGCATCATGTAGCTAAGAGGGTAAGAGAAAGACATGTTAGGTAATGAAAAAACGTCGATAGAGAACTTTTGGTATGTACTGTCCTAGGATCTATTGCATAAGGCTATATTTGGTTGGAAGTAAGGTTTTTAATAGAATATAATATAATGAAATGAAATGATTTATAAATGAATAAAATATAAATGAATGTAATATTAAAAAATTGTTGTTTCGGAGAAATGAAAAAATTCATAATATAATATGGTGAAATGTTGTTTGGAAGAAGGATTCATGATGTAATATAATCAAATGTTATTTATCATTTTACATTTGATCATAAACTCTTCAAATCGAAAGTAACTTATTTTTACTGTTTAGGATGGAATATGATCTATCATATTCCATTTCATTCTATTATAAACCCGCCTCCCAAACGATGGAATAATATTATATTCCATTTTATTCTATTAATAACTACCTAACCAAACATAGCCTAAGGCTAATTAAATTTTATTTTTGTTTAGTACTGTATAATAAGAGGTATAATTATTTCCTTTTTTTAGTTATGCATACAATATGTAGAAAAGACTTTCCACTGTTGGGTGAACGTACAGCTCCTCTAAAAAATATAGGTAATCAGAAATTCTTAACCCACTAACATTTTCACTACCTAAATAACTTAACTGGATTAGTATTAAAGTGAGGCTTAAGATGATGTAAGCTAATTGCTGACCTCTTCACACCAAAAAACGAAAGAAAGAAAGAAAGAAAGAAAGAAAGGATATTATAACCATTTGAGCTTTATTGTCAACTCAACAAGTAAGCTTGTCAGCTTTGATTCACAAACTTTAATAATAAAAAGTATTCGTTTTATGAAAATGTGTGTTGAGGTAAATAATAAGGATAAGCTACAAGAGGTTATATTAGTGATGAATTTAAATGAAACAAGAAAGTTGGTTAAGGTTGAAATAATGATTTTGTTTAGTTGGAAGCTGAATTTGAAGAGTAAGATGGGGAAGTCTATGGGACATATTTTTAGGTATAGAACTTATTAGGATTTATCTATTATATTATTTGAAAAGAATCAATTAGAACAAGAGAAGATGAGAAAGTTAGAGATACAATATGAAAATTTATTGGGAAACTATTTGGATGGAATCCCAAGTGGGGAGGAAGCATTTGGAGGAAGAAATGATAATACTAATATAGGTTATGGAGACGTGGAAACAGGAAAAGGGAATAGATTTATAAAGTTATCTAATTAAGCTATAAGAAATAGAACAATAAATTAGCTACTGATCTTTTTTTATGAGTTGAATCAAAAAATTGATTGCATGAGAAGGAGGAGGAAAACCTAAGTGTTGAAAATGACTAGAATAAGCAGTTTAGCTTAGAAGAGAAATTCACAAAAGTTGACTCCTCGATGAGAAGATCAGGGAGGAAGAGGGGACAAGGTAATGTAAGAAGTTTTAACCTATAGCTCATTAAGTTTTGTTTATGATATTTTGGAATATCAAATAGTTAAATGACCCTCTAAAGAAGCAGGTGATTAGAGAAGTTATTTTGGAGAAAAAAAACCTAGTTGTATGAGATTACTTGAGACGAAAATAAAGGACAATAGATTAAAAGATATTAATAAGTGTAAATTGTATCGTGTTTTAGGGCATATTTTGATATGTATTTAGTTGTTAATTCAATCATTTAGTATGAGTTTAGGTTAGAATTGTGTTAGTTTGTTAATTATTTGTGTTTTAAGGGTTAGTATAATCTTTTGAGCTTAAATGTTATGTTTTTTAGGTACCTTGATGTGTTTGCTAATATTTAGAGTTAAAATCGAAGAACGGAAGAGTTTTGGAGACATTCGGGCCTAAACAACGGCCCACCCACGATCTTGACAGAAGCTCCAAGAATGGCTTACAATCGTGGCCTACGTACCACAATCATGATAGAAGGCTCAGATGTGGGTAGACATGCAGACACTTACGGACTTCATGCTTCAAAGGATTTTTTTGAACCTTTTAGACCTCGGAAAAGCCCTAGGGTTACACAAAGAATAAGAGACTATTTAAAAGGAGAGAAGTTGGACATAAAGTAGATAACACATCAACTTGGTTATCACCAAACAACAATGGGGAATCTCAAGAGTTGAATGATAAAAAGAGATGGAAAGAATGATGGTGGAGGAAATACATCATGAAAAGCGACAGACCCTTATGGACGTCATGAGGCCACAACTTAATGCCCATCGTCAAGGGATTACACGACCATTGGTGCAAGAGAATACATTCAAGATCAAACCATCACTGCTAAGTATGTTGCGAAACAACGAGCAATTCTATAGATTAGCCAATGAGGATCCCAATGCTGATTCAACTAATTTCTTAGAAATTTGTTGCACCTTCCGATATATTGGGATGTCAAAGGATGCTATTAAGATGAGCCTCTTTCCATTTACACTTAGGGATCGAGCTAAGGCTTAGTTGAATTCTCTCTACCCAGCCAACATCACAACTTAGGAGTAGTTAGTGCAAGTTTTTCTAGATAAGTATTTCGTTCTAAACAAGACAACAAGACTAATAAAGGAAATTATCAATTTCTATCAAAATGCCGGAGAGTCTTTCTATGAAGTGTGGGAACAGTATAAGGAGTTGTTAAGGAGTTATTCTCATTATAACCTACCCAACGAATTCCTATTGCAAACTTTCTACACTGGAGTTAATCCACCCACAAGGAGCACTATAGACGCAGCTACTGGAGGATCATTCATGAGGAAAACAGTTGAAGCAGCACACAATCTATTAAAAGACATAACATACACTAGTTGTTTTTAGACATCAGAATGAAGTAGACAATAGTCATCCTTTTGGGACCCATGAGGAATGATTGTTGCAAATTCAATAAAAACATTCCAGGATGAGATCGACAACTTAACCAAGCAATTGAATAGCCTGAAAGCCATCTCTTCCTCTCCATTCACAGCAGTACAGCACTAATATGAGTCATTTGGACAAGAGAGTTATATCACAGCTGATTACTTCTTAGGGGAAAACAACAATGTGGAGCAATTCAACTTTAATGGAGCATAAATTGGTTAGGGATATAGTAATCCTTATTCCAACATATAACCATTGAGGTGACATAACTACCCAAATTTTCATTGGTTTAACAATACTAAGATTCAATTTAAAAATCAAGGTTCACGTGGAAATCAACAGGATAAATACAATGAATATGATTCCAAATTGGATAAGATCATGGACGAGACCTAGAAGATGTTAGAAGATGTTAGAAGAGTAAATTGACCAAGTAACAAGGACTTATACCTCTTCTATTCTCAGCTTGGAGGTTCAAGTGGAACAGTTTGCCAATGTATTATCTACAAAAAGTGTGGGAAGTATTCAAGGAACATCAAAGTATATCCAAGAGAGCAAGTTAAGGCTATCACACTTAGGAGTAGGAAAGAGTTGGGAGAACCCATAAATAGACCAGTTGAAACCCACTGTGTAGAAGACCAAGAGAAGTAGAGAAAGGATGAAGAAAAGAATGAGGAGCCTCCCTATGTTCCTCCTCCATCTTACCCACCAAGAATACCATTCATAAGAGTTGATGATGTCGAATCTTCAAAGGAGCATAAGGAAGAAAAACATATGACAATGGGGATTAAGTTTGAAGAAGCTATGAAAGTCTCTGTTTGTGAAGCAAAAGAAGAAGAACAAAAGGGAATGATTAAGGAAGAACAAAGCCAGCTCACCCTTTTACCAAACAAACTGCTACACTTAATAAAATATTCAAGGAGTTTTGTTACTCCCTATTTTATTGACAATTTGTTAGTGAAAAGGACATTACTAAAATTAATTGATTTTCTCAACTAGATTAATATTTTCCTTCTAATCATTTTGCAATTTGTAGCTTACTCACAGGCTATAAAATTGATGTTGAATGAGAAGGGTAGAAGCAAGCCATTCATAATTAATCCTGGCTAAGCTTCCAAGGATGCAAGGTCAAGCTAATGTAAATTAGCATGTTTAGTAGTTAGATTTAAATTATTGTGTCGTTAGGTTTGTTTTAAATTCTAAAATAAGCTTGTAATGATGTAGATGGTTGGATTGCTAACTCTCTCATTCTTTTTGAATCAATTATAAGAAAGTGAACCCAAGTCAATGTGAAGCGCATTGGGTCTCCATCTTCGACACCATCCCCATCTCAGTCACCCTGATGAGTTTGTGTTCTAACCCTTCTCTTTTCATTTTTGTTAATATTTTCTTCTTATATTTTTTGTATATCGTGTTTTATTTAACCTGGTGTGTTTATGTACCCTTCTCATATTAAGGATAATGTGTTGTTCAAGTGTAAGGAGGGTTATGTGTTTTGCTTTGAGTGTGAATTTTGTATATTGTTATGTTACTGTGTTTAAGTTGCCTATTGCGAATTGTGTGAATGTATCAATGACTTAGATGCCTATTGCGAATTGTGTGAATGTATCAATGACTTAGATGGATTGAAATTGATTTAATTTTTAACATAATCTATTAGGTTATGAAGAGTCATTAATTCGCGAAATTAGTGATCTGGGTTTTCTGGCTAAAATATGCAAGTTAATTAGGATTTAGTATTAATTTATCATCCTATAAGTTGTCACATTCATTTATAACTTTAGGTCTTTTGACTAAGTAGCTTTGCTATTATTCTTTCATGAAAACGAGTAGCTAAAGCAACAAGGTAGGAATTAATTAAAAAAAGTATTTGTAAATTATAAATAAATAAATATTCTACTGGCCTTCGGGTTATGAATACAACTAGTAGTCAGTTGAGAACGTGATGTAGCTGAGTAACCAAATCGACACGCATCACAAATTTGTACCTCCACACCAAAAGACTATAATGACGTTCCAACCAAGCAACTTATTAAAAACATAACTTAGTCAAGTAACCGGATCGACATTCATCACCAATGTTTGCCTTCGTGTAAAAAGACTAGGTCTATGTCCACAAAAAGTAATTAAAATATGTTTTCTAATAAAACCTACCAAACTTGTAAGTAGCTTAACTTTTCATGAAAATGAACTTAGGATTAGTTACAAAGTTTGAAAGACCAAATAATTATTAATGTGTGTGTACAATTTGAAAAAAGTGAATAAACTTGACATTTAACTTTTGATTAATATGTAATCTAGAGCTTCTAAATGCAGATTTTGCATGTTAATTATTTGGAACAACTTGAATGTTGTGTTTAAAGTTAAATTTATTTCATAAATTTGAAGCCATTGTCTCATTATTGCATTATTTGCTTTGTGATTTTGTGTTGTTTGTTGTTTTGTTTGCTTGTGGATAAGTAAATGTTTAAGTGTGGGGATGTGATAAGTGTAAATTGCATCATGCTTTAGGGCATAGTTTGATATGTATTTAGTCGTTAATTCAATCATTTAGTATGTATTTAGGTTAGAATTTTGTTAGTTTGTTAATTATTTGTATCTTAAGTGTTTTGAGGGTTAGTAGAAGCTTTTAAGCTTAAATATTATATTTTTAAATTACATTGACATGTTTGCTAGTGTTCAGGGTAAACATTGAAGAACTAAGGAGTTTCGAAGACATTCAAGTCAAAAAAAATAGCCTACGATCGTGACAGAAGACTCAAATGTGAGCCACGATTGTGGCCTGCATCGATAGACACACAGACATTTATGAACTTCATGTTTTGAGGGACTTTTTGGACCTTTTGGACCCCTAAAAAAACCTTGGGTTACCTAAAACGTAAGAGACTATTTAAAGAACGACAAGAGAAAAAAGAAGGGAGTTTTTCGTGCAACCACTTTTGGAAACCCTAAGAGAAAAAGAGGAAGAGAAAGAAAAAGGAAGAAGGAGCGGTCTCGACATGCTTCCCAGATCATCCATTCTAAGTTTCTGTTTTCTTTTTGTTTCATTTTTATTCATGTATAAAGCTAGGATGGATTCTATGATGATAGATGGTAGAATGTTGATGATACTCTAACTCTTCTATAGATGGTAGAATGTTGATGATGTTCTAACTCTTCTTCAGGATTTTATTTTGATTTAATGATAATTTAATTGATTGTGTTTATTGGATGAATGTCGTGATTTGATTGTGTTCTTACATAATTCGATAACAAACTGAGAGGGTGAACTAAATGAAAAACTATTAAATCATATTAATGAGAGTTAGGTGATTTAATAAAAACCGTGACAAATCATATTGGTAATTATGCAGAGAGAGATCTCGTATGATGTTCCGATAGTTTATTAGAGTGCTTCAAATCTAATTAGGGTTTTAGATCATTTTTTAATTGAGAGATTGCAAATTCCATAATCTAAGTAGGATTTATAATTTAGGGTTTAATAGTTATAACTCAAGAGAAAGTAATCAGCCTTAAGATAGTCTAGAACTGACACTCCTTTGACACATAATCGATTAGTTTAGCATTAATTATAAGTAAAATCCCTTTCTCATAACTTGGTAAATTCTTGGTTGATTTCTATTATACGTGTTTGTTGCTTAATTGTTAATTCCTTTGTGTTTAATTTCTGATTTAAGTGGTTGAATTCAATTCTCATGATCACTTTTCGTTGCATTGTTTATTTTGAGTTTCATATCTTTTTAGCCTTAGATTTTAGGATTAGATTAGTCCCCTTCCTTATGAGATCGACACCTTTTATATTACAATCCCAACCCGTGCGTTTGTGATATTTGAGAGCTTATAAATTTTAAAGCTCGAACTATATGATTAGATAGTATGAAGTTTTTGGGCAGCAAATGGAACGTAAAGGCAAACTACATTCAACATTATAATAGTATAATATTGTATGCATTCAACTCCTAGGTTATGCAAGTGGAATCACCAAAAGTATAGATCAGTTCATCCATTTTGTGTGCAATTAAGAGGGGTTAGCTATTTTCGCAATGAAAGTGGTCTATGCCTCTAATTTTAAATTCTAGAGGAAGTTACTTTGGGAGGATCTAATATTTATTTAAGCTACAATAGGAGGGCCATGAGTTGTAATAGGAGACTTTAATTGCATACTTGGCCAAAATGAAGCAGAAGGGGAAGGAGTCAGGTTGAATAGCATTGGTAGTAAGTTGAGACAAAGCTTATTAGATATCTAATATAGGGCGAATTTCTTCACTTGGTCCAATAAACAGCTCAATAAAATGCTTACTAGAAAGAAGTTGGATCGAGTTTTAGTCAACCAGCACTGGATGAACCATTTCCTGAATTCATTTGCCTTGTTTGGAGAACCTTTTTGTTCTAACCACTCCTCTATTAAGTTAAGCAGTCTAAAATCCCTACCTAGCTTGAAATTGTCCTTTAAATTCTTCAATTTCCTTCCTGGAAAAGAGGGTTTCATGAAGTTGGTAAAAGAAACATGGGATGAGGAAGTAGTAGGTTGTAAGGCATAAAAATTTATGAGAAAATTACAATGTGTTAAGCAGAGGATCAAAGCCTTTTTAAAGGGAAATGACATAACCCAAAATTTGTAGAAGACTAAGGATAATTTAAGGAGACCACAAGTTGATTGCTACTAAAACTCTCATAACCAGCCTAAGCAAAAAATTGAGAGGAATTTAACACGGCACTTCAATAGCACTGTTCCTTGTTAAAATATATGGCAATAGAGAGATAGATCAAGAAAGGTGATTTTAGTACAAAATTTTTCCACACCTTAATCTTGGCGCAAAAGAATAGTAATAATATTACTTGCATCATAAATAAGGACATGATGTAGCATAAACAATGCAAAACAAGGGTACAAATTGATATGTTGATTTGAGTCATAAATACCGATAACAACACTATTTACCTATTGATTCAACATGAATGTCGAGAAATAGGGCAAAGAAAGGCACAAAGTTGTCAGGATCTATTATTCATCAAAAAACCTCGAAACACATAGTTTTGGTGACTTAAATAGTCAAACCTTAAAAATTACTAAAAAGAGCAAAATACTAAAATATTTCTATTCTGAAAAAAGACAGAAAATATGAAAAAGGCTATAAGTAGCACTGAAAACGAACATTCTTACTAAAAGTTATGACAAATCAAAAAGTTTCCAAAAATAGCAAAAACAAAAAATCAACTTCGAAAATGTGAAAATCTGACTATTTTTTAAGTCGACAAAATTACGATATGATTTTGTAAAATCTATCCAAATATGCACAAACTATCTCTTGGACTGTATCATTCTCCCCGGGTGGAAAAATTTTTTCTCTCGAATCACTAGAAAAAGGGAATCAATTGCTTCACATTGAACACATCAGTTGTACGAATATGACTTGACAGCTTCAGAAGGTAAGCATTAAAATTGATTTTCTCGATGATCTTTATAGGATCAATCTTCCAAGCAGACAATTTATTGTAATCACCAATAGAAAAGTGATCCTCAGAATTGCCCACATAAAGTCACCCACTTAGAACTCAATATGTCATCTCTTCTTACCTGCAACTTCTTTGTACTTACCGGCAACCTTTAGCAGATTGTCATGAACAACCCTATGGACATCCTGTAATCCAATAACAAAATCTTCTGCTTTTCCATGCACTCTTATCTTGCTAGGTAGAGACAACAAATCATGAGGATCTTGAGGAAGAACAAAATACATAATCTGAAAAGGACTATACCTGGTACAACAATTAACCACATAGTTGTGCAAATTCAGCTTAGCTAAGCTTCATATTCCAACTTTTGACATTTTCACCAACCAAACTCCATAACAAATTACCCAATGAACGATTCACAACTTCAGTTTGCCATCAGTTTGGGGATGATAAGCACTATTGAAACTCAGTTGTGTATTTATCATTTTTCATATGAGCCAAAAAAGGCTAAGGAACCTGGTATCTCTGTCAAAAACAATTGAAGATGGCAGGTTATGCAATCTGTACACTTCTCTAAGGAATGATTGCGCCATATGAATGGCATCAGTAGTTTTCTTGTAAGGAATAAAATGAATCATCTTAGATAAATGATCAACAATGTAGATGGAATCATTACCTTGTTCTATTCTCAGTAACCCCAAACACAAAATCCATACTTATATCAACCTAAGGCTGTATAGGAACTGGTAAATGCCGAGACAAGCCCACATTAGTTGTTGTTCCCTTTGAAATTTGGCGAATTCAACATCATTTCATAAACCTTTTGATTTCCTTTCAAATGGTTGGCCAAAAATAGGAAGTTTGCACCAACTTCAACATTTTATCATGCCCCATTTGTTCTTCCTTGTGCAATTCAGTAATAATTTGCAGCCGCAAGCTACAATTGGGAATGCCAAATTGGTTCCCTTTAAATAAAAATTCATTTTGCAGAAGGTATGATGTCTTCTTACTAACTCTAATTTTTTCCAGAATGCTAGAAAAAAATGGGTCAATATCAAGTAAATTAGAGAAAGAGTTAAATCTAGATACCTTCACATTCATTCTATTCAAGAGGCTCTTCCTTCTACTCAATGCGTCGACAACTTGATTCGTCAAGCCAGACTTGTGTTTCATAACAAAAGTGAAATGTTCCAGGTATGCAACCCATGAGGCATGTCAGGTAGACACCTTGTCTTGGTTGTGCAAATGCTTAAATGCCTCATGATCAGTGTATATAATAAATTCCCTATGGAATAGGTAGTGTCTCTAGTGCTTGACAGCTTGAACCACGACATAGAATTCTACATCATAGGTGTTGTATCTTAACTTCATACTAGACAACTTCTTATTGAAATATGCAACAGGCCTGTTGTTCTGAACCAGGACTGCTTCAATGCCTACCTTAGAGGCATTAGAATGTAACTTGAAAAGTTGGTGGAAATCAGGCAGCACTAAAATTGGAGCTATAGTGAGGCGTTGCTTGACTAGTTCAAATGCATCTTTTGCTTCATCAATCCAAGAAATTTCATCCCTTTTATACAATTAATGACAGGCACCATAATGGTATTGAAATGTGGAATGAAACGCCTATAGAAAGATGCCAACCTATGAAACTACGAACTTCTGTAATGGAATTGGGTATAGGATAATTTCAAATTGCTTCAATTTTGGACTCGTCAACTTACAGGCCATCTCCAGAGACAACATAACCAAGGAAAAGGACCTTAGACGCCATGAAAGAGCACTTTTTTGTGATTGCATAAAACTTCTCCCTGTGAAGAACACTAAAAACATCCCGCAAGTGCTGAAGATGCTATTCTAGGTTAGCACTATAGATCAAAATATCATCAGAGTACATTACAACACACTTGCCAATGAATGGCCTCAAAATATCGTTTATCAGCTTCATAAAGGTATTAGGTGCATTTGATAGGCCAAACGGCATCAATAACCACTCATACAATCCCTCCCTCATTTTAAAGGTTGTTTTCCACTCATCCCCAAGCCTAATTTGAATTTGGTGATACCCGCTTTTCAAATCCAGTTTGGTAAATATTTTGGCACCACTCAGTAAATCAAGTAGATCATCTAAACGAGGAATAGGAAAATGGTACCCTATAGTAATTTTGTTGATTGCACGGCTAGGCACACACATGCGTCAGAAACCATATTTTTTTAGAGTAAGAAGGGTCGAAACCGCACAAGCACTCATACTCTTACGAATGAACCCATTTGCCAACAACTCTTTAACCTATCTCTTTAACTCTTCATGCCCATTGGGACTCATTCTATAGTGAGGATGATTTAGGAGGGAAGCACCAAACTCAAGATCAATCCAGTGTTGAATATTATGGAATCGAGGTAATCTATTGGGTAGCTCCCTAAGAAAAACATCTTGAAATTTAGTGATCAATGACGCCACTACATCTGGTGTTACAACACCTTCAACTACCTCCTTCCCTACCAAGGCATACACCACCTCGACATCTTACAAGTCTTCTTCAAACTTGGCCCAAGAAAACAAAGCAACATTGTCTTTCATGGACTTGTTCTCGATATATTCCTAATTTTGACTCCCTGAAACACGAAACTATAAGTATTGGTTATACCATCATATGTAACCCCTTTATCGAATTGCCACAAGCATCCTATCAACAAATGGCACGCATCCATAACAACATAACACAACACAAAATCCTTATACTTAGAACCAATGGAAAAAGTAACTAAAGCTTATTTAGAAACTATTACCTCACCACCTTTTTTTATCCAAGTAGTTTGTACAGTTTTGGGTGCAGCTCCGTCTTGATCCCAATTTCTGTATTGCTTCAATTGACACAATGTTTTCATAACTACCAGCATCAATCATAAATTTGCAGACCTTACCTAAGATGGTACAAATAGACTGGAAGATATTATTCCATAACCATTCATCATCAACAGATGCTCTTGGGGTCATACAGGACCTTGAAAACTACCAATGCAGTTCCCACATCTTTAGTCACAATCTCCTCATCAACTGTATCAGTATCAAACGCAGGCTCTTCTCCAATATACACGTCTTCCTCATCATCATCATCATCATTATCTACAAAGAGAGTTCTTTTTCCTGACTTCTTGCAATCTTTTTTTTATGCCCTACTTCACCACAATCGAAACACTTAATTCCGCTACTTCCAAGTTTGTCAAAACTAGTAGGATTATTAACAAAACCACTAGTGCCTGCACGTTTGCTACTACTACCACCAACGCCACTGTTACTATCGTCGCCACCGTTAACATTTCCTGTAGTACTAGAATTTGCGCGTTACTGCTATTTCTTCACCACTAGGGCTCTTTAATGTGCTGTCAAAACAAAAATAGGATTTAGCATGTTGACGGTATCTTGGATCTGCATTCTCAACCCGTCAATGTATCTCTCCACCAACTGCTCCTTAGTCTCCTGAATTATTTCTGACCAGGAGTTAATAGAACTCAGTAATATATTCATCTGCTGATCTCGTGCTCTGCTTCAAATTCTGAAAGCTTCATTACATCAATCGCTAGAAATTGTAGGGTAGAAAATTGCCACACATATGTTTCTTCATCTTTTCCCACATGACAATTTTAGACTTACCCAATCTTTGTCCAGTTAATTTTAATTGCTGTCACCAACTTGTGGCCCTATTTCGAAATCTGGTAGCCACCAATTGCACCTGCTTATTCTCAAGTATGTCTTTGAAATATAGAATTTCATCCACAATAGCCAGCCAATCCAGGAACTTTTCAGGATGTAGATTGCCATGTGACTCAAGATTTATTTCCTAATTCTAGTCTCCCATCTCTGTTGATCTATTTCAACACACACTTTAGGATGCTTGCGTATAGGCTCATCGAAATACTCATAATCCTCTCCGTCGTCAGAATCATCATCAACATCTACAGGTATTGGATTCCTAAGATGTCCAGGAATATTTAGATTTCATAATACCTTGTTGAATCTCGTCATCATACATTCTACCGTAGTCTCCATACGGTGATCTAGGCAGCATAATCACAGAGATCGAACTCGGCTCTGATACCAACTGACGTAGCAAAAACAATGATATAAATTGATACCGTTGATTTGAATCACGAATACCGATAATAACACTATTTACCTATTGATTCAACACGAATGTCAGGAAATAGGTCAAAGAAAGGCACACAGTCATTAGGATCTATTATTCATCAAAAAAAACCCCGAAATACATAGTTTAGGCAACTTAAACAGTCAAACCCTAAAAATTGCCAAAAAAGGGAAATATACTAAAATGTCCCTATTTTGGAAATAGACAGAAAAATATGAAAAATGTAATAAGTAGCACTGAAAACGGACATTCATACTAAAAGTTATGACAAATCAAAAAGTTTCCAAAAATAAGAAAAACGAGAAATTGACTCCCAAAATGTGAAAATCCAACTATTTTTAAAGTTGACATAAGTATGACTGCATGTTGTCGAATCTGTCCAGAGATGCACATGCTATCTCTTGGACTGCATCAAGAGGGAAGACTCTCTCATAGTAAGAGGAAATTGAAGAAACTTCAGTCAGATACTACCAAAAACTATAGGATCTAAGTAAGGAAGTAGAATGCGAATTGAATGAACTTAAACCTTATATAACTGACTGTTTAAGCCAGGAAAGAAAGGATAACTTGTTAAGGCCAATAATGGGGTAACAAATTATAGAGGTTCTATTTAACTTGAACCCAAACAAGTTTCCTAGGTCAAATAGTTTTAGTACTCACTTTTTCCAAAGTACTTGGGCTATTACTGGTGATTTAGTGATAGAAGTTGTGCAAGAACTATTTTCTAAGGTTAAAATTCTAAAAAGAGATTAAAAAATTTTTTGCCTTTTCCTAGAAAGTCAAACCTGAGAGCTATAAATGACTACCAACTGATTTCCTATTGTAACAAAATATACAAGGTCATCTCAAAGTTGATAGCTCAAATGCTCAAAGAGTCCCTTATAGGAAAAATCACTATAACACAAGGGGCTTTCGTTCCAAACAAAAATATTATTGATAACATACAAATGATTCAAGAGTTTTTGAAGGATTATGAAACCAAAAGACCCATTAAGAGTTATACGCTGAAGGTTAATCTTTATAAGGCCTTTGATACTATTCAGTACTATAGCTTCACTATTTAGAATCTAAAATCATTTGTTTATCTCCTAAAGTTCTTATAATGGATACATTCTTGTATAACTTTGTTTCCTTTGGTATTCTAATTAATGGCGCTTCACAAGGGTAATTAAATCAACTAAAGGAATTAGGTAGAGGGATCCTTTTTTCCCTACCTATTCAATTTAGGTATTGAGGTTCCATTTAGAGTTATCCAAGTGAAGACAGAAAATGATAGAAGATTCATATACCACCAGAAATGTAGGGAGATAAAAATTACTCATTTGGCTTTCACAAATGGTTTAATTTTACTTAGTGGAGTGGATTCCTACTCACTGAAGATTCCATTGATCAATTTAGAGGGCTTCGAGACTGAAAATGAACTATCAAAAAGGCAAAATATATCTATCGGGGGATGTTCAGAATCAAAATAAATTGAGCTTAATATCAAGATTGGAGACTAGTAGCTTGCCTTTTAAATATTTGGGAGTCTCAATATCTTGCAAAAAAACCATGATATGAAAAATGCTTTCCCCTTGTGGAAATGATCACAAACAGAATTAACAATTGTCAAAATAGGTTTCAATCTTATGGTGGATGGTGGGAGGTTGTAGCTTGTTTATTCAATTTTGAGGAATTTGCACAATCACTGAAGTTCTCATCTTTTCTTACCTATGACGTTGAATAAGGAGATTGGAAATGTATTAGAAACTTTTTATGGTCCAATAAAATAAACAAACTACACGGGAGCTAAAAGAAGATAGAAAATATTATGCTCATTAAAGAGGAAGTTGAACTAGGATTGGCCTTAATTTAGATGATTCATATAGTCTTGATAGTTAAAAGAATTTCGAGAATTTGCAGTGATAAGGAAGCCTTTTGGTCCAATTGGATAAATGAATATTATTTGAGTTATACCTCATTTTGTCAATTACCGATAGGAATGGAACATTCCTGGAGCTTGATTCAGATGTTAGGTAAAGAGAAGTTATTTATCCTTTTATTAAAAAAACAACTAGAAAATGGGCACTCAACGTGGCTTTGGTATGATAATTGGACCAATAGTAGCCCACTTGATATGAGGGGAAAATTAAATTAGCTAAGGCGCAAATTTTCTCCCAACTCCAAAATTAAATTTGTTATAAAAGAACAAAATTGGTGGTGCAGTAAGATGGGTGTATGAAGGTTAGCTCAGTTATTTTCTAACTGTTCACCTAAAACAGACCAGAAAGACAAAATATTATGGATGGCAAAAAGTTCAAGAAAGGTTAGCAACTCCTCTTACATGGTAATCCTTAGGCCTACATCTCTTAAAGTGAAATGCTACAAAGTGGTGTGGGAGAAAACCTTAATTATTAAACCCTCGTTCATAACATGGCTGCAGCTAAACAAAAACTAAGGACCAAGGATAGGTGTTTTGATCGAATAGACCTTCTCTTCCTATTATGTAAGTCAACTCCTAGAACTATTTCTCATCTTTTCTTCCAATGTAACTTTTCGGTTACACTTTGGTATAGAATACAACAATTGTGGAGTGTGTTTTGTGTGGTTACTGATTGGATAGACATTCTACACTAGATGAGTGAAATGATTAACAAATTGGGAAACGATGGAGCTATCCTTTTAGTTGTTTTATCTACTCATTATGGAGTGAAAGAAATTATAGAAAAAGAGGGATACACAGGACAAGTAGACATTCGTCCATAACACGATTTGTTAGACCAGAGAAATTCTAAAGGTGCATAAAGCATATGAAGGAGCCAGTACAAGAATAAAAAATAAGTGGTATTTGTGAATTGGAGTCCCTTTTCCAAATGTTTGTAAAATAGGGTTGTTGTACTTTGTAATCTTTTGTGACAATTTGTAAGTCTGGGATTGTTGAGTTAATTAGTTAAACCTTATTAAAGGTGGAAGTTGAGTTGCAATGCTGTAATGTTGTTAAGGTTGTACTTTCATTTTATTTTTCAAAAAAAAAAACTGTACACTGGTTATATCCTCTGCATAGAACTCATCCTCTAGTGAAATTTCTGCAGTACATTGTCAAAGATCACAAATTTTACTGCCTGGGAATAGCTCTTGCTGTACATTTGGGAAGAATTTTATTGGAAACTTGTCGCATTTACATCCTAAGAAACAGTCTCAAGTAATGAAGAACAGAAAACATAGAACTCAATGAGATTAAAAAGATCACAAATGTTTTTTTTTTTTTGAGAATTAAAAAATATCACAAATGTTAATTTCTTCATGTTGTTCCTTGTTGAAAAAGCGAATATATGCAGGCATACATATGCAGCAGAATCTATTACATCTCTGGATTCTTTATCCTCCTTGTCATTCATGACGCTTTTCTTTCAAGACCCTCTCTTCATCTTGATTCAGGCCAATGATTCTTCACCCGTATTTGATTCAACCGGATGAGCAGACTTGTGAAGAATCACGAGAACTTGCAGTCCGGCTGCTGCGGCGAGAGCTTCCAATTCTGCTACTGACCTGACGCGCATAAGCCACAACAGCCTTAGCCCATCTCCTGATCTCAGATTTAAACTTGCCGGAATCCAACTTCCTCAGGGACTTCCCTGGTTCCATTGATATTTCCATGAAAGGGAAGCATCTATTATCATCATGTCGTCTACGTTTCGACGTAAGCTGATCATTAACGACCTTGACAGAGTTGGATTTGTTAAGAGGAGTTTTCTTAACAGACATAAGGCCAATGTTCAGCTGCTTTCTCTTTTTTCTGAACACCAAGTTATGGTGTAGGTGGTTTACAAGTGAGGGGCAGGCATTTTTATACGAGTTAGAGAAGTACACCAAGGCAAGTAACGTAATATTGTACAACATATTATGTTCCATTGCGTGTAAATAGCCCAAATCATTGACTTGACTTTTCAGTTAGTCTATTAATTTGGTTTTTGTTCAACTCGATGAACTGTTCGTGACCTCTATTTGTTACTATAGAATTGATAATCAATACCTAATTGGAGATTAAAAGGATAGTTGCAAGTATGTTATTGTTTGACTAGTATATATATTCTTTGGTTTTTAAGTATTATTCTATGGGTTGTGCCTTGTACAATAGAATATCATGAGGTTTTTGAAATCTCATCAAGTCTCTTACCAACAATTTGATATTGTCTAACTTGCTGTAGTAATATAGTTCCGTGAATTTGAATCAGAAGTTAAGATACTTCCAAGAAATTTAGATAAATCATCCGGTTTCCTCAAACCACGCCCCTAAAATGTAGGAATTTCAAGTTTTGATTTTTTGTTTCCAGAAAAAGGAGAGAAAAATACCAAGACAGCCTCTCGTGGTTGGGGAGTCATGTTCCTCGATGTTTCACATTAGAAAAGTAAAAGAAGCTTAATTAGAAGATTCAGTATCCTCTAGAATTACCAATTTTTTTTTACAAAACCTTGAATTGATGGTAAAATTTCGAATTGAGTATTTATTGTTGGGAATTATGGGACTGTTTTAACACTCGCCAAACCTAATGTCTTGATAGTTATGGCGAATGTTGGAAGTCTATGAATTGAATCTACATACGAACAACATCAATCAACTGAGTTATCATTAATATCCCACTGATGTTGCAGAATGGCTAGTCAACCAGCAACAAGCACAATTAGACCAGACCGCAGTCCCCATTAATGGGAAGCCTGTTAACCAAATTTCAACTTGATTTCTCTGAAGCTCCTACTGCATGTAAGATCAGTAGAGCTAAAACGCAGGAAGCACGATCAAAAGCCTTAAGACCATCCCAGTAACTATAAGTCATAGATCAGGCGTTGGACCTGTAAATTGATTCTTTTATAACCAAACCTGGACTAATTGGGTCATAAAGTAAGCACATCGTGGTACGAGATCGAGTTACTCAGAGAAATCAAACTCTGAAACCTCAGAAACTTCATATTTGTGAGTCTATACGACCTTTACGACACATTGTGAGTAGTGGGTGAAGGCTCAAAAAGATACAGAGAGAACCTTTTGACCTCAAGCAAACACTAAATTTGGGATGAAAATTATCTGCCTTCGTTACCGATGTCATAACATATATACGTGAGAAATCAAATGAAAAATTGCTGGAACCCAGTAACTACTTCACTTCTCCACTTGTTTCTGTCAGTTGTCCCACGCTGTGTTCAGTTTGCAAAACAGCAATCCCCAATTTTGATGAGCCTTCTTCCCCACGTTTTGCTGCAGCGGTGCTGATACACAAACAGCGGCTTTATTGCTGCTCCTGTCGTGGGATTCGTATCACATTAATTATTCATTCACAAGTTTTTCTTTTTTACGTCAAAATCAGCCATAGAATCATCCATCAACTTATTGTAATTAACTGCCTTATTGGTTAAGCTTATATTAATAAAACTTTTGTCAATAAAATTTTTATCAGTAAAATTTTTATCAGAAGAATTTTTTTAAAAATAAGTTGACTGTTTAGTTATCAATTAAAAAATAACTTTTTAAAAAGAGCTTCATACAGTAGACTGTTTGGTAACATAAAAATAAAAAACACTTTTATTAATTTTAACTATATTCTATTTTATAATAAAATTATTTAAAATATAAATATTATTTAAAATATATTAAACAATATAAAAAAAATATTAATTATTATATAATTTTAAACCATATGAAACATAAATGAAAATATATCTATTCAAATTTTTTTGTATAGATTATAACATAAGTAAAACTAATTTCAAAAATAAATATTAAAACATATAAAAAATCCAAATAATATTATATAAATCTTAAAATAAACGTGAAGATGTGTTTGTGAATATTGTGGAAATTATATGTAAAGCATAAGGATAAAAGGGACTAAAAAAATAGGCTCATTAATTGATAAAAAAATTTACCTGAAAAAATGCTTTTTTAAAAAGCTCCAAATTTAAGCTTTTAAAAAAGCTGTATTTTAACTTTCAAAAAAACTATTTCTACTCCAAAAGTACTTTTGAAGTTTATAGTAAAACACTCATTTTTTCTTAAAATAGCTTTTGCGGTGAAAAAAAATACTTTTTTACCTACCAAAAGCTGAACCAAACACACTTTAAGCCTCCAGTTCTTCAAACTGGTCCTAAAGACAAAGACATTAGCTTCATAGTCAGGGGGCAGTAAGATCGAGGGGAAGTTGTCGAGGAGCTAAATTTTCTTTATTTCCCATAATAAGTCTGCAAGCTGGTGAGACCATGAAAGCAACCAACTGCAACAGAGCTGAAATTGGAGTCAAGGTCAATGTAGCGGGCATTGGTCAAATTCGCAAACGAAAGCATCTCGTCGGTGAGCATCTTGCTCTGCACAAACAATGAGCGGATCTCTACATGCTGAAGGCCATGTAGAATTTGATATGATACAACGGAAAGGGAATCACATGAGGTATAATTTATTTGTTAATTATTATTTAGAATTTCAAGTCCAAACTAGGTCATAACGATTATCATCAAAGAATGAACTGAAAATCCCAAATGAACCAAAACAACAGACAAGGGAAGTCAGATACAATATAATATTGTAAAGCAAGTAATAAGTAAAAACAAAATCCAAACGTACATTCATATGATGAGATAGATGTCTCCAGCACAATCAGAATGTGACTAATGCCACCTCTGAAGTCACTTCCTGGCTTGTCTATTCCTCTTCTTAACACTAGATTTGGCAACCTTCAGACCCTTGTGCACGGCACTCAACCTTGCAAGAGCTGCCTTCTTTAGATCCGGTCTGTAGTAGTTGTCAGCAACTTGCAATGAGTGACAAGCAAATCAATTCTTAATAATGTTAATAAAATAACAAATAAATAAACACAATGAAAAGATAACCATTATCACCCAATACCCATTTCAAATAAACACAACAGTCTTACACTTCAGAATGCTAACAAAGCAACAAATAAATAAGATAAAACAAATACAATATCACTTCATAAATAGTTCTAACAAAACAACATAATTAGAATATGAAGAAATGATTGCATATGAAACAACCAAAGGAAGCAATGAGTAAGAAAAGCAATTTTGAAAATTGACGTTTTTTTCCAAAAGCAAACCAATTGTGTATAGTTGAAGAGAGAATTGAAGATAAATGGAATTTCTTAAATCTCAACACATCAGAAACATATGACCCAAAATCCATAAAGTTTAAACTTAGAAGTCAAACCTAAAAAGTACATTTCATAGAAGAATCCTTGAGAGATTCTTCTTACATGTTAAAGGCTCATCATTGCATGCAAAACCAATACGATCCAAAAGATGGGATGATTCCAGAAATACATTTAATGTATCTAGAAATCACATGTCGAAGAAATAACAAATGAAACAACAGAGGAAGCATCGAGCAAGAAAAGCAGCACATAAAATCAATATTGTCTAGAAAACATAAAATTGAGAATAGTTAAAGAGAGAATTGGAAATAAATAGAAATTATGAAATCACAACACCTAAAAGAAATACGAAGGCATAAGTCGACACAGGACAAAATCCATACAATTAAGATTAGAAGTCAAGTGTTAAAAGTATATTTCTTAAAAGAATCTTCGTCAGATTCTTCTTACATGTTAAAGGCTCATCACTGCAGGCAATACCAGCATGATCCAACAGATTCCAGGAATACATTTGATATATCTCAAAACCACAGACTGATGAAACAACGAAGTGGATAGTCAACCTCGTTGCAAAGGACATATCCAATAAGTTTTCTTTAACTAAACCAGAGCAGAAAAAGTATAAAAGAATGTAAGTTCTATCTTGAACAATACCCAAAGGATTCAATAAAGTTACTTAACAAGAATGTTTATCCAAAGAAAATGAACAAAGCAATTCGAGCAGTAGCAAAAAAGCTAAAGGTTTGCAATCATTTACAAACATTTCAATCAAGAAGGACTCGTACAAAGCAGTTATCATATTAAAACAAACCAATAAAGAGCATCAATAAGCAAAAGAGACGGAGAAAACATGAAAACGTACTTGGTTCTCGACAGCCTTAGCCATGCGACGGAAATCTTTGTTCATGACAGAATCGTGACGCAAAGTAGTAGGCTTGTTCTGTTTCTTCGTCTTGGTCGTATTCAAAACAACGGACAGGTCCTTGCCAAAGGCCTGAATACTCACTATTTTCTTGTTTGCCAACCCTAAATCGAACCCCATAAAACCAAAACATCAATTTCTTGCACCCACCTCCCAATACCCCATGAACCAGATAAGGAAACACAAAAAGTTCCAATCGACACATAAATTTAGAGACTAAAAAAAAATACCAGAGTGTTTGTAGGAGTTGAGGTTATAGAGATTGTTGGGCTCTTTACTGAACTAAACTTTGGCGTTTCCTCTTACGAACTGCTTCACTAAAAAAGAATTGTTCCTCTTCACTATCTCCCAAAAAAACTGTCCTTGAGCCGTCATCATTTTGATCTCTCACCGTCTGTTGGTTGCCGCAGCTGCTCTTCCTCAAGATAGTTTACAAGACTTTAATACGGGGGTAGAAATTGTCCAACAGAAAGAAAGGCTGTGTTTACCTATTCCGGATGTGTGCGGAATAGGTAAAGACAGTGGGATAGGATCTTTAGCTATTCCCCTGTATCGATGAATCATTAATCTACGGAATGGCTATTCCGTTCATATTTTTCTAACCAAACAACGATTATCTGATACGTAAAAATAGGCGGGTAATAGAATATCTATTACCCTCAACCAAACAGACCATTAGGTCTTTTAGTTGCTTCGTTGCACTGAAACGTGTTTTACTTACTGTATGCTTTTTAAGTTCTTTTCATATCTAAACATTATTCCTCTCGTATGTGTACCATAATTTAAAGATGTTCTTTTGTCTACTGCCAAACAGAACTCTTATTGGTCCTGTTTAATTTTTTATTGACAAAGTTTATAAATAAGAATAGCAAACAATTACCAATCTAACGAAGGAAGCATTTAACAATCGTTCTAATGAAGAATAAAATCATAGTTCAATTTATAAATTGAGTCAATAATTAGTTAAATTGAATAGCGTGAGTGAAAGCTGTCCCATCAAGTTTGAACACGAATGAGTTTGGAATACGTGTTAAGTAGCTGTACCATCAAGCATATAAAAATGGTTCGTGGAGACCTTATATTCATTCTTCTGCTTTTCCCGTCTCTTTGAGTCAATGACAGCTCCTTATGCCTTTATCGGGTACAGAAGATCTTCTATTCCACTGATCTGATGCCTCTATTTTCTGTACATCTCAGCCATTCAATTTGCTGAAAACAGAGAAGAACAGTTTATGCAGAATCTGCTCCCCTTTATCGGTGAATTGCATAAGACTGAACAAACGGCAGGATTTAATTGTTATAAATTGACTCGAAGAATAATTTATTAATTCAAATTGAATTGTCACGTGATATAAATAATAAATGTGAACTTTATGAAGTGGCCCACAAGTTTTTATCGATTTCTTCGATGTGCGGTAATCATAATTCATAAGCCTCAGCTCGGGAATAAGCCTAAAAACATCTCCAAGTCCCAACACAACAAAGATCTTAATCAAAGCCAGTTCAGAAATCAACCAATGGATGTCAATTTCGAAATCATCTCCAGAGAAACCATAAAACCATCTTCTCCAACACCACCAAACCTCAGAATTTTCAAGCTCTCTCTTTTAGATCAGCTCTCTCCTGCAGCCTACGGTTCTCTGGTTCTTTTCTATTCTGCAACCAGTAGTCTCTGTCAAGCTGAAAGATTCCGGCGCCTAAAGAGATCCTTGTCGGAAACCCTCACCCAATTTTACCCTCTCGCCGGTAGACTCGCTGATGACGGTTCATCGATTGAATGCAACGACCGTGGCGTTGACTTCGTTGACGCTATGGTCAACTGCTCTCTGGCTGGGTTTCTGCAAAAGCCCGATGCCCATGTTGCGGGAAAGTTCGTTCCTGTAGAGGTTGACATTTCGCCAGAGTCGACCATCGGTGGTCTGGTTCATGTACAAGCTACAGTTTTTAACTGTGGTGGCTTGGCGATTGGTGTGTGTATTTCCTATAAGATAGGCGACGCAATCACCTTGACTACGTTCATCAAGAACTGGGCCGCCGCGACAGTCACCACCGTTGACGGGGCCACTGTGGTACCGACGAGTCCATTGTTCAACGCAGCCGCCATCTTCCCATCTCAGAACATCACGTTTCCAAAACCAGTAACAACCAGTAAGTTGAACAAGGAGATGTTAGAAACTAGAAGATTGGTTTTCTCATCATCAAAAATCGCTGCTCTTCAAGCTAAATCTGCAAGTCAAACAGTGAAAGACCCGTCACGAGTTGAGGTGGTAACAGCAATGATTTGGAAGTCTGCCATGAACGCATCGAGATGGAACTTGGAACATTCAAGCTTATCAATCCTATCACAGTCAGCAAACATCAGAAAAAGAACGGTCCCTCCATTGCCAGACAAGACCATCGGACACTTGGTAGGTTACTTCGCATCAGAGGCAACAGAGGGCGAGATTGAACTGAAAACTTTGGTGCGGCAGCTTAGAAAAGGGAAAGAGCAATTCAACAACAGTTATGTGGACAAGCTTCAAAGAAATCAGGCGTTGATGGCAATCAGTGAATCGGTGAAAGAGGCAGCGAACTTGTTACAGGGAGGTAATGTAGACTTCTACATAAGCATAAGTTTGTGCGGGTTTAGGTTCTACGGCGTTAATTTTGGTTGGGGAAGGCCGAGTTGGGTGACTATTCCAGGTACTTGTTATAGGAATGTTTTTGCAATGATGGACACTGGAGGTGGGGATGGGATTGAGGTCTGGGTCACATTGACAGAAGATGACATGGCCTATTTTGAGCGTGATCCAGACTTGTTGGCTTCGGCTTCTTTGAGTCCCAGTGTTTGGAACCCAATTGCTCATGTATCTTGTCTTTAATCGTGTGCAATTTATCTTTCAATCCCCAACATAGACTTTTCCGTGTGTGTATCATTGTCACCGAGTTTTGGTC
>JANIIA010000001.1:16774059-16820344 GCA_027478495.1 Erythroxylum alaternifolium
AAGGTTAGAAGGCTAAGGCATTACATGGAAGGGCATAGTGGTCATTGCTCATTCATTTAAGGCATAAGTGAAAGAAGTTATTGTTTTGTATTGAAATTGAAGAAAGAATCGTGAGAGAAAGAGGAAGAGAGGTTTCGGTGGAGTTAAAAAAAATAGAGCTTTGAATTAGGTCACGATTTTTCTTAGTCTTGAAGAGGGAGTTTAAGGTTACTCAAGAAGGGAAAAAGAAAGAGAAAGGGAGGAGTTTTCTTTAAAGCCAAAAATTTCATTATTTGGTGAGGATTCAAGGTAAGTCAATTTTTTTTTAATCTTTTGGAGTTTTGAAAGGTTTTTGGCTCAAAGAGCTTAAGAAATATATGAGTTTAAGTATTCTAGGATCTATTATAGTGAATGTGCCTTAGGGGTTATTCAAATCCGAATTTCTGTTGAATGGGAATTGTGTCTTTTATGAAGGAAATCAAGGAGGGGTTCAAGAGAGGCAAAAGGAGCAAGGAGAAAGACATCCTAAATCCAATACCTAAACAAGCAAGGATTTCAAGGTGGGTTATAGTTTTATGATTAAGCAATAGGCCATTAAGGTGTTCTTTTACAAGATAAAAAAATAAACAATTTCAACTACTGCACGAACATGCATTATAACTCTTTGAATGCCTTGAAAAAGTATTATGTGTTTTGTATGAGATTATTGCGCTGATGAGTTATGACAAGAACATGAAAATGATTTTGAAAAGATATTATGTTTGAAAAAGATCAAGTTTCGAAAACTTACCATCATGGGCAACAAGTTACAAGATCATGAAATACATGTTATGTGGGTTTGGTTTGATCTATTTTGTTGTCAAGTGCATTTAGACTAAAGGCTTCTCTTGCCTACCCGCTAGTGGCATGGAGCTCATTCATGAACTCCCTCATGTTTACGACTACACAAAACCACCAAGTGGGATTGTGCTAGTTCGTTCTGTTCACGACTTCACAGGACCATTATATGGAAATGTGTTAGTTCGTTCTATTTATGGACCTTCCAAACCATTGTGATGTGTTTATGTGCTGTGAAATGTTAGTAAGATTGATGCATGCATAAATCATTTTGATTATGAGTTGTTGATAAAGGGAAAATTTTGTGAAACAAGTACTTACTGATTTTTCAAGAAAAAATTTCTATGCTTTCTACATTGTATAATTCAATGAGTTTTGAAAAAGGGTTCTGCTTGTTTCTTAGTTATAAACCTGTTACTCACGAGCTTTAAGCTCACCCCCTCCTAATTCTGTCCCATTCAGGTGATGAGCAAGAGCTTATGTATGTGAAGAGTCAAGGCAAATCACTACAATCTGCGTATTTTGTTTTGTTCTGAAGTTGGTTTATGCAAAACTATGCTTTAGATGCATTTGAGCAAATTCTAGTCTTGAAAACTTTGTAAATCGAACTATGATGTAAGGAGGCTCGAAATGCCCACTAAATCATTGCAAAACTAATATTGGTTTGAGGACGAATGAAATATATGTATGTTCTGCTCATGATTATGACCACTGTTAAGTTTTCATGTTGCATGTGTTGATCAAATAAGTTTGAGACTTTGAGAAGCAGTTGGTGTTTATATTTGTGTATTCTGTCCTTGGATTTGAAAGAATGAGGTTGGTTGGAAAGATTTATGTTTGCATTAAGTAAGGTAGATTGCAAGAAGAAAAACACAGACGAAAGGAATCGTCTATGATGACGTCACACACACAGACACAAAGGAAAAACATAAACGAAAGGAATTGTCTGTGATGTAGTCACACACAGACGCAAAGGAAAAACACAGACGAAGGGAATCGGTTGTGATGACGTCACACACACATACGCAAAGGAAAAATACCGAAAAAAGGAATCGTTTGTGATGACATCACACACAGATGCAGAGGAGAAACACAGACGAAGGGAATCGGCTGTGATGACGTCACACACAAACGCAAATTAAAGATAGACGCAAGTAACATAGACGTAAGGAACACAGACGACACGTAATAACACAGAAGCAAGGAATCGTTTGTGATGACACGTCATAAGGTAGATGATAGAAAGACAGATGCTAGAAAGATAGACGATAAAACACAGATGATAGGTGGTGAACCCAGATAATAAAAGTCAACTATAGACGATACAACCCAGACCATAAGCAAACTCAGATGACAGACAAATCAAACACAGAAAATACAAAGAAGAAGTTAAGCCAGTGTGATTGCACAATCACTTAGTTGGAATTAATCAAAGAATTCACAAATTAATGGCTTATCAATAAGAAGTGGTTATTAACGATCAAGAAGCAGTTAAGGACTTAGGCTATAAATATAAGTCATGGGACAAGATGTTAAGAAGAGGTCAAGATGAAGTTCCAATTTGAGGAATGTCCTTGTGAGGGCACTCCACCCTTATAAGATGCGCATCCAGATGTCACTTAGGATGTCGACCATGTGTTTCGTGAGGGCGGGGCCTAACATAAAATGATGGACTCCTAAGAATAGCCCACCTAATTTTTAGTAACCCAAAAAACCTCTCAATTACATTGCGTGCAATCACATGTTTCATATTAAAAAATTCATTTGGAGTTCTTAGTTGATAACTTTGATGCCATTCATTCAAATGGTACCTTTGACCCTTAAAAGGTGCAAAAAAGCCCTCACAATTTGTATAACCTGTGTCAACTACGTAATAGCAACCTATATAAAAAAAATACTACATAAGTTATTCAATGTATATTATCTCATATACAAAATTTCAAACAACCTTCCTATATCATATAGGAAAGCTTACCATAAGGCACTTTTATTCCATGTCTCTTAGTAATTACATCACGAAGAACTTGACCATTAGCTACTAACCCTTCCCAATCAAGAAGAACATAAACAAATTGCATGTCAGGTGTGCACACACCTAACATATTTGTTGCAATGTCATCCTTACGAGTTTGAAATCTAGGCTTATCTTTAATTGACACATTAACCTTGATATATGTCCCATCTAGAGCACTTAAGCAATTCTAAAATTCAAATGAAATAAAAAATAATGAAGAACCTTAATCAAATTCACTATATTTTCTTATAAAAGTATGGTGATTATCTACCTTAAACCACATCCACCGATAGTCCAAAGAGTTTGTTAGTATGGGCACAGGTTTCCTAAACAAAAGATCTTATAAATGCATCACTGCTTTTAAAACATTATGAAAACACCAACTAATTGTCTTACCTGACCTTCTAAAATTTTTCCTAATAACTTGATTTTTAATATAATGGGCAATAATATGTAAGAATATTGCTACTTGTTCATCAATAAGCATTTTTTATTGAATTTAATTCCCCTATACTTTCTAGCATTTCACATAGTTTTAAAAAAGCTCGTCTATTCATCCTAACCATTGAAATACACGACTCATCATTGTGATGCACAATTTGCCTCACATTATTTCAATTTGCATAAAAATTTAGAAAATAACTTCTAACCCTTGTCCTATAACTATATAAAGAGGCCTCCGATGCCGACAAAATGAATATCGAACTAACAACATTACGCAATTGCAACCATGCAGTTAAGAAAGCCACAATCCTTTTCGTTCTTTCGACATTCCTACTTAAAATCAAACTAAAATGAATGATGACTGCAAAAAGTAAAATTTCTAATGTATCCACAACAATTTGTTCAAACAATGTACAATGTAAGAGTAATTCAAAATAGTTGAAGGCATAAAGTAGAGTAAGTCAGAAAAAAGAAGATAATACTTCTATAATTAAAAGGAAGGGATTATAGAACATAAAAACTATAACTCAACCAAACAATTTAAATTAAACCCTAACTCAAATAACCCAACACACACTTAAGGAAGATAGAAAGAAAGGAAAAAGCATAATAAGCATAATGACCCTAATAGCTAAGGATAAGGAAGTATGATAAGTGTGTTTTTAGGTTATGTCTTTAGTGTGTTTTCATGTGTTTTAAGTGCTTCTTTGTGTGTTTTAGTTCTAGTTTATTTGATCTTTTGCATCTTTTGCATCTTTTCTTGATCTTTGAAGTGTTTAGTTGTTTCTTTACATTATCTAGTGTCTGAGGGTAGTTTTGGAGCTTTTTTTTAGGATGGATTGATGCACCTTGTTAATGAAATGTGCAGGTATCAGATTTGTAGCTGTGGATGTGGTACAAGTGATTTAATGGCACCATAAGGTAAACTTAGAGAATTCTTATGATAATGAAATCTGGTAGAGAGGAAGGACAATGTGTGAGGAGTTTGCAGTTCAAATTTCAAGTTAATCGGAGGTTCTGAGAGGAAGTTATGGCCAATAGAGTGAAGAGTGTAGAAAGCTGTCATATAGCAGTGCACGATCGTGCAACTACAAAGGACTGCCTCTCTGTCACAATCGTGCAACTATAAGAGGACTGCCGCTCTATCACGATCATGTTTGTGCACAATCGTGCAACTACAAGAGGACTAATTCTCTATGTTCATGACATGAGTATATTATGTATATATGCATTTTTGTGAAAGAAACTCTCAAATACAACCAACAACAAAGCTGAGTATATTATGTATATATAATTAACAGCTGTTTCTTTTGTTTCATCTTCTATCTATGTGCCTTATGTCGTTTTTGGATATAGGTACTGTCTATTGCTATTTAGAATTTGGATCTTCTTTACCTAAATGATATTTATCCATGAAATCCACAATACAAAATAGACCAAAAATACCCATAATCAAGAAAGTAGCTAGCCAATTCAATAAAAGCCCTCACCTAATCGAAACCCATCAACATAAACGCACACCCACGAGAATGAAGAGGAATAACTTACCCAGAAGAGAGGACAGATGGTAAAAGGTTGGGTTGACTTGAAAAGAGAGTGGAGTTTCTGGAGAAGAGAATCGCAAGGTAGAGAGTGAAAATGAAGAAGAAGTGAACTTAGGAGTGAGGTAGAGAGGATAAAATGAAGAAGTTTCTACTGAGAGGTGAGAATGAAGAAGAAACGTGAAAAATAAAAAAGTTTTCAGCAAATAACTCTATTCTTGGAATAGCTAAAGACACCTTTTGATGATCTTTAGCTATTCCTAAAAGTTGAGGAATACCTAATCTGATTTTTTATCTAACCAAACAAAGGATTATTTAAATTTTAAGAATATACCAGGAATATAATTCTTATTCCTATAAACCAAACATGCCATTAATAGTATGCAGTAATAGAAAGGTTATTTTGCGATAAACAATCTTCAAAAATATTTCTTGTTTGGTTTGGAGTGAAATAAAAAAAGAGAAGTTAATTAGTTTTACTTTTATTTTTATATAATTTTAGTTTTCATATCTTGATTTTAGTTTTATTTTTAATTAAAATAAAAAATTTATCTTGTTGTTAATATTAATGTAGTTATATGTTTATTACCGATAATAATAAAATATTAGCTAAAATTTAAACATAAATTAATTTTAAAAATTAATTAAGTAAATTATTTTATTGTAATATATCCCCATACCCTGCTTAGGCAGGAATTTGGGTATGTTTGGTTTTATTTTATTGTAATATATTTTATATGATATTTATTAGTAAATCTTAGTAAAAGATCTACTACATTCTATTAAAAAAATAATTTAATAAATAAACTTATTTTAAAATATTATTTATTTTATTATATACTTTAAATATTCAAACTTATTTAGTTTGAAAATTATACATTTTCAGAAATTTTAAACTTAAAATACATTTATTAAATAATTATTAAATTAAAAATATTTTATTTTTAAAAATAAAATTTAAACTAAATGTAAACATAAAAATAAAATAAATGATTTAATTATATTAATTATTACTCTTATTAGTAATTAATATTAAATAATTAAATAATTTATATTTAGTTAAATATACTTCATATTATGACAAAAAACAAAAATACAAAACAAAATTTATTTTTTTATAATTTTCATAAGTTTTAAAATTAAAAAAACCGAAATAAAAACTCAAACAAATAAGATTTCTTATTATTGAACTTGAACGCCTAAACATAAAACCAAAATTATGTTTCCAGTTTTTTGTTATGTTTTTAGCTTTTTGTTTCTGTTTTTCTTTCAAATAAAAGTAAAAATTTATTTGATTGTTAATATTAACGTAGTTATATTTTTATCAGTAATAATAATTACATATAAGCTAATCAAAACAATGTTTTTCTCCTCCTAAGCTGTTAAATTACATTAAAACGTCACGTTAAAATTGCGGGTCAAGCCGTCCACGTAATTCCATCCCGTTGTCCGCTGCTCTGTTGTTAGTCTTGCCCAGGGTAGCTCCTGAGGCATAAAAATCGTCAAGAAATCTTCAGCGTCAGTTCCTATGTTCCAAACATCCTTCAAATATGCTCCATATGCTTCTTTTTCACCAAATCCAACTGCCCCTAATCAAAGTAATAAAAACTAAGTAGAATCTTATAATTAAGCACAATAAACTCCAAATAAGCAAAGGATTAGGGACCAAAAACATGTTGAATTTGCAAACTATCAACCAGTTCAATATACATTTTGCAATTTCATATGTTATAATATGACTCTTATCTTTATTGATAGAAAGACTTAAAATACTCTTAAATGAGTTCAAGGTAGCCATTACAACACTAATAAAAGAATCATTAGCTTTGGAGAAGAAAATGAGTTCATCTGTAAATAAAAGGCTACATATGTTCAGCTTCTTGCAATTTGAATGAAATTTGAAATTTGCCTCTTAATAAATGACTAGCTTAATGAGTATGATTAACACCTTAATGCCTATGGTGAAAAGGTAATGAGAAAAAGGATCTCCTTACCTCTAATCTCTATCACTTTGAAGGAGATTAGTAGGTTTCATGTTAACTAGAATGTTATAGAACATTGTGGTGATGCATTGCTCAATCCAATGAACAAATCAATATAGAAATCTAAAAGATCTTAACGTATTATGGACGAAGCTCTAGTTTGTTAAGTCAAAGGCTTTAAAGAAGTCAATTTTGATGGCACAATCCTTGCTAGAGTGCTTCCAACTATAATTTTTGAATAACTCTTAAGCCAATAAGGTACTATCCCCACTCAATCTGGCCTTGATGAATGATGCTTGGGAGAAATCAATGTAATTGACAATAACATAATTAATTATATCTGCAATTAGCATTGAAATATCTTGAATATTGTGTTGCAACATGAAATTGGCATAGATTCTTTCAAGGTTAAAAGGGATTGTATCTTAGGAATTAAATATACAAAGGTCTTATTGAGCTTCTTTAACATCTTACTATTCTTAAGGAATTATATCACAACTATAATGATTAAATCTTGGGTTAAAGGCTAGGATTTCTAGAAGAAGAATTCATTTATCCCATCAAGTCCTGGGACTTTAATAACATCATTAACATAAAATTGTTTTATTAGTTATTCTTTCTCTCAAGGAGAAATTTGTTTTTTGACAATAGAATTAAGAAGCTACACTCAGGATGAGCTATAGGAAGAATAACCATAAGCAAAAGAGAAATATGCATAAGCATCTAGCTTCATATTTGATCAAGATTCAATTATGGAACTATTATCACTCTTAAGAGATGTAATTTTATTAACATTCCTTCTATAGAGCACTGATTTCTAAAAGAATGTCAAGTTCCTATCCCCCTATCTTTAAACAATTAAATTTTAGATATTCTCTTCAAAATGGATTGAATAACAACCAAAGCTTGATTGTAACTCACCAAGGCATTCTAATTTGAGGGGCTACTAAGCCCTTTAACATTCCATAATAATAAAGACATTATGGAGATTATGAAAGATTCTTCTTCTTCTTCTTCTTATTGGATTTCCTCTTGGCAACTTTCTTAAATTATGAAGCATTATCTTTACTTTTTCTTGGTGAGACTAGATCAATCTTAGTAAATCAAAATACTTCCTCTTTATCTCCGTCATCTCTGCCATATCCATACTTGCCCTTTCCTTAAGTATTGATTTGGATCCCTCAAGTTGCGTAGTTTCTATATTGCTTAATAATATAGTCTACTCTAACTTAGCTTATATATTGAAGAATCTGAGTTAGACCTGTTAAGACCATATTCCAAATTTTAGGGTTTGATCCCTTAAGGGCTATATTGATTAAGTCATTCTTCCTTTTATCTTTTTCTTTTTCTTCTTTCTGACTAATAGTCTCTTTATTAGACACTTCTATAGAAATCACTTTGTTATGGACATGCTCCTTTGAGCTTAGTTGCATCAAGTCATCAAATGCCCTGTATTGAAACATTTTTCTTGTTGGCTGCGAAGTTCCATTTTACTTTACTAATTTTGGTTTCCATGAGTAAAAGATAAGAACCACTACCTTGAAAAAGTTGTATTGTCATCCAATCTCAGAAGAGGTATTTCATCTGGGAGACTTTATTAAGTATCAATAAGAACGTATATTTTTACATGTAAATGATCATACATATCTTAGAAACCTTAAAATTTACTATAAAAGGACGATAATAGAGGCAAATAAGGAGAGTCAAGTTATCCATCAGATTTAAGACATTAGACACTTAGAGGGGCAACGATCTTGATCAAAGGATAAGGAGAGCACGAAGTTAACATCCAAAGAGATCCTATAGAAAGTAAATCAAACCTCAAACTTGCAAAAAGATTAAATACAAGAAAAAGGGAGATTTAGAATTATGATTCATTTGTTTTCTATTAGTTTCACTTCATGTTTACATTTGATTTTGTTTTCTATGATTATTAACTAAACTTGTTTAGTATCTAAGTGTGAAGAACCCTAATTTGCGATAATAATATATGTTGATCCTTTATGTAATGCAACTATATTGATTAATTTATTGTGATTCAATTATATGTTTTATTCTTATTTTAGTAATATTTTTGTGATTCAATTATATGTTTTATTCTTATTTTAGTATATCTGAAATATTAGTGCATGATTTGATTTAATATGATTGAGATTAAGAAATCCACTTGTATGAATAGATCTACCATAATTGAAAAGAGTTGCATGAAAACTTAGAGATAGGTTAACATAAATCCTTTATATTAAGGTCAAACTTAATAGTGAAATTCATAAATCAATAATGCAACCATATAGGTTTTAACTAGAAAGATTTCTATTAATCAACTGATGCATTAGTTTATAGTAGTATCGAGAGAGTTATTATTATATCATAGGAATTTTCACGGTCTAATAATTAATGACATAATTACATAATAAAAAGCTAATTATTCAATGATGTTTAGGAGAGTTCATCACCTAGACACTATTATTTGATATTTAATTTTCTAAGTAATTTTCTTTGTCCTACATTCAATATTGTTTCCAATCTTAGTTTAATTATTTAGCATTATTTTAATTAAAAACCAAATTCGATTCTTAGGCTAGATAATAGAAAAAAAGGGTAACTACTAGTTCTTATCATCTTCGTATGATCCCGTACTTACCTGTGCTAGTTATAAGTACGTCGTGCATTTGCAGTAAATTTAATTATTGGTATAAAAATAACCAATCAAGATGTGACTAGAAAAAGAAAAAAAATGAAAAATAAAGAGTGAGAAGCCAAAAAGAAGAAACTAGAAATAACAAGAAAGAAAGGAAGGAGCTAACAAGCTTGGAGAAGAGCCAAGGGACAGTACTAGAGGAGTACAGATGAAAGTAATAGGAACAAGAAAAAGAAATAAGTAAAGTCTTCTATTTGATTCCTTAATAGTTTGCCCCAACTTTCAAAATCTTTTATACAAATTAGTAAACTAAAGATTAATTTTTGGATTGATTACTAAAGGCTTTCTCATTTAATTATATTTTTATTTTAAAATTCAATAAAAATTTAATCGGTTGATTTTTAAATTTTCTATTTTCATAGGTTGTGAAAATATTTAATAAATATATTTTAAATATTGAAAATTATCATTTATAAAATATCTAATAGTCAATTATAACTATTAAAGGTTTAAATAATTAAATATATTAATAAACAACTATTATTTTTTTAAAATTTTGTTAAAATAATGACTTTATCATTAATAATAATCACTTTTGAGAAATGAAAGAAATTCATTTTGTAAGATATGTAAATTAAGATTATTTATAAATATTGTATAAAAATTAAAATTAAAATAGTTAATTAATTAGTTTTATAGAATTAATTCAATATTTAATATTATTTATTATTTAATTATTATTAATAATAAAAGTGTAATTACATTGTTATTAACAATTAAATATTTTGTTTTTTGTTTAAAAATACAACAATAACCTAGTAAAAATCTTACTGATACGCAAGGTCTGGTGAGGCCTAGTAGTACGCAATCTTACTCCTAACTAGTTTTAAAATAACAAAAATTAAGACCAAAAATTAAAACTAAAAAAGTAGGAGTGGAGCTAAATGCCCATAAAAATTCATTTTATTATTTAATTCTTTTTCCAAAAAGTTAGTCCACAGCTCTGGACTATAAACTAATAAGGTATGTAAAGTCGTGTGGTTATTCACAATCACAATCACAAATACTGTGAGCAATGAGAAAATTTTGGCATTTGATTAAGCATATGGTTTGGAAAAGATTGTCTTTAGCCATAATCCTAATCAGTCTCGAGGCTCTAATAAGCTTAATGTCCTATTTTTCTAGAAATTTTGGCATTTGATTAAACACAAGGTCACTAAGGTTATCGTGGATTTCTTCAACAAAGGTTCTCTCTTGAAAAAGTTTAACAAAACTTTCATAATTCTCATCCTTAAGCTAGCTATCCTTCTTCTTTGGAAGAGTTTAGACCCGTATCTTACTATAACACCATATATAAATTTATTTTCAAGGTTTTAGCTTCTAAGTTGATGATGGTTATTGTTGTGCCACAATAAGTTCTAAAATCCTAAGCTATCCTACTTGCAAGTATATGAGGTCATTGTAGTCGAATACCCAGGGTTGTCTTCTCAAGGAGGTAAAATTGGTTCACTCAAATTAACTTTAAGTAAACATAAAAACAAATGCAATCCTGAACAGTCTATCCCAATTTATTGAGTAAAAGGTTTTAAAGGAAATTAAGCAATTAGATTAAACAGTAAATTGATTTAATTGGAAGCAAAAAGCGATTTGGTCAATCGATTTGGTGAACTCTTGAGAAATTCACTTCACTAATTTAATCTCCTATGCATGACTTAGGCTAATTAATTGGATAATTCTCTTGCTAAAATTACCAATTAGATTTTACATTCAATTCAAGTGATAATCTAAATCTAACTTTCGTATTCAACAGGTCTATTATCCAAATCAGTTATGAAAACCCAACTAATAGTTACCCACTTAAGTTAATATAATTCTAATTCATAACTTAATTCCTATAGTTTCTTGTTCTAATATTAAACTTCTTTTTTCAATTCTTCGTTTAATACCAAAATAATGCAAAGGTTGGCTAAACTATTACATCTAATAAGCTCAGAAATTATAGCAAATAATAAGACAATAAAACAGTCCCTTCATCATGCATAATTGACTAAATTAGTTGGATTAATTCTCAAGAACAAATAATCAGCCCATCATGGAATAAACATAGTCCATCATCTTCATACACTTCAATCCCATAGTTGACAATAACAAAGAAGTATCAAAGAGATAAACTAATTAAATAAATAGAAATGGACTATCAAAGCATTAACAGAGGAAAACAGGTTCTACAAACAGAAGATATAAGTTCAACAAAAAATAAATGAGTTCAATAGAAAATAAATGAGTTCCAAAATAGCAGTAGAGATGAAAAAGAATGATCAAACAAAATGGACTCTCGGACGAGGAAACTGGTGGTGGATCTCCTACCAACCTCAACCTCTTTGGCATTGACTTTTCTACCTTTACTCAATGCTCACCTAGAAGATCAGCTTCACCTCTCAATTTTTGCCTCTGCTTTAAGCTCCCACCTCTCTGCTATTTTTCTCTCTTCCTCACCCGACTGTTTTCTTTGTTATATTTCTGTTCTTTTCTTCACCTCTATTCTCTATTATTATCTCCTCCTCCATCCCTATTTTTAGCCTCCTTCTAGCCTCCTTTTCTCTCTATAAACCTTTCTATTTATAGAGAGAGTCTAGGTTTAGGGTTGCTTTCATCCGATGTCAACAACCTGAATGCGTGAAATGTGATCAGTGTAAGAGAATATGTAGCCAGTCACCCCCATGACAATGGTTGCCATGGGTGTGAGCCCTTATCATGCCCATGACAATTCATCCAATATTTCTTTGTTTTTCTACTTGCTTCACACAATACACCATACATCCTTATTTCATTCAACCTTGGATTAAAAAATCATAATTTGTAACTAAAATCAAAATATAAAGGCTTGCAAAGTCCATAAAAATTAGTCATAATAGTTATTAAGCCTTTCATCAACATCGCATAAGGCTTCTCACTGATGGAAGGCAAATAGGAGAAAATATTCTCCATGAACAAGAGCTCTTCAAAAATTTCAATGGATGGAATTCTCCAAATAATTATGCTATTAAATTAGAATTTTAAAAAGCCTTCCCTCAATCAACTGGAATGTCATCATTAATGTGCTTCAATTATTTAGATGCCCTCCTACTTTTATCAGCTAGGTGAATCTTAATTGTCTCTTTTAGTATACTTATGAATGGAGTCCTTACTATGCTTATTAAGGGAGCAAAAGGCTTGAGATAATGGTCCCTTTGCCCCCTTACCTCTTGATATTATAATGGAAATGTTGACTCAACTAATTAATCATATTATTAGTTATGAGAGGAAGTTCAAGTAATGTAATAAATGTAAGTCACTTAGAATTTTATTCATAGCTTTTACTAGTGATTTGCACATTGTTTCAGGGGCTCACTCCCACTCCATTAAGATCCTTAATAACTGCCATTAATATCTTTAAAAGGTTATCTAGTATGTCTATAAATAAAGATAAAAGAAAAGTATTGATTTCTATATATTGTTACCATATATTTGATTGGATCACTAGCCTAACAAGTTTTTAGGTTAAACAACTCCCTTTTACTTATCTTAGGATCTCGATAACATATAAAAGGCTAACTTACTATGACTTCTTACCTCTTATTGAAAGAATTCAGAGGAGGATAGGGAGTTGGTGTAACAAATATCTAACTTATGATGGTAGAATCTAGCTAATCTAATCAGTTATTGAACACCCTACATTCTTATTTATTTGCACATCTTGTTTCTTTATCAACTTGATTAAAACAATTGAGAGAATGTTCAGATTTTTCCTTTGGTTAAGTAAAGTTAATGGTGAATATGTAGCCAAATTTGCATAGATGAAGGTATATCTACCAAAGTAAGAGGATGGTTTGAATGTCACTTCTTTTAAGCTAAACAATAGACCTATGATGTTGAAGAGAGTCAAGAGACCTCTAACAACAAAGAATCCCTTTTGTTTAAATGGATCCATACACACTATAAAGTAGAAGAACTTTTGCAGTTGTAAACCCAAGAATGATATCTCATAGATAATGTTTAACATTTTCAACCTAAGAACTCTCATTAGAAGAATATTCCAAACTAGTCATGTAGGTAGTTCCCCTTAGTAAATTTTTGTCTAATAACTAGAGTTCCTTAGGACTTTTGTATGATGTTAATGCCTTTTCCCAACTTTAAGGACTTGTCTCTCATAACACCTCAATTAAATAATTTCTTCTAAATAATCTCTATGACTATGAACACTAGAGAGGAACTTACTACCATTACTCCAAACTACTCCCATAGTTCTATGGAAAGTGATAAGGTTATATGGAATATTTATTCTTTAGGAATCTTCACTAATTAGTCCTGTAGAAATCATTTGAGGAATATGGCACCTAAAGGTAAATGGTGAAGAATAATGTGGTATTTCCAAGATATCACGAAGATCTCATTCATTCTTTAGCTGGCTATCAAAATTAGTATATTCACTTATGATAGGATTCCCTAGAATCATTCAAACTCTAGTATATACTGCCTATACAAACTCAAATAGTGAATCTATGGGTCATTTATTCTGCTAATCAAATTCTCAGGCTATCTTTGAAATAAGATGTTTAGGAGTTTTCATATCAACTGCTCTCACATATCCTAGTATAAGACATAAGAAAAATGGGGGTTAGCGATAGAAATTATCGACGGAATGTGAAGATTTTCTGGTGACAATTTAAGTTAATGACGACGATTACCAACATAATGAGTCATCGAAGAAATGGTCGTAAGTAATAATTGACGACAGAGTACAAATTTTCTGTCACTAAGTTACTGACAGATATTTTCTATTCCGTCACTATATTTAACAATGATAATTTTTGTGTTGTTGGTAAATTTAGCAACATAAGGTTTTTTCGGTCGATAAATGTAGCGACAAATAAGGTCCCTCTATTAGTAAATTCACTACTAATTTTACCAATGGATCTTAGTTGTCCATCGATAAATTCACTAAATTTTACCAACAGATTTTGGTGGTCTATTAGTAAATTCACTGCATTTTACCGAAATATTTTGTTTTTCTGTCAGTAAATTTACTGATATTGTTTTTTTTTAATTTTTCCTACATTTAATTTTATTTGATAATCTTATAATTGATGTATAATTTATATAGTTATTAGTTACCTGTTGATAATAATTTGATTTATTTCTACATTTAATTTGTTAAAACAAAATTTTAATTAATGATAAAAAGTAAAAATTATCTTAATTGATAATAAAAAAATATTATCTACAATAATAAGTATTTAATTCATTCAAAATAATTTCAATTACACTATTCATTTGGTGAATGTGGATGCTCTGACTTTTGTGATGAGGTGCTGCCCTTCTCCTTTAACTCATCCATCTCATTACGAAGTATGATATGTACTCCATCGACTGTTGTAACTGAGTTGCCAGTGCCTGTACTTTGCTCTAAAGCTCATGAACTTCATTGGATGTGGACCGCCTACTAGATGTTGTTGTACTGGATGTGAAGGATTACGAATAACATGTGTTCGCAAATGAACTTAAGCCAAAGATCCTTCCACGACGGTCCCTACCACCCACTGCATGAAGATATGTTTGACTCTCATCATCATCTTCAGACTGCCAAGACTGTGCTTTCTTATATTTGGTCATATTAAAAGGCAATGTTTATGTTAATAAGTGATAATTATTAAGTAATAATATTAAAGCATAAATTTCATATACATTTAGTTCTCTACATCTAGTGTTGATGAAGATCCCACCGTCATGCTTCTTAGTATGAGTATGCAAAAAAAGTTGACAGGGTGTGGGTTTCATGCTCATAGACTTTTTCTGCATCAGAATAAAATGTTATAAGTGAACTACAATTTACAAGAATTTTGACATAATTTCCTCTATTTTATGATTTTTAACCCCCATTGAACAAAGAAAGTAACTCAACAACACAGCCATATATTATAACATTATTATTCTCCATAATACACATATTTTTATTCCAAAATTCACACATCAAAGTAAATTGAAATACATCAAGGTACAAAAATCAAAATATAAGTGTAAAGTGTAGATAATTACAAGTCTTTCTGTATGCTCGTGGTGGGTAATAGATCCTCCAGTGCACATGAGAAGAATCTCTCCCCCCAGTCGTCTACGTTTATTGGTAGAATTACGCTCTAAAATGGGCATTGCCTCGGGTGATGTCCAATAATATTACTGCCAACAACTCCATATTTCTTCATAAATATAAGGAGGTCATAAACTAGTCTTATGTATCACAACAACAAAGTCTCTATAACGTGTACGAGCTCGTCTCTCCCATACTTTATAAATAACTGTGTCAAATTTAGAATCCCAAAAAATTCTTTCTGAAAAAAGGAAAAACGTACGATAAGTACTTATAACCTACAATATTTATCTAATTAATGTATAAAAATTAATTATAAAAAAGACAAAAAATATATTTTTTGTAACTTAAACTCCTGATAATAAAAATCCTTTGTCGCCTGAGAGATGTTCTTCCATATATAACCCTTAAGATCAATCTTCTCCTTAAACTTAGATGTCATGTTTCTTGAGTACGGTCCAAACAGAATCAACCTAATATAAAAATAATTTTATATCATTTTTAGATTTAAACCTATGACTTAATTATAAACATATGGTGTTTCATATATTTTCACTTACAGATTGCTAACGATTATGATGTAAGTTCTTCCATCAACTCCCTCAGCTTCAGGTTAGAGGTCGTCTCCTTCCTCCGCAACGTTTACCCCTGATATCTCTGTTGGTATAGGGGTGGTGGATGGTCTAAAGCTGGTGGATGATGTAGCAGTTGGTATAAAAGGTGATGCCTCATCTGCATATATAGTAGCTGGAGGTATAACATCTGATTTTGTTGCAGCTGCAGAATGTGATACTTTACCTGGAAAGTAACTGGCTCCAAATTGTGATCTGAACCTTGGTCGCAAAATTTCTTGTTTTCTCTTTAGTGACATATTTTAACCTGAAATTCATATTTTATTGAATATTCCATAAATATAACAATTTCAATTCAATATATAACAATATATTATTGATTCAATAATTAATTTATTAAATGTAATATTCTTAGATATTCTTACATAACATATGTTTATGGCAAGTTCCTAATTAGATAATATCTTGACTTTCACATTAACATGGAAAAATGTATGTTTTAATTCCCATCAGTCAGAAGATAAGGATAAACATATAAGCATTAAATGAGACAAAATTTCCTTATCAGCCTAGAAATGGTGAAGGCAAGAAGGTAAGGCAAAACTAAAAGTTCAAAGAAAAATTGGAAAAATGTGAAATCGTTAACCATGCTTGTTTTTAATACATATGCAAAAGTGAAAGAAAAACCAACCCAGCTTGTCTAACATCAACCTACAGCAACCAACCATGCTTATCAATGCTCTTATTACTCATCATCATCATCATCATCAAAATCAATTTATAATACCTTCTCTCATGACTGTTATAGACTCTGGTTATCTACTTAACCATTAGTATAAAAGGAATAGTAGTTATTGAGCCAGAACCTAAATTAAAGAGTGTGTTTGTACCTATAACTAATTATCACATCCTAGTCCCAAGCTAAAAACGTCAACAACATGATGAAATAATGACCTCTTATGAGTATAATAGCCATGGCATAAGCTACAACGATCATGTGACAACGATGTACGAATATTATTCCATATTGAACTCTAATGCGAATATTAATACGCATTATTAGTTTATTTTTTATTTCAATAAAGTATTTATTTTATGCTATATTTTTACTTCTTATTTATTATATATTTGTTTTATAAAGATTTAATGCCTTGGTCTTTAAAACCTTAAATCTTTTCTTTCACTGGTTCGATGCCTGATCTAGTTTTTTAAACATCGATTTTATGTTGATATCCTATTTCAAATAATAATTGAGAGGGTGGTAATCTTTTTAAGATTTAAGCAAACCTTCTTCATTTGAAGCATCTTCTGATTTGGTGATAGATTCGTTTCTCTTTTTTAGAGGATTATCTATTAAATAATTTGTAGTTTAACTTTCGTAAAAGTTGTCAAATCATGAATTGGCATAAAAAGTTTACATGTTTGCAATTTGTTAAAGATTTGCAACTGATAAATAGGTTCAGCAAAAGATAATGAAATCATTTTTTTAACATATATTTTAAAGAAATTTAAGAAAAAAAATTTATAATTCAAAATGATAAATTAACATAAACAATCTTATGTGTGTCAATTACTCTAGAGAGAGCTTTCTTTATCCTTGTCTTTAGAAAATTTTTCATTCTATATTCTTTAATAATTAACAATGTTATTTAGTTTGCCAGTAGTAATCAACTATAGGTTCTTATAACTCTGATTCTTTCTTTTTAATGAGTGTTATATTCATATAATTCTTTATGTTTTAATGATTTTTTTCTTAGGTCAAACTTGTCGCAAGAGAAGAGTCATTAGTCATATTATATTAATATTAAATCTCACTACTTCTATTAATAAGTTTCATATAAATAAGCATCTCACAAAATATTTATGCTAGCATCATCCTATAGAGATAACGATAAGAGAAATCTTAAACTTTTTGTCAATCGTTAAGGGACAATTTAAACTTTTTGTGTATTAGTGCTCAACGCAAATGATTCCAATAGAAGATTAAATTGCTGGAGCTTCAGTTCCAAAATCACTAACACAAAGGTTTTTACATTTCAAAATTGAAATATAGGGATTTATCCTACATTAGGTTAAACATAATGGTTTACAACAAAACTTTGAACATTGGAGTTCAAAAAGAGTCATCTATGACTTGTATCATTAAGGTTTGATCTTTGATGGTTTCTTGCCTACTTTCAATGTCTAAACTACCATGACACAAGCATGCAATTGGTGTGGGTTTGACCTTTGTTTATCGTTCATCTTCCTTTTCATGTCTAGATAGCCAAGAAACAACAATATAATTGGCGTTTATTTAAATTCTTAACTTATGAAATTGACATGCTTCTTATTTAAATGTATTCCTTAAAAACAACTCACATATTAACACGTGTTTGCACTTTAAACATTGTTTAATTTCTTGCCAGAGCTTAATTACTCAGAGCCATGTGCAGTGCAACTGATAAGAGAGTTGTATTCAGATCCATAACTTTTTGATCTTTAATGTTGGTACTATATGAGGTTGTAATGACTCCCTCCTAACATTATGAGGATGATGCTAGCCCTTTAATACTTTCTTAAATTGCAAAAACACACCATGCAATAAATAACTGTATATCTGTCCAGCTATTCCTTCGTGAAACTGGTCTCATTGTGCACAATATATAGTTTATTAGGAGGAGAAATTGAAGGTTTTTTCAATTGAAAAATCCCCTTTTCTACTCTCAGAACTTATCACTGATTGGATACTAAGCATCTAAACAATTATGGTAACTAATGGTAAAGAGTTTTCTAAACCTATAACATAAAGCAAGACAGAACTTTTAATTTAGCTAAAATGTCAAGTAATTTCATGAGCTCATTTAAACTAAACTTCCATGCTATTGACGTCAATAGGTCATCGTCAAGTCACCAAGAACTAGAAGTACTGTTACTTACAAGTTCTTAACTTATTTATGAAAATATTATGTGATGACTAATTTTTTCAAAGGTCAGCATTGTTAATAACAATTTAGACACTTACAAGATGCTACCATAAAAGTATTATCAAGGTTAAAAGGAGAAAACAGTAAACAGATAATGCACTTCCAAAATCAAAGAAGGTAAGCCAAGAATCCAATAAAAATTTATGGGTATAACATTTAAGATTTAGTAGCAGTACCTGAAGCAAATGAAACGAGGACGGTGAGGACTCCTAGTGGCACAAGAGACGGAGGAGGGGGCTTCGGTAGTGATAGAGACGAGGACATTGAGATGCCAAGGACGATGTAACGATGAGGACACACAGTGGGGACAAAAAGGACGATGGGACGAGAAGGATGGCGATGACAGAAGAGAGAAAAAAAATAGGCAAATGTGAGAACGAAAATGAAAATGAAAACAGAGGAGGGGAAGGGTTGCGGTAAATTTTAGGTTAAACAAAAACGAAACCAAAAGATGTTATTTTTGTTTTATTAAAAACATTGAAGCCGAAGCAAACTATAACGTTTACCTCTAAAATTTACTGACAGAAATATATTTCGTCAGTAAGCCCAAAAGTTATTCATTTCGCCAAGCATTCCCGCTTTCTTTATCGACGAAAATTTTCTACTATCACTATATTTTGTCGAAAAATTTTCCAAGATAATTTCCCTCCAACGGATTTTTTTCCATTGCAAAATGATAATTTTTCCTGATAATTTTACCTATGGAACATAATTTTCTGTTAGTAATTTGCTACAATTTAGTTTCTGTCGGTAATTTTTTCTTGCTAATTACTAATTTTCTTATAGTGGAAGGTGAGGCCTCATTTACATTTGTAGTAGCTAAAGGTACAACATCTGATTCTGTTGTAACTGCAAAATGTAATGCTTCACCTAACTAATCGTGGTCTGAACCTTAGTTGCATATCATTTTTCTCTTTGGTGGCATATTTTAACTTGAAATTCATATTTTTATTGAATATTCCAGAAATATTACAATTTCAATTCAATATATAACCATATATTGTTGATTCAATAATTGATTTATTGAATATAATATTCTATTACAAACAAAAATTAATCGTTATCAGCATATAATTATAAAACAAAATCAACACCATCTTCTTTTTCTGAAGAATTAGAATCAAACACCAGCTCCTCTTCAGATCTCTCACCCTCTTCATCATCTCTAGATGAAATTTCAACATATTCATTATTTGGATATGTTGAAATTTTAATACTATGGTACGTGACATTGTTTACACCTGTGAATCAAGAAAGCAAGTTTTCGCTGTGACTCTTAGGTTGTGGAATTTTTCATCGATAAGTATCATGGGAGCTACATCACGGGTTTCTAGCCTATGTATCATCCTAGGGGTTTATTATGCCTCAAATCATCCACCAGATCTCAAACTCATTCCATATACAGTAAATACTTATATAATCATACATCTACTCATCAGTGATTCAAACAAAACCCAAATATAAATACTTAGATTATTAAAGAAGAACATAAAAACTCATTAATGATTATAAGAATATTCTAAACAACAACACAAAATCAAAATCTCTTTTGCATTCATACAAAACCCAAATGCATCATAATCGTATTATTAAAGAAAAAATTATGGTAGACATTAGTTGGACGATTTACCTGGATAGACGGACAACTACAGAATACAAAGAAGAAGGATGAGCGACGCTCTTCAACACAAAATAGGGCCTATGAAAAAGAATATTTTGTATTTAATATAATATACTTGTTCAATAGTTTTGTTATATTTTTAATATATTAAAGCAAGCAAATCAGAAATAAGGCAATCTTAGTTTTGATATATAATGCAATATAGAGAAAATCCTTTATTTAAACTAAAACACAAACATATGATGCTAATTAGTTAACTGGTGGGAATGCACCACTGTTTGAAAAAGACTACAATCAATATAAAAATGTTTTATTAAAATGAATAAATTAATTTAAAAAACCACACTGCATATTTTTATATAGTTGAAAATTTAAAAGTTTGTAGTTCAGTATCTATTTCAACGAAAACCAGAAATTGTAAATCCATACAGAGATAGACAAAAATTATAGTTCACTATGTTAGGGTTTAGCCATTGCATGGAAAGTATTATGAAACAGAGCATAATTAAATTAAAACTCATTCGTAGAGCATTTCTGACGATACAATCTCAATTTGCATGTAAAAATTGACGAGAGTTTTTCTTGTTTGCAATATGCTATCTTAATTAGAATGTAATCATTAATGATAGTTTTTCTTCTCTGCTTGCTAATAGAGCTTGAATCAAAGAAAAAGAAGTTCCACTTTGTTTAATCCAAAGAAAATCCGAATGACTAATAAATTTTAAAAAATCTTTCATCTCAATACTAGCTTATAGTAACTGCGTTCTAATTGAGAAAAATAATCGCAAAGAACCCATCCAAGCATAAAAATCACGCTAGAATGGATGACCCATGCTGACAATGTCGACATTTTCTTTTGATTAAACAAAATAGAAGATTTAGACCTAAACATGAAATTATATAAATAGGAGGGGGCTTCGGTAGTGACAGAGATGAGGAAGCTGGGATGCCGAGGACAGTGGCATAATGAGGACGCACGGTGGGATGATGAGGACGGTAGGAAGGCAAGGACGTGTGGTAAGACGACGACAATAAAAGAGAGAAAAAATAGGCAAACGTGATGGAGGAGGGGGAAATGGGGGTTGTGGTAGGTTTAGGTTAAACGAAAATGACATCATTTGGTTTTAAACCAAAAGATGTTGTTTTTGTTTTATTAAAAACATTGAAGCTGAAGCAAACAATGATGTTTACTCTAAAATTTACCCACTGAAATTATTCCATTGGTAAACCTAAAACTTATTTATTCCGCTAAGCATTCCTACTTTCTTTACCGACAGGAATTTTCTACCTTCGCTATATTCCGTCAAAAATTTTGCCAAGATAATTTTCCTCCATATTTATTGACGGATATTTTTTTGTCGCAAAATGAAAATTTTCCCAAAAATTTTACCTATGGAACATGATTTTTCATCAGTAATTTGCTACAGTTTCATTTCTGTCGATAATTTTCCATTGTTAATTACTAATTTTCTTATAGTGTTGCCTACATCAACTTCTAAGACTCTTCTTGAAATTTCATTATACTTCTTCTTTGAAGGTAAAGAATAATTTTTGTACAATATTTCTCAATAAAGAGGAACCCCTCTTATAATCTTCTTCTAAAGTGAAAAGGAACCTTAATCTCATTTGAATCACCCTTACGTACAATAATTTATTCCCCAAACTAAAATATTACCACTCGAAGAAGTTCATCATTTTATCACTTGATAATTATAAAATGGATCGTTAGCATAAATATGAGATAATGATGCTCAAATGATTAAAAAACACTTTGAAATGTGTGCATGTAACACCCAAAACCTTATTGATGTTAAAATTTATGAGAAAACACCTGTTTATAGTGTTTTGGGACTCTTCCTAGCCAATGGAGATAAGAACTTGCTGTTATAATGACTATATATAGTAAGCTTTAGATTCATTAGTTATTGGAACACTAGTTAACCAATAGTCATATTGCTCAACCAATACAACATATTGATTGACCAATACATCAATCAATGTTATAGAAAACTTATGATATATCAAATTTAACAACTTTAACCTATATTGATCAACTTCTAACCTATATAGGTTGAACAATCACCCCAAAAATAAGATTTTAGCACTTTCAAATGCTTAAACTCAAATTGATTAATGCAGTATAAATTAAAAACTTCCCAAAATGTTCCCCAAACTTTATTTTAAAGATCAAGAGGCTTTTATATAAAAACTAAAAGCTTCAATACCTCTTGATGAATGAAAATACTCACACAATGACATTAAATCAAACGTTTATGTATGAATAGCCTTTTTGGATCATCAAGTTAACAAAATGACATTATAGATAATAATACAAAATATAAAATAACCTTGATGAGCCTTTATCTTCTTTCGATCTTCATTTTGTTGGTTATAAAAGTTAACTTCTCTTGTTCAACTTTGTACACTATTTTCTTGAGTTTATTTTGCTATAGTATTTTTTTATCAAAATAATAAACACATTAGTAGTAATTATGTTTTATTATCATCAAAAACTCAATTGGAACCTCCCTTAATTCAATAAATCTCATTAAAATCTAATTGACCTATTTCCCTTCAATCTAAAAGGTTTGAATCTTATTCTTCCTTTCCTGTGTTTAAGAACTCCTTATCCTACATTACTTCCATAATTTATTTAAAAGTTCTAAGATTGTTTAGACTCAAATCTTTTCTTAATCTCACTATACATTAGATCATGCTCAAAAGTATTTCCAGTATACCAAGCTTTTGAACTGCACTTACTATCACAAACTTAGCTTCTAGAGGACTTAAAAATATTTCAAAACAGCAATGCTTTAAGACATCTCTTTATTTTCCAACTCAATGATGTTCAAATGATTTAAGTGGAATTATTTTAGCAAAGAAATGCACTAAGACATTCTTTGAGCTGCTCAACTCTTAAAAAAAGATATTAGATTATTAATGATGGAAGTAAGAAACTACCAACATAACTAAGAGTATCTAAAAATAATTCACATCGAAAACTGAGGTATAATAATAGCGATTGAAAGAAGGGATGGTGACTTGGCATCTATGAAGAAAAGAAAAGAAGACAAAGGAATGTTTAAGATGAGGATGAAGGTGGTTTCCTGGCGCGTGTGTGTGTGTGAGAGAGAGAGAGATCCAATAGAGATAAAACATCAAGCCCCTAAAACACAAGAGTTTTTAATAATAAAATCTAGATCTATTTTTTCCCTTAGTTTATATAGCTCTTTCCCTCTTCTATTTCTTTTTTTTTTGGCCGAATGTTTTTCCCTCTTCTTTGTTACATCCATTATGTTTTTCAATTGTTTTATTATGTTTCTTCTCAAAATTTCCAGGTTCCTTTGTCACATTTATATGCTGGTTTTGAGAATAAAACAGGATATTATCAATGTAAATCAAAGCACTCGATAAGATGCCATAGATCCTTGTTATGGCTTTTTGAAACAATGGAGTGACTTTTAGCATAAATCAAAACACTCGATAGGACATCGTCATATATCCTTATTATGGCTCTTTGAAGCAACGATGAAACGACTTTTAGCCTAAATGACATGACTGTTCACTGGTAAAGTCCAATAAATGTAGAGATAGCCGGCGATGCATATTTAGAAAAATAATTGAGGTCCTTAAGAAAGTTTCTAAGGCCTTTAAAGATATTTTCCTTGTATCTTGGTCATTGGACTGAAATATTTCAAAAATATGCCTGATTCTTTGACAAGAAAAGAGGAATAAGACTCAAATTTTTGAAGGGAATTAAGTTAAGTATAATTTATTATGATTAAATTAGGTTAATTTAAAATTTAATATGGATAAAAATAAACTTAAATTAATTTAAGATTATTTTAAAAAGTGGATTCTATTATATCTTGAATATAACACTTAAACAATAGAACCTATATTTTAAATAAAAATATTAAACTCATATTCAAATTTTATTTTAAATGTTTTGTTGGAGCTTGCTTCAAACCGCCGTCCAACTTGTATTTTTGTTAAAACCAACCGAACGAAGGGGTAAAAGAAGGGGGAAGTTTGCTTCAAAACGATGCGTTTCTCTGAAGCTTGCTTAGGTTTTATGTAGTTTGGAGAGAGGCCTCGACAGAACAGAAGAAAACAAGCCTAGGAGGACGAGATAGGGAGAGATCAAGGGCACAATAATACTGATTATTCTTTTCAGCTTAATTTCCAATGGGTGAGCATTGATTGTTTCTTTTTGTTTTCTTTTTTAATCTATGGATTTTTATTTAAGGGGTTTATCCATATTCTTTGTGGGTTTTTTCTTTGTTTCGCTGATATTGCTACATTTTAGTAGTAGATTTATCAACTTTAGTGGAAATAGCGAACACCCTGAACGTAAAAGGAGTTTTTGGTTATTTTTTTTGGGTTTTTCAGTTTTCGGTGATTAAAGTTTGATTGTATTAAGTAACAATTGAAGCAAACGTGTGAATGATATTTACTAAACTTTGTGAATTAGAATACGAGCTTTATGCGACATATTATCTGAATCAAGTTGGTTTACGTTGAAAGGTTTAAAAGTTTGTTTTGAAATATTGGACTTTCATCGGCTTCATACTATCTTATGACTGGTTTCACGTTGTCAGTTATGTTATTATGTCTTGAACTATGTGGGCAGACTATGGACAGGAGCAGGCAATGGAAATTGAAGCATTGGAAGCTATACTTATGGATGATTTCAAAGGTATGTAATGTTTCAAAGTCCTGTGATTGGAAGTGGTGCCATATTCTGCATTGTTCGCGTCACAGGTAATCTGGCAATACCTTTTTTCTGACCCCAGAAATTCATTCCAGTGAGAGTGGACTAAATACTTCAAATCGGTGTTTCCAAGTTACAGTTTCCCCACAGGTTCACTTTCCTCCTTGACTTAGTCTTTGTTGCTTCCAGATAGAATATTCTACCTTTGCATTCATTAGATCTTTGCATGATAACATTGTAGTGGCAGCAACTATTGATAGAATATTCTACCTTTTCACTAGACTTGATTTTCAATGTTTAAGGATGAGAATGTGTGATGCTATTCATATTTCTTTCGATGAAGTTGGTTATTTATTAATCATGTTTTTTGTTTCATGTTATCTGTCCTGTCATGCTGGCATGTATAACAATGTTGACTTGGTATAAATTGCGTCAATTTACCAATTTCCATGGTATTCCATTGTGACAATGTTCGTTAATTCTGAAAACATAATATAGAAACTAATGGATTGGAGTGAACTAACATTAGCTGTACAATCCAGGTAGTGTCTGTTCTTCACCTTTGGCTGAAAGCAGATCTCAGCTTATTTCAGCTATAGTTTGAAAAGGCTTAGATCCATTCATTTGTGTAGTATTGAACTATATGTCCTCTTCCCTAATCCATTATGTGCTATCCTTTTAGCAAAGAGTCTCTGTACCTCGTGTAACTTTGTTGTTACATGTTCAATAGGATGATGATGCGGATGAGTCAACTAACGTTCCAGGTAATTTTTCTTGTGCCATGCAATGCCCTTTTTCTTTTTTTCTTTTGCAAATGATATATCTCTGCAAGCGATATATTTCACTCCTTTGGAGCTTTTAACTGACTCTTTGTACTTCTCTCATTGTTTTCTAAGCTTTTTCTCTAAACAATTTTCAGTTGTGCTGGCGCTGGTTTTCTCACACACAGAAAAGTATCCAGATGAACCTCCATTATTGAATGTGAAAAGGTATGCTTATTCTTATGCAAAAGCTACCCTTTTACAGTAGTGCCTTGCTCAGTAGTTTAGAAAATAACGCAACAAGAAATTTTTTTCCTTGCCAATGATGCTCAACTGTGACTTTGGCTTCTATGTTCAATGTGTTTTTGATTTTTTGTGTGTTGCACAATTTGGCTTTTTCTTTGCATTGTCACTCAAATCAATAACTACTGATACTGAAAAAATATAAATGGAGCATATAGGTGAACCATGTTAGGTACCATCTGACTTGTTCCCCCTTCTCATTTTGTGCCAGCATACGTGGTATACAAGTAGCTGATCTTAAAGCTTTGAAGGAAAAGCTTGAACACGAGGTACTTATGTGAAGTCGTCCCTTTTCCATGATAATCTAATATAATAAAGTACAGATAACCCTTAAAATCTGCTACATAAGTACTAAAACTAAGATGAATTAGGATCTTTCTAATGGTGGAAGCATAAAATACCCAGCAAAGCAGGGTAGCTTGGAAGTCCAAGTTCCTAAGATAAGATATTTAGTAACCTAAAAAGATAATTGTTGGTTGTTTGGTTACAAAGATGTTCTTATTCCTAATAATTATGTCTTGCAGGCGTGTGAAAATCTTGGCATGGCTATGATCTACACTCTAGTAACATCAGCTAAAGAATGGTTGTCTGAAAGTTATGGCCAGGACGGTAATAATGACAGTCTGCAAGATGAGGAGGCAGTAAAAGATGATGTATAGAGTCATTGTTTCTGAATTCTTCTTGTTGGGTGTTCATGTTCTAATTACCGTCAAGTGTGATTGTTAACCCTGCTGGACTAAACAGTTAGCCAAGTCATTTTGCATTGAAGTTCTAGATGTCTGCCATAATGTCATAATTTTTTAAGGCTCGGTGTTCATTGTTGGACAGGTAATAATACCGCATGGAGAACCTGTTACTGTTGATACTTTTCTAGCTTGGAGAGAAAGATTTGAAGCAGAGTTGGCACTTGAAAGAGCCAAGTAAGTTTTACATTATGAATACTTTCGTGGAGCCTTTGTTTATTTCCAGATATTCTGGCCTTGTTGTCATGTTGCCATATTTGACAACGTCTTGTACCTTTTGCCTTCAAATATATAATGATACTAGCGAGTCTTCCCTTTTTAATTTAATGATTCCCACAAATTTTCAGGTTGATGCCTGAATCTGCGCTTACAGCCCCTAAGGAGAAGAAGCTTACTGGAAGACAGTGGTTTGAAAGTGGCAGAGCGGTATGTTTGTTTTTTGCCCCCAACTGTCTTTCCCAGTCAAAGATATGTCAAATTAAGGATATATGTCTAGGACTCGTGACCATTTTTAAAATGGATATAATGTTCGCAACATCTGAAATAAAGGATTGCAGCATATGTAGAGCAATAGAAAGTAATATTGGTTTCTTTCACAGAAAGGTACAGCCCCAGTCAATGAAGGATCCGAAGAGGAAGAGGATGAAGATATTGATTTTGATGATGATGATTTTGAAGGTGATACATTTACTTTCTAAGTTGCAAACTATACTCATGTTTTTTTAGAATAAACAAGCGGATTTTAAAGAATGATTGCATGGAAAGCTGATCATCGGATATAATGGCAGATGATGAAGAGGATATGCTCGAGCACTACCTGGCAGAAAAGTCTGATCCATCTTCAAGAAGAGCCAACTAAATTGAAATGTTTGGTGATGTTATTCAAGAAATTGAGCGACTATCGACGCACCACATTGTGTTACAAGTTTTTGTCAGCTTTTTTTATGTGTCGTCTCAGTATTTATTGATGAAAAGTAGAGGTATGTATATTAGCTGTTAAGTATCTTCTTATCAATGTCCGAAAAGAGATCAGCAAAAGAAATCCCATCTTTTGGAGAATTCCTCGAGCACGCTGCATGCTGTGTGTTAAAGAGACTTTAGTAAGAAGTCAAGTTCATGTTCACACCAAAATAGAAGTCTCTGCACGACAGTCGATCAGGAGCAATTAAACTCGGGTTTTTCGAATTCTGTGTTTAAAATATTTCACATAAAAGTTAAGTAAACAAATGTTTTTACTTTGCGAAAGAAATGAATATTAGCAAAAGAGAGAATGCATGCAGAAAAGTGTCAACTTTTATTAATAACAGTTAGAATGCACAATGCTTCAACTCTTCCTATGTTGAAAGCTCTTGTTTAAATGAGTTAGCCTTTGTTAAAATGAGCTATTTTGTTAAAATGAACTGTTTATAGGTAGTTAGAGATTTGAGGGGTAAGAACTAAGCCAACAGAAGGCTACTGAGTGAATTTAGTTAGTGGTTATCTTCAATCATTAAGTACTATTTTTTTGAGTGGCTTACATATTAAATTGCTAAATTCAGTATTTAATTGAAAAATTAAGTTAACACACATCATTCTACATAATTATGTTTTTTTGTAATTTTTAATTTTTTTCCATGTTTCAACTTATTAATTGTGTCGTAGCATCCATGATCTCTATTTTTAAAAAGGTTATGGTTAGGCAAGTTTATAGCTAATTCTCAGACGATAATGGCTAGCAATTTAAATATAATTTGATCCTTGGTTTGCTATTTGAGCATATTTAGTCTTTGGTTAATTTAGCAAAAGGATTGGACACTGGTGTAACAAAAAATTAGCATTTGTTAGGAGGTTGCAACTTATCCTCTCTATGTTAAGTAACTTGCATATCTATTTGGCTTCTCATTTGATGTTGCCAAAGAAAATAGTTAAAGATATTGAAAACATGGTGGGGATGCCACAAGGAATCCTCTATCTAAGGTGAGTTGGAGAAGTGTTTGTTTACCTAAGCTCTAAGGGGGTTTGTACTTTGAGCAATTTCAATTGGTTTGCCATATTTCCACTTTTTCGAGTACTTTAAAGGCCTCAACGTACTTTGACATCGATCATGATATACATAATTACTATTGATCTTCTTCAATATTTGAGGACTATGTTAAAATAGTACTATATCCTTAATATTAAACTCAGGAGGCCTTCTTTATTGATCTACATATTTCATCATTTGCTTGGAATCCTTTCGAAGACTAGCCCTCACCTTACCTAGCAATTCATGTTTTTCCTTACAAAATGGTAAGTAGCTGAGTATTTTCCACTTAACTTATGCAAAACAATTTTAAGAGGAGTAAGAGATTGTTATCGCAACACGAGTTTAAAGGGACTCCTTTTATAGTCAAAGATCTACGAAAGTTATAGAAAATTTAGGTAGTATCAAGTAAATTAAGCTAATTTGTTAACTTGCACTTATAGAAAAACATAATTCCTCCAATAAACCATTGATCCTTTCAGTTTTGTCGTCTATAGACGGGGGGTTTGTAGTTGAAAAATTTTAATCATACCATTTTATGTTAAAAAGAGATGTCAAAATTTGATAGTGAATTAAACATCTCAGTCACTTACTATATTTCTTAGATCTCTGAACTGCTTCGCTTGTTTTTATAGAATAATTTTGTTGCAACATATAAAGAGCATGAAAATGGTATAGGCACGGAGATTGCTTATTTGAAAAATCAGTCAACTACCATTATGATTGAAGATTATCAATATTTGAAAATCCAATGATGGAATTCATTGAGACTGACATCTACAATCTTTCTAAAACGGGTAAGGATTGCAACAATCCTACTTCCTTCTTTTTAGGTTTATATAATTAACAAACAAGGAAAATTTTGATGTATATCTTAATATTATTTTCTATCTTTGGTTAATCGTAGGAATAAGAAAGATAAGCTACTATTTATTAAACTTCAGGGTGACTAACCACTATAATTCGTGCATCTCCTTTAATAATTGTTTTGATTGACACATAATAATTAACAAACAAGAAAATTTTGACGTATACTTTAATGTCATTTTCCATCTTTAGTTAATAATAGGAAGAGGAAAGATGAGGTAATATTCATTAAACTTTAGAGTGACCAACCCACTGTGATTCATTCATCTCCTTTAATAATTGTTTCGATTAATGCATCTAATTAAAAAACAAGGAAAATTTTGACGTATACATTAATATTAGTTATATTTGGTCAATAGTAGGAATAGAAAAGGTAAACTAACATTTTGTCTAAAGCATCTATATGTAACTCAACAATTGAAATTTAGAAACGTTAAAATAGTTTTGATTGAAATGACAATCTTCAATTTTTTAGAAGCTTTTTGGCATGTTTCAGACCAATATCTCTCTTTCTTCTTCTTGTTTAATGAATAAATCAAAGATGCTATTTTATTTGAACAAATCATAATGAATTGACAATATTAGTTTACCAAGTTAAGAAAACTTCAAAACTCTTGAAATGTTATAGTAACCTTCCAATCAATAAAAAGAATCTTAACAAGAAGATTCTTAATAACACGAGCCTAGCCATTAAAAAAAAGTGAGCTTTACTTTAAACTACCTAATGAGACCTTTAAGCTTAAAGAGAAACAAGCTTTAACAAGTTATCCATGAGCTTTGGAGGCATATAATTATCTATTAAGACAAAAGTCAAAAGTTTAATATTTTAAAGATGGAGATAATAACACTTCGCACTTCTATAATGTAATATGAGCTAGCAAAAACCTCAACAAAATCTCTAAACATCATTTGAAAATAAGTGGAGATCAAACAATTAGCCTTAAGCTACTTCTAGAACACCTTACGTACAACTTTTTCTCCAATATACAAGTGTTAAAGGAGTTTATCTAAAGTTGCATCCCTTTTATGCTAAAAGATGCACTTTTTAATCCTTTTAATATAGAAAATATTGAAAGAGTCCTTTTAGCCTAAACCCCTATAAATTTATTGGCACTAATGGATTGAACACCCTATTCTTTAAGAAAACATATAAAAAAAATCATGTCACAACTATAATCCAGGAATTCTTCAATAAAGGTTAAATGTTAAAGGAGATGAATAAAACCCTTATAAGTTTAAATGCCAAACCCCCTCTTCCTCATAAATGTTTAGACCAATTTCTTATTCTATCACTATTTATAAGATCATCTTGAAACTATTAGACACTAGAATGAAATCAACTATAAAAACTATGACAAAAGCCAATGTGCTTGCATATAAGGAAGAACCATAAGGGACAATATTCTCATTATACAAGATCTTTTTAAGATCTATAATGTGATATCATCTAGTAAAATCTGTTCCTTAAAAATAAAAGCTCACCTCTATCATAAAATACCATATGCTACATCCAGATTTTTTAATTTCAACATAAGAGATCAAAGACACTTTATTCAGTCTGAATCCTAATAAATCTCTTGGTCTAAATGGTTATAGTGCTCACTTTTTCTATACAACATAGAGTATCACTAGACAATTATTGGTAGAAGTTGTGAAGGAATTCTTCACAAGCACTAAATACTGAAGGAATTAAATATGACTCATATATGTAATTCCTAAAAGGAAAAATACAAGCTCCATGAATGATTTTTAACTAATTTCTTGCTACAACATAAGCTATAAAGTTATTTCCAAGATTATCGCCACCAGACTTCAAGTGTCCCTTAAGAGTCTTATAAGTCCCACCAAGAGCTTTTATAGAAGGAAGGTCAACTAGTGATAATATTCTACTTATGTAGGAACTAATGAAGGACTATGAAAAAAAAAGACCTGTAAACAATTATGCCCCAAAGATAAACTTCTTCAAAGCCTTTGACACTATTAATTGGAGCTTTATATTGGAATGCTTGAAAGCTTTTGAATTCCTAACCATCTTTGTGAACTAGATCAAAGCCTGCATATCTTCCTCCTCCTTCATTATTTTGTTAAATAGAACACCTACTAAAGTTTTTAAAGGAACCAAAGATATTTGACAAAGGAATCCTCTTTCCCTTTATCTGTTTACGTTGGTTATCGAAGTTTTAACCCGAATGATACTTCATTATACATCTAGGGACAGTAGGTTTGTGTTTCATCATAAATTTAATATATTAAAGATCAATCACCTAGATTTTGCAAACAATGTTATGCTATTTTATGGAGCTAATCTTTATTCCCTCATATTGCTACTAATGGTCCTTACAAAATTCTCTAAGCTATTGAGTTTAAAAGTGAACATGAATAATAGCAGTATGTGCATCTCCTTCAACAATTAAAACATTGGATTACTAACCAATATCACAAGCCTAGATATTCACTCAACTCCTTCATGTATATTGGGGTGCTTATTGTTGAGTAAGTTTTACAATTTATAAAACCCTCAATAACTGCAAGCGCATAGGTCGTACTTTGTAGTATTGAAGGGTCGATCCCACGAGGAGAGTACTAGCCTAATCCTAAGTCATCTAAAGCTCAGAAATAAAAACTACATAAGTGAATACGAAAAGTAAATATGAGAAATTGATTCAAGAATTGTAACACGAAAATTTCAACAAAACATAATTAAACTGAGTAATCTAATAGGTCACAATGGAAATCTGTCAAGAGAGTTAATTAGGTTATGAGAGAGGAGATTTTACCTATCATTAATGCTAATCTAGCCATTTATGTGTTTACGGGATGTTGGTTCTAGAAAGTCGTAAGGTTGATTACTCTCTCTCAGGTTATAACCATTAAACCCTAAATTGTAAACCTTAATCGAATTATGAAACTTGCAATCTCTCAATTCACCAATTACCCACAATTCTAATTGATTCTAAAGCTCTCTAATAAATAATTGAGTCTCGCATGGGGTCTCTTTTCATGAAATTATTGACTAGATTGATTAAGTGGTCAATTATATCGCCTAATTCTTATTAATCTGATCTAATCAATTTTATCCGGCTCACCTCCTCAGTTTGTTACCGAAACATGCAAATACATTAATCAATCAAAACACCTAAACCAATAAACACAAAAATAACTAATCAATATTAACTCAAAGTAAAATCCCGAAGGAGAGTTTAGAACATTATCAAATAACCTGAAATCCATTTCCATATAATCCATCTCAACTTTGTACATTTAAATGAAAAGGGAAATGAAGAGAAAATGAAACTTAGGTCGGACAAATTGAGAAGTTGGCGACATCGAGATACCATCTAATCTAGGGAGTAGCAGCGTCAAGATCTGCTTCTTCTTCCTCCTTCTTCCTCTTCTTCTTCTCTCTCTCTATCTCTTCTTTTTCTCCCTCTTTAGGGTTCCAAGAGTGGCTGAATGTAAAACTCCCTCTGCCGCTTCTTTATGTTCTTTTTATACTTCTTTATGTTTTTAGTGATTCTAGGGTTTTTAGGGTCTGAAAAGTCTAAAAAATCCCTTAAAACCTAACATTCTTCAGTATCTATGTGTCTGCCCAATACAGGCCACAATTATGACCTACATCTAAGCCTTCTGTCATGATTGTGGCCTTGTTTCGGCCTGAATGTCTTCCGAAACTCCTTCGTTCTTCAATATTAACCCGAAAACATTAGCAAATACATCAAGGTACCTTAAAAATATAATATTTAAGCTCAAAAGCTTGCACTAACCAATAAAACACTTAAAACACAAATAATTAACAAAGTAACACAATTTTAACCTAAACACATACTAAATGATCGAATTAATGGATAAACACATATCAAACTATGCCCTAAAACACGATGTAATTTACACTTATTACTTATAACCACCAAAAAGCCTAAATTTGCTAATTACATTACTCTCTTATAAAATTTCAAAGACAAAATTAATAACAGATAAAAGAAATTCTTATCTGTAACTGGGAGAGTCTAACTCATCTTTTCAACCTTAAGAAATCTAGGTATTCACTAATCAGCTCATTTATTTATGCCTAAGAAGCTGACTAGAGAGATTGAAAAATGCATTAAGAACTTCATATGGTATGGAAAGGCTGAAGTATCTAATAGAGAAAAAAATGAAATGGAATGAGTTGTGCCTGCCTAAGTAGGAAGGAGGATTGCGTATAATTCCAATTCAAGTTATGTAAAATGTGTTTCTCTTGGAGTTTAATACAAATTCTGAGATTAAGGGATAAAATTTATCCTTTCATCCATGCTTAGTGTAGAATGGGAAAATCATTTGGTTCTGGTTTTATAACTGTACTAACTTTAACCCTCTTTTTAAGAGATAAAACCTGAATTAACTCACAATTAGGATTCCTAGAAAAGCCAGGGTAAACTTCATCATACAAAATAATACTTGGATTAACAACTTTAAAGGAGCTTCCATCTTAGTCAAAATAGTCCCCCGATATAATCCTAACCAACAAAAAGAGGACAGGATTATTTGGGTGGGTGGCAGCTCTCTCTAATTCTCTAATGCCTCTTACTTTCATATTTTTAGACCTTATACTCCTAAGGCTACTTAGTTTCACCTAATTTGGAAGAATTCTCATATTCCCAAAGCCTTATTCATCAGTTGGTTAGTGGTTAAGAAAAGACTTAGAACAAAGGAACAGTGTTTTGGAAACATTAACCCCTTATGCTTTCTTTGCCAAACTCATCCTAAAACTAGAAATTATTGATTCTTTTAGTGTATCTACTCCCTCACAATTTAGTCTAGAATTTAATGCACCCTACAAGTTTTTAGGGGACAAAGGAAATGGACAGATATTATTTATAAGGCCAGGAACTTATTTAAATTACTAAAATAAGATGAAATTCTTTTCACAATAGATTTCATCTGTTAAATATACTCCAATTGGAGGGAATGCAATCAAAGGCTACACAAAGATTCTTATAACTCAACATAAAAGCTTGACAGGAATGTTAGATGATAAAAATCTATATTGAATAAGGGAAATTATAATGACCTATCGAATGGATACAAAATTGAGTCTGAGATGAAAATTCTAACATTTATAGTATAATATCCAGGAAAGTAAAGAACTAAAAGAAGTTCGGAGGGATATCCGAGTAGGAACCCAAATTTAGCTTAAGGTTAATTCATGCAAAAGTTAGTAAATGATGACTAAGAGAGGAAGGAAGCAAAGATTAACCTATATGTTAAGAATACAGAGCTCGTACATCAAAGAGATAGTTACTTATACTCACTGCATACAATGTCTAGCTTAGAGAATGTCCTTTTCTTTAAGCATGCATAAACTCAATAGAATGGCTAGGAGAATTCAAGTTAAGCAACATAGTTGCTATTGTAAATAACCATGAAAATAGTTTCACTTATCATCTCAAATGTTAAAGGATGAAATTTCTCAACCTTTAATTTATAGATGATTTGTTTATTCTATATGGTGCCAATAATCACTGATTCAAACTTCTTATAAATTACTTAAAATACTTTTAAACAATTAACAAACCTTTCAATCAATAATAATCAAAGACAAATACAAGAGACCCCATTTACAAACATAGGGATCCTTATTACAACTAAGGGACTCCAATTTAAGGATTTTTAACCTCTCTTCGAGCAGAAAATACTAAGTAACCATAATAATAAGCATTGTCCTTATGATGGAAGCTTACAACTTATTTTCCTAATTCTCAAAAGCCTCTATGTTTTTTGGTTCTCACAGTTAACGTTTTTAAGGAATCTAACTAAAATAATAGATAAAATACTTGAAATTTTTCTATGGTTAGTGTTAGCATCCAGTACTTAAATAGATGGAAATTTACACCTAAAAGAGGAAAGAAACCTTGGTATCACTCCTATTAAACAACATGCTTAACAAAGAAGACCTAGAGACTTTTTAATGATAAGAAAATACGTTAGGTCTAATGGATGCACACACATTTTTTAAGAGAAACAACCTTCTAAAAAATTAAACCTAGTCCATCTAATTCTTGGACCCTAAACCAAATCCTAGGTTTGATAAGAAAATAAATTTGCAAATGGAAAGCGTTGTGGGAAATAGGCTTCACACCAAGTTTTGCTATGACAACTAAAGCTCACTAATGCACACACATTTTTTAAGAGAAACAACCTTCCAAAAAATTAAACCTAGTCCATCTAATTCTTGGACCCTAAATCAAATTCTAGGTTTGATAAGAAAATAAATTTGCAAATAAAAAGCGTTGTGGGAAATAGGCTTCACACCAAGTTTTACTATGACAATTAAAGCTCACTAAGGCTTGTTTATCATAAAAATGAGTAAAATGATGTATTTATGCACAATGAGCCTCTAAAATATCAAAGTGACCAAGTATGAATTACAATAAATATTACATAATCTTTTATAACTTTATTGTTATTTATTCTTAGGCTTAACAATTAAGCCCAGTCCCAGCCTGATTTAACCAAGCTTGAAGTCAGGCTTTGTTTTTTAAAATGTTTGGGCTTCAGTCTTGGCCTAAGCCTAAATACAAAATTTTAAGCCAGACTTTGGCTTAGGTGGGCCTGAGCTCGACCGAGCCTATTGCCAACTATGTTTGTTCTTCCTTGATCTTGATTTTGTTATTAATTTGAATGACTTAAACTCTTACTTTTCTCTAATGTCTTTAAGAGATATCTTGATTTATACGTGACCATTTTGTATAGGTTACTTTAATTAAAAATAAATTCATTTGTAGTACTTATATTTTGTTATGATCGAAAAATGAATTGCAAACTCACTTATTCCTAGAGCCCTATTCACTAGTTGGTTGGTGGTTACTCAAAGACTTAGAACAAAGGATAAGTGTTTTGGAAACATTAACCCCTTATGCTTGTTTTGTAAATCTTATCCTAAAACCAAAAATCATCTATTCTTTTAGTGTAGCTACTCCCTCACAATGTTCTTAGAATTTAACCCATGTCACAAGTTTTTGGGGCACCAAAGGAATGGATAGATATTCTTGACGAGGCCAGGAACTTAGTTCAAGTACTAAAATAAGATGAAATTCTTTTCAAAATAGCTTTCATTTGCTATATATACTCCATTTGGAGGGAAAGCAATCAAAGGCTACACTAAAGATTCTTACAACTCAACACAAAATCTTGATAGGAATATGCTAGCTGATAAAACTCTATATTGGATAAGGGAAATCATAGTGGCCCATAGAATGGATACAAAATTGAGTCTATTGATGAGGAAGAAATGGAGCTTATGATGTGATTTTCAAATTTTAAATATAAGAATGTGCAAAAAAATTCCCTTATTCATATGCAAATCCATTGGCAACAATTAAGCTGACATGAAAGTTCTAGCAATTATAGTATAATGTCCAAGAGAGTAAAGAAATAGTAGAAGATCAGAGGGATATCCAAGTAGGAATTCAAAAGTAGCATAAAGTTAATTCATGCAAGAGTTAATCAGTGATGACTAAGAGAGGAAGGAAGCAAAAATTAACCTATATTTTAAGAATATAGAGGTTGTACATCAAGAAGATAGTTACTTACACTCAGTGCACACAACATCTAGCATAAAACATGTCATTTTCTTTAAACATGCATATACTTAATGAAAGGCTAGGAGAAGTCAAGTTGAGCAACATAGTTTCTGTCACAATATGCAAGAGAGGAGCCTAGCTTTGCATGTTAAACAAGTGTTACATAAGGCTCTCTTCACGTGTAAAGAAAAATGCAATATTTTAGATTATTGATAAATTATAAGCATTTTCAACTTTTGTAGCAAAAATAAGGATGTATTTCCCATTTGGCACCTATTTCAATGGAATTTTTATTTTCAAAAAATCAATAAAGCATTTGACTTAGGAGTTCTTATTGATAGTCTTGAAGCTTTTGGTTTTCCACAGGATTTTATCAAATATAACTATATCTTTTAATATAGTGATCGATGGTGAGCCTAAATAAGTCTTCAAGGGAGCAAGATGCTTGAGATAAGGCGATCACCTCTCTTCCTAACTATTCATATTATGCATTAAAGTCCTTACCATGTTAATTAATTACTTAATTAACCACGAAAGTAACTTCACTTATTATCTCAAATGTGAAAGGATGAAATTGTTCAACCTCTCATTTGTAGATGATTTACTTCTTCTATGTGATGCCAATGCTCACTTATTCGAACTTCTTATAAACTCCTTCAATTCTTTTAATTAACTATCAAACCTTTCAATCATCAGAGGGGCACAATCTACAATTGAAAGCATTATATATTTCAGGGTTGTAAATCCAAGAGCCCTTATTTAAATATATTGAGCAAGTTTTAATCTATTTAAAACCCTCAAAATACTATAAGCATAAGGGTCGCGAGTTTAGGATAAAAGATATCAATCTCTCGAGGAGTTGGTGAACTAATAAAATTCCAAATTATCTAAAGCTTAAAGGATAATTAACATGAAAAGAAAAAAACTAAGCAGAAAAGTAAATACAAGAATATAGAATGATATAAACAAGAATTATATATTAAGTAAGGAAATTAAATTGAGCACGCCAATTTGACAATTGAAAATCAACAAAAAAGAATTGACCAGTTATAAAGGAGGAGGAATTTATCCTATCATCAATGCTAATCTAGTTACTTATGTGTTAATATGGTGTCAGTTCTAGACTATCGTGGAGTGGATTACTCTCTCTCGAGTTATAATCACTAAGCCCTAATTGATAATCACTAATTAAGTCGAGTAACTAAAAATGTAGTCTCTCAATTAATGATCAACTCACAATCTAATTAGTTCTTAAATGTTCTAATGAACAACTGGGCCCTCACACGGTATTCCTTTCTGTACAAATTATCAATTTGATTAATCAAATGGTTTGTCGAGTCACTTAACTCTCATTAATCTAACCCAATCATTTTTATTCGGTTCACTCTCTCAGTTTATTATCGAAACATATAAGCACCGTAATTAATCACAATACCTAATCAATCAACACAAAAGATAACTATATTAACATTGAATCAATTCACAATCCCTAAAGAGTTTAGAACATCATCTAATCCAAATCCATTGTTATCATCACATTCATTGTATACATTCAAAGAAAAGAATAACAAGATGAAATGAAAATGTCACTTGGAAAGGATCAAGATGGACCAAGAATGTAGCAGCTACAATAGCCCACTCTTCTCTCTCCTCTTCTTCCTCTTCTCTCTTCTTTCTTAAAGGTTTTTCAAATGTAGTAAAATGGAGGCTCTACTTAGGGTTTCATCATAATGCCTTTTATAGGTTTTTCTAATTTGGGCAATCCTAGGGCTTTTTTTAGGTTTAAAAGGTTCAAAAAATCCCTTGAAAACTCAAGTTGGGAAGCTGTGCCTATGTTCCATCATGCAGGCCACGATTATGGCACTACCACTATCTTGGTCCCCTTGTTTTGCTCTTTGTCACGATCGTGGTAGAACATGCCACGATCGTGGCCCCTTACATATGATTATGTATTGTGGCCTTAACGCTTCTCCAAATCTTCTCTATTCTTCAATACTTGCCCTGAAACTCTAGCAAACTCATCAAGGCACCTCAAATATATAAAATTGAAGCTGAAAAGCATACTTTAACCCACAAAATGCTTAAACACAAATATCTACTAACTAACACAATTCTAGCCTAAACACGCACTAAACAATCAAATTAACAACTAAATACAAATAAACTACCCACAAAAACATGATGCAAGCTACAACTATCAACATCCTCACACATGTTTGTTTGTCCTCAAGCATTCAAAACAAAAAAACAAAACAAAAAACAAGCCAAGCAAAACAAGTAATCACAACACACATATAAATGCAATAATGAGGCAGTGGCATCAAACTTCACAAAACAAATTTAACTCTAAACATAATCCTTTAAGTTGTTTTAACTTTTTAACTTCCAAAATCTGTGTTTAAGTACTCTAGACTAAATATACATATTAATCAAGACCTAGATGTCAAGTTTACTTACCCCTATTATTTGTACACATATATTGATGAGTATTTGGTCAATCAAACTTTTAACTATTCCTAAGTAAGTTTTCATGCAAAGTCAAGCTAATCACAAGTTTGGTAGGTTTTTATTTGAAAAAAATTATTTTTGTTACTTTTTATGGACATAAACCTAGCCTTTCTACGCATAGGCAAATATTTGTGATAAATGTCGATCCGGTTATTCAACTAGGTAATTTTTTTGTTAGACAATTTAGTTTGAATGTCATTATAGCCTTTTGACGCAAAGACAAATAATTGTGATGAATATCGATCCAGTTACTCAGCTACATCACATTTTAACTAGCTACTAGCTCTATTTATAGCCTGAAGGTCAGCAGAATAGTTATTTAATTAAAATTTATACTTTTAAAAAAACACACATTTTTAACACATTACTTACCTTATTGTTTTTGCCAGTCATTCTTATGAAAATATATTAGCAATGCTACTTATTCGATTGTCCTAAAATTATCATTGAATGTGACAAATTTTTAGGGTGAATAAACTAACATTGTATCCTAATTAAACTGCATATTTAGCTAAAGTAAACTAGGTCACTAATTTTGCAAGCTAATAAATCTTCAAAACCTAAAAGACTATGTTCAAAGCTAAATCTATCCCGTTAAGTTCTAGCCATTGGCACATTCACACAATTCACGTCATGCACCCTAAACAAACTATCAAACAATATGTAAAATTCACAATCAAAATAAAAACATACAAGCACACAACCCATTCATAGTTAACATAAAACTAACAATGCACACTCCTCCCTACACTTAAACAACAAATTGTCCTCAATGTGAGGAGAACATGTAAGAAAAGTCAACACATAAGGTGAGAATAAAACAACATGATAAGAAAACATAAAACATAAAATAAGAACATAAGGGTTAGAGCATAAGAACTGGTCATGGTGATTGAGGTGGTGATGATGACGGTGTCTGAGACCAAATGCATTTAACGCCCGAGATTGTTACCCTATCTTATAATTGCTTTAAAAAGAGTAAAGGAGTTAGCAATCTAAACCATTCCAAATCATGAAGAACTTATTTTTGGAATTTAAAACAATTCTAACTACACAACAATTTAAATCTAAGTACTAAACTTGCTAATTTAGGGTCATTAACTTGACCTTGTATCCTTGGAAGCTTAACCTAGATCAATTATGAGTGGCTTGCTTCCACCTTTCTCATTCAACATCAATTTTGTAGCCTGTGAGTAAGTTACAAATTGCAAGATAATGAAAAGGACATAATCTATCAAATTAAGGAAACCTAATAAGCTTAGTAATGTCCTTTTTAGCGACAAATTGTCAACAAAATAGGGGATAACGAAACTCCCTAAATCTTCCATTGAATCTAGCAGTTTTTCTTGTAAGAGGGTGAGTTGTTTGTATCCTTCCTCGGCCACCCCCTTCTCCTCTTCTTCTTGCATTTCATGAACGAGGATTTCTGTGTCTTCTTCAACCTCTATATTATGTATCCTCTGTTTTTCTTCGTCTAGTTCTTTTAAAGATTGGCACACATCAATTTTCAATAATGGTATGCTCAATGGGTAAGATGGGGGAGGAACATAGGGAAGGTCCTCATTCTTTTCTTCATCCTTTTTATGCTTCTCTTGGTCTTCTACAGAGTGGGTTTTAGTTGGTCTATCTGTTGGTTCTCTTAATTCTTTCCCACTCCTAAGTGTGTTATCTTACATTGCTCTTTTGAATTTATTTTCATGTTGTGTAGACAATTTTCCACACTTTGTTTACAAAATTCCTTAGGAAACTGGCCTATTCGAACCTCCTGGATGTGAATAGAAGAGGCATGATTTTCTGTTACTTGCTCAAACTTTTCTTCCAGTCTCTTTTGGGCCTTTTTCATGTTTATGAGCTTATCCATGATCTTGCCCAATTTAGAATCCCATGAACAGGGCTCATTTGGATGAAATCCTAATAAGTCTTGATGTTCCAAGTAAGTCCTTACATTATTCGACCAACAGAAATCTGAGTGGTTCTGCGACCTCGGATTGTATATGTTTTAATAAGAATAATGGCTTCCTAACCAAATTGTGCTTCATTAAAGTCCGCAAGGGCCTTTATCTTCCCTAACCAAATTGTGCTTCATTAAAGTTCGCAAGGGTCCTTTCTTCCCTATAATATATATCCTCCATTATCGTTCCTTCTTTTTTTTCTTGGCACCTAGCTCTTTAGATGTCTCATTCTTACTTTGTGACATCTTCATATGTGAGATACCATATCAGTTAGAGAGGGGAACGAAGTACGCCTTATAAGAACATGGATAATCTACCTCACAGACGCGTTTTCCCAAGGTGTTGGAAGAGCAAAACCGTGAGGGCTTGATTGGGCCAAGGCCTAAAGTGGAAAATATTTGTGAGTGGGTAGTCTAGGGTTGTTATAATGATATCAGAGCCAGTACCTGAACTGATGTGTTAACAAAGACATTGAGCCCTAAAGTGAAATGTGAGATCCCATATTGGTTGGAAAGAGAAACAAAGTACGTCTTATAAGGGTATGGATACCTCTCCTTCGCAAACGTGTTTTTCCAAAGTATGCGAAGAGCAAAACGATGAGGGCTTGGCTAGGCCAAGGCCCAAAATCAGACAATATCTGTGGGTGGGTGGTCTAGGGCTGTTACAATACTATCAGAGCCAATACCTGAACCAGTGTGTTAGCAAGGACCCTGAGCCCCAAAGGGGGTGGAATGTGAGATCTCATATCGGTTGGAGAGGGAAACAAAGCACGTGTTATAAGGGTATGGATACCTCTCCCTCGTAGATACATTTTTCCAAAATGTGAAAAGAACAAAATAGTGAGGGCTTGGCTAGGCCAAGACCCAAAAGCGGACAATATCTGTGGGTAGGTGGTCTAAGGCTGTTACAATGGTATCAGAGCCAGTACCTAAACTGGTATGACAGTAAGGATGTTGATCTATAAAGGGGGTGGAATGTGAGATCCCATATCGGTTGGAGAGGGGAACGAAGCATGCCTTATAAAGTTATGGATACCTCTCCCTCACAGACACATTTTCCCAAGGTGTGGAAAGAGCAAAATTGTGAGGGCTTGGTTGGGCCAAGGCCCAAAGCAAACAATATCTGTGAGCAGGTGGTCTAGGGCTATTATATGATGTCTCTCCTTTAAGCTCAAAACTTATATATTTCTTGTGATTGGGTACCAAAATCACAATAAAAAGGTAATAACTCCTTAGACTAAAAGAATTAAACTAATCATACAACTTCCCGGTAACGACGCCAAAAACTTGTTGAAGCAAGTTTTAATCTATTTAAAACCCTCAAAATATCATAAGCACACGAGTTGGGAGTTTAGTATAAGAGGTGTCGATACCTTAAGGATTTTGTTAACTAATCGAATTCTATGTTGTCTAAGGCCTAAAGGATAATTAAAACGAAAAGAAAAACTAAACAGAAAAGTAAATACGAGAATATAGAATGATAGAAACAAAAATTCTATATTGAGCAAGGAAATTAAATTGAGCACCACCAATTTAACAATTAAAAATCATCTAAGAAGAATTGATCGATTGTGAAGGAGGGGGATTTATCCTATCATTAATGTTAATCTAGTCACCTATGTGTTTATATGGTGTCAGTTCTATACTATCGAGAGGTGAATTACTCTCTCTCAAGTTATAATCACTAAGCCCTAATTGATAATCCCTAATTAAGTCAAAGAACTGAAAATGCAATCTTTCAATTAATGATCAACCCATAACCTAAATAGTTCTTAAGTGTTTTAATGAACAACTAGGTCCTCACACGGTATCTCTCTCCGTACAAATTATCGATTTGATTAATTGCGTGGTATCGAGTTGCTTAACTCTCATTAATCTAACCCAATAATTTTTATTTAGTTCACCCTCTCAGTTTATTATCAAAACATGTAAGCATCGCAATTAATCACAACACCAAATCAATTAACACAAAAGATAACTAGATTAACATTGAATCAATTCAAAATCCCTAAAGAGTTTAGAACATCATCCAATCCAAACCCATCATCATCAATACATTCATCTTCTACATTTAAAGAAAAGAATAACAAGATGAAATAAAAATGACACATGGACCAACTCTCTCTCTTTTTCTTCCTCATCTCTTTTCTTTCTTGAAGGTTTTTCAAATGTAGGAAAATGGAGGCTCTATTTTGGGTTTCATCATAATGCCTTTTATAGGCTTTTCTAATTTGCAAAACCCTAAGGCTTTTTTCTAGGTCTAAAAGGTCCGAAACTCCCTTGAAAATTCAAGTCAGGAAGGTTGTGCACGTGCTCTATCATGTAGGCCACGATTGTGGCCCCCTTGTTTGGTTCTTTGTCACGATCATAGCCCTGGTTCCCAGTCCAGCCATTCTTCAAATCTTCTCCATTCTTCAATACTTGCCCTAAAACACTAGCAAAATCATCAAGGCACCTCAAATATATAACATTGAAACTCAAAAGCATACTTTAACCCACAAAATGCTTAAAAACCCAAATATCTGCTAACTAACACAATTCTAACCTAAACACGCACTAAACAATCAAATTAACAACTAAATACAACTAAACTACCCACAAAAACACGATGTAATCTACAACTATCAAAATACATTTAGGGATCCCTATTATAACTAAGGGAATATCGTACAAGGATTTTCAACCTCTCTTCCACCACAAAAGAATAAGCAATTAGAATAATAAACAACTTCCTTATGATGGAAGGCTACAACTTATTTGCCTAATTCTCAATAACCTCTATGTTTATTGGTTCTTCCATTTAACATTTTTAAGGAATCTAACTAAAGCAATCGATAAAACACTTGAGAAATTTGTATAGTGAGGGTTAGCATCCAATACTTCTAAAGCTAATGTTAAATGGACAGAAATTTACACCCCAAAAAAGGGAGGAGGCCTTAGTATTACTCCTAACAAGGTAATAAATAACATACTCCTAGCAAAGAGGACCTAAAGAGTTTTTAATGACAAGTAAGCACATCAAGTCTAATGGATGTATACACATTTTTTTAAGAGCAAAAACTTTCTAAAAAATTAAACCTAGTCCTTCTAATTCTTGGACCCTGAACCAAATTCTAGGTTTGAGAAAAAAGAATCTGTAAATGAAAATCATTATGGGAAATAGGCTTCACACCTAGTTTTGCTATAACAACTAGAGCTCATTAAGGCCTCTTCATTTAGTGACAGATATGTAAAGATCAAAACATCCTATACCAAGCTAAGAGGAAGTCAATGAAATCATTTTGGGGAATTAATTGTATGACAACATAAGAGGCTTCATTTTTTGATAGCCAACCCTCATCCCCCATAATCCAAAAAATTTTTGATGACACCTTTATCTGGTTTAAGCATAATTCTAGCAAATTTACCAATAAATCATGACTTCAAATGTTCAGAGAACATTCTTTATTACTTAGTAAACGTTATTTTAGTTCAAATATATTATGCATAAAGCCTCTTTCATTTTTTAGATAAATATCAAAAATAGGCTAAGAACAATGGATGGGATCAAGACTCGAATAAGCAAACTCAACTGTAAATTATGCAATCATGACATGATCAACTAATCACTTATTATTCAAATGCACCATCTTCTTAATTATTCGGTTAAGAATAATTAACTGGTCTAGTAAGTTTAAGTTCTGGAATAAAAAGATCTTTTTATATAAGATTTCTCTAAGATGTTATGTTTATTCAATATAGAAAAAAAGGATCACAAGGATTTGCAAAATCAAAAACAAGAGGGACCTATGTGGACTTACAACATATTAAATCTCATAAGGAACTTTTTTACAACTAAGGGCATTAATATAACTAGTGTAACACCCCATTCCCGCAAAACCCGAACCCGATACCGACAGTGATACCCGGATCCGTGCCCCGCGAGGGTGGCGTGTCACATCACTTAACACATCACTAAACAAAACTCGGTACACTTTTTTTTTTAAAACACTTTACACTTATCGCATATGTGTACCCACTTTTTAAAACACTTTACTTATTTAAACTCTTTTAAATCGCTTTGCACTAGTCACTTATTTTGTGGCCACTTTTTGAAACACTTTAGCACTTAAACCAGAAAGCAGAATACTTTACAATGTACTGGAAATCAAAA
>JANIIA010000001.1:16841156-16872462 GCA_027478495.1 Erythroxylum alaternifolium
TTTGCCAAAATCCTAAGTGGGAGCTTAGGTAGAGGACGTAGGTTTTAACACCGAACCTCTATAAAAACAGTGTTTGCCTTTCTTCCCTACTCCTTTCATTTATTTAATTTGATTGTTTCTTGTGTATTAATTCCGTGTTTTGTGTAGAACTCTGCGAAAAAATTTAAACGATCTATTCAACCCCCCTTCTAGATCGCTTTCATTTAGTCTATACGATCGACTACTTTCTTTATGAAGAAGAAACATAATGTGTGCTACTTTTTTCACATTTTATTGATATCTAATATCAATATAACAATAGGAACATTTTAAGGATAATGCATAAATGCAATATAATTCTCATATTTATGATCTCATCATAATTTCATTTACAATATAAATTTATCTTATAGACTTTATTACATACATCTGAATATGTATCAGATAAACAAAGTATCTGAATGATTATGCTATTAAAACTTCAACCAACTAATTGGCTACATAAATCAATAATCTCTCATTTGCATTAAACAAAGTTCTTAATTATCTTATAACATTTCTCCATATGATGATTATGTTACTATTAGGATATTGGTTTAGTGAGAGAATTCTACAAGATTCTCTATAGTGATAACTTATTTAAATCTATAAGTTTCACGTCAATTATCATTATGATTATGAGAAACTATCTAAATACATACTTAGATCTTTGATGAGATCTTAGCTCTTTTCGAATACTCAATGGCTTTGATGTTCTATAGTACATTATTATCTGAATAATATGAGGAACTATACGAAGTTTATTAAAGAACTTCTTGATCCAAATAATTATTTCAACTAAATGAAAAACATATTATGGCTTAATTACTAATCAATGCTATATTGAAACATTTTCAATCTTAAAATAATAGTTTTAATTAAAATATACCTTAAATAGAACTTACTTTTAAATTTAATACATATATGACCTTGAAGTCAAATATTAAATCATATATAAAACAATGGATATCTTTAATAATTCACCAATATTAGAATCTCAAATACTAAATACTTTTAATACATTATCTAACAACTTTCATATCTGTCTCTATAGATTTAATTACCAGAATTAAGTTATTACCTTTGCATATTCAATAAGAGTTGTTACTAAACTATCATATATTTAATAATTTAAAACATGAATTTACTCTATAAGTAATATGTCTATATATACTCCTGCTAAAAAGTACAACTATACTCTAACTAACCTTTTTTCAAATATAATAAATCCACGTTCATCTCCAAAATAACTCTTTAAATTCATTATAGAAGTGAATTTTCAACGTCTCATAACCTTTTGATGACACACCAAATGTATCAATAAAGGCACTAGTTCCATTTGAATATACGGTTATGAGATTTTAACATTTTCAAATTTCATCTTACTCCTACTACTGTTCTTAAGAATCATTCTCCTATAACTATTTATTGAAACAAACATTTTGTTTATTGGATCGTATCTAACCCTTTTGAGTATCTCATAACTTTTTTTTAACCAGGGCGGGACCTGGCGGGGATGGAACCCGATTTATTAATAGTGAAAAAATCAAAAGGGGTACAAGGGCAGTTCTTAAGACTTACCCAATAATGGATAACATCTAAGAAACTCTCAAGTAAGGAAAGGATTGTTGATCGAGAATCAACAGTCCTCTCGCTTTAGATGATAAAGAAGAAGTCTCGTGGAAAAACCTAGATGATCCAGAAGAACCAATGCGTGCTAGACAATTTGCTAAAGCATTGGTTTCTCGGAATATATGAATAATGCTATAATTACATCTACGTATAATAAGCGATATCTCTAACAATTCCGACAAATATCTCCATAGGAAGTTTTTTTACTGCTGCAAGAGCTGGGCAAGATCACTACTGTTAGTTTGTATTAGCACACCATGGAGTCCCATATCTTCACACCTCCTCGCTCATCTCAAAATTCTAGCCATCTCCACACCAAAGCTAAGTCCCACACCCAAGAATCCCGCCTCTCCGTAGATGAAACCTCCTCTAGAATTGCGTATAATATAGCCATAACCAGATGCGGCAGGTGATCCCAAGGCGAACCCATCCGTATTCAAAACATAATCATGGTTCGATCGAGATTGCCAACAAATGGATCTCACCAAACGTGAGCCTTGATGCAGAATCTTAACTCCAAACAGTGACTCAATTTATTATGATTCTTGCACCGACTTCGCTTTCAAATGTCCCACGCACAACATCCCTTCCAAGTGTTCCGTTACTACGTGCTTGATAAATGGTAGCGAGCATTTTTCTTGCTGAAAATGGAACCTGTTACGACTCTTCCATACCTCCCAAAAAATGAAGAAGGGCATTGCCATATATAAGGCCTTTAGGGCAGACGAAAAACCCCCAATCCTCCACCATGCACGTACTGAGTTCCATATATTAGCTGGTTGCAGGAATGGTATATCTAACAACACGGCAAAGTGTCTCCAAATATCCAAGGCTTTCGGACATCCCATAAACACATGAGCTATAGTCTCATCATGGTTAAAGCACAAGGGACATCGTGAGGGTTATAAGAATAAGCCAAACTTACATAGAATTTTTGAGAAAGGGAGAAGTCGGTTGTACATGCACCAAACAGAAATAGACATCCACAATGGGATTATGCGATGCCATATACTCCTCGATATGGCGTGATGTTGCTGGGGTTTGCGCAAGGCTTCATAAGCCGATATAATTGTAAATTGACCATTTGTTGTGGGGTGCCAAATCAACAAATCATCACCATTCTTAAACTCCAATTCCAAGCTCATTAAAATCTCGATAGTTGTATCACATAAGTAAGAATAAAGCTCCGAGCCATACTGCCCTCGAAGCTCAAAGAACTGCCGAATGGTAAGTTCACAAAAGGAGGGCTAACAGAGCGTGGCAAATCCCAAATCACTCCCAAAGGTGACCAATTATCATACCAAAAGGATCTATCACCTCGACGAACTAAGACTTTTGCGATCTTGGAGGCCCTTAGATCAATCAACTCCACTCACCTCCACATTGTTTTAGATCGCGAATGAGATGATAGTGAAAGAATAAATCTCGACCATAAATCGACACCCTGTTTCACCTTCCATCATAATTTAGCTGAGAATGCGTCAATTATATCATCAAATTTACGGAGCCTTAGGCCGCTTTCTTCTACTTTTTTGGAAATGTTTTCCCACGATCTCCAATGCCATCTTTGCTCTCCATCAGACCTACCCCATAAAAATCTTTGACATTTTGTTTCCATAGCACGAATCACTGATTTTGGAGGGTCAATAGCTGCCCACATGTGCAAAGGTATTGCAGAGAGTACATGTTTAATAAGTAGTAATCGACCGCCCTGCGACAATAGTTTATTCTTCCAGATTCCCAACCTTATCTCCAAAGCATCAAGTAAATACTGAAAAATATCAGCCTTTTTTCTACCCATATAAATACGGCAACCAAGGTACGTAAAAGGAAAAGTACCACGCTGTATCCCCAGGATACCCACAATATTCTGAATTATGTGCGGTTTGCAATTTGTTGCAACAAGGAATGTACTTTTGCTCAGATTAATTTTCTGCCCAGTTGCCTCTTCGTAACCTGTGAAAAAAATCATTCAGATACTGCAGCGATCTTCTCAAACCTCTCGTGAATGTCACTAAGTCATCGGCAAAGCACAAGTGAGAAACAGGTTGTGAACCCACGGGGGAGCCATATCGCGCCACCAACCCTAGTTCCATTAAGTGTTTCAACCTGCAGATAAGTGCTTCCGAGACCAAAAGAAACAAATACGGAGAGAGCGGATCTCCTTGCTTTATACCCCTCGAAGCTTTGAAAAAATTGGAAGGAGAACCATTGACAAGGATTGAGAACCATGAACTTTCTAAATTGGACATTACCATGCGAATGAAAGGTCTGGGGAAACCAAACGCCTCCAATAACTTCTCTAAAAATTCCCAAGAAACCCTATCAAAAGCTTTCATCATGTCAAGCTTCAGTACCACATTCCTACCTACCGCCTTTTGATTCAAAAACTGGTAAAGATCCTGTGTAAGCAAGACATTATCAATAATATCACGGCCAGAAAGAAAGGCAGATTGTTCCTCAGAAATAAAGGCAGATTGTTCCTCAGAAATTAACTTATGGAGTACCCCTTTTATTCGATAAGTTAAGATCTTAGTGAAGATCTTATTAAGAAAATTGCAAAGGCTAATTGGCCTAAAGTCCGAAAAGGTTATGTATGAAGCCTTTTTTGGAATTAGGGTAATTAGCGTACTAGCTATGGCTCTCAGAATCGGGACTCCTATCATGAATTCCTTGTAAACGCCTAATATATCAGAACACATTATATCCCAACACCTCTTAAAAAATTCACCTCCAAAACCATCCGACCCCGGCGCACTAGATGGATCCAAGTCATGTACGGCTCAGTGGATCTCTTCCAGATCAACATCACGCAGTAACCCACTTTGATCTTCCTCTATAAGCAAGGACGGAATGTGTTGTAAGAAATCCCTTAGTGCATTCCCACTAATATTCTCATGTTCATGGTTCAACAAGGTTTCAAAAATCTCACTACCTCTACTCCAATCTCGTCACGTTTAACCAACCAAGTACCACCATCAGATTGTATTTTTTGAATATGCAACCTTAACCGCTTCTTCGACAGTGTAGCATGGAAAAACCCGGTATTTGCATCGCCCTCCTTGAGCCATTTTAATTTCATTTTTTATCTCCAAAAGGAATGCCCTAGCACGGTGAAGCTCCTCTCGATGTTGTTCAGATGGCAATGCATCATATTAGATTTCAAGTAATCTGACCTCCTCCTCTGTCGCTTTAAAATTTGAAAAAACATCACCAAAAGTCTCTTTGTTCCAAACCTTTAGTTCAATCGACGCAACTTCAAAGAAAAAGCATGCATACCGTAACCTTGAATAGGATGATCCCAAGAATTTTAATCACTTCCATCACCTCTGGCCTCCGAAACCACATATTTTGAAAACAGAAAACTTTCGGTCTACTTTCAACAATGGGGCCAAATTAATGCAAAAGAGCACAATGGTCCGAAGTAGTTCGATTTAGGTGTTGAATAGAAGACTCAGAAAATAAATCAACCCACTTATGCGAGAAAAGTATACGATCTAGCTTCTTACTCACCCATCCAGTGCTTCGTGTCCCTCCCCATGTAAATTCATCCCCAACAGTCTGTAATTCAGAAAGAGCACAAGAATCAATCCAATTATTGAAGTCATCCATAACCCCCTATCCTGAACCGAACTTCCAGAGTATTCCTCCAAGTTTCGGATAGCATTAAATTCTTCTCTAACCATCCAAGGAAGCCCCAGGTGTAGTTCTCGAAAATGCAACATATTATTCCATAGAGGGTGTCTCCCTGTCCTTGGAGATAAGAAAACTTCTGTCTGTGATTGGGTGGTTCACCTACATATGTACAACTTGTTCCATTTCTTCTAACAAAACTACATTATATTCACTATTACAGAAAATCCAAATCTTGTCAGAACAAGATCTTAGACTAACATCAAATTGCAGCTCCCTCCTTATACTATCAAGATCCTTACTCCACAATATGGGTTCCAAAATAACCAGAAAAGTTATTAAGTGAGCCCTAATTAGGTTCTTTAAACGTCTCTTTGAAGCTTCATTAGCAATGCCCCTAATATTCTAGATTAATTGATTAATCATAGAAAAAAAGGACAAAAAGTATTAGGATAATCTGGATGAACCCCTAAGAGTCAACCCCTCCTGCACATGCAACCTCTCAGTGTTTGTTTTTTGCCCACATTTTCTTCGCATCGTGGCCTCACCAGAACTCGTAAGCTGCAGGTATTCACCCTCAGACAAACTATCTCCCCCCCCCCAACGTTGCAGATTATTGACTCGGGATTAGAATTCAATCCTAGTAATGCATCATCATGTGCTAATTCCTTCATACCAGCATCATTAAAAGGCTGCGCATTCTTATATCGTGGGGTATGTGGTTCAGCGAGTATTTCATCTGAACTATTCTCAGCTCTTTCCATGTCATCTATATTCAAAGTATCTAGATTGAAGTACTTCAAATCGATTCTTAAGCTGCAACACTTGCAGAGAATCTTTACTGCCACGGGAGGGCATAAGAGACACCACTAAAGGAGCTGAAGCTTCGTTGTGCTGCGGAGCATTGCACTGCAACAGTTCGTTGCACACCTGTTGGACGTGAGAAGCGTTCAATATGGCCATGGCTTCCAGCTGCTTCGGGCCTTCTTCTATAACTTATGTGATCTTCAATTCAGTCTTTCCAACATTTAAATTTAGTGCTAGAATAAAAGTGTCCGAGCATGGCATAGCTGGGGGTATTATAGCATCTTCCCTTAAGGTTTCCACACCAGCATATGCACGCTCAACCTCCGCGACTTTGGAGACATCATCAACTAAATTTTCCACTTGATCCACTTTAGGGCTTTCCATTGGAATGGCAGCTAAGTTCGACTCCTTCGCCTTGCCACTTAATCCCAAGGAAGAATCATACGAATGTCCTAATTTTTCCTGCTCTTCATTACCTTTTTTTATACCCGAATGTAGCTTCCATGTCACCTTTGGGGGAGGCAATTTGAGTCCTTTGCCCTTTTTATTCACATCATCCTTCTCTTTGCGACCTTCTTCCTTCTTCAACGATTGAGGGGACTTCCCCATTCTACAATCCACTTCCTTGTGGCCAATTTTATGACACTTTAAACAATAGGATGGTGCATGTTCATATGTGAATACTTGATCATGCTTCTTACCTCTTATACCTACCTTGACTAATTTAGGCAATTCTCTTGTTAGATCAACTTCAACACAAAATTGAGCCACAGAAGGTTGTGTGAGATTAAGCGTAGGCGTGTCGACCTTCAATGGTTTCCCTATGGTCGTAGCCATTGAAAAAATCACCTCAGGAATGATAAACTCCATAGGTAAATCAAAAAGAGATACCCAAATTGGGACAATCGGAGGATCCTCCTCAAATTTAAAGCCTGGCTTCCACTTGAGAATCCTCATTGGAAATACCGCAATGTTCCAAAAGGTTTTAATCCAGCACCGTTGGTAATCTTCCTCAAGCTCAAAACGAATATAAATATGACGAGGGTACATCAACCCTACGGTGTAGGATCCATTAAAACCAAGTTTTCCAAATTCCTTATGCACCTCCTCCATCTTCGGACGTCCATAAGAGAACTTCCCAACCAAGCTCAATTTATATTGGGTAATCATTTGTTGAAATTCATCTAATTCATATTCAAGAACGGGAACTCCAATGACGAATTTGACTTGCTTAATAATATTGGATTTTGGCTCAATAGGTGAGATATGTTTTTGGAAAAAGCTAGCAAAAGATCATGGGGGTCCAGTGGGGACCCTCCCAGGGGGATCTCCGGCCATGCAAGCCGTGAAAATTGAAGGTCGATGCTGGGTTTAGTTACAGGGAAAAAAACGACGACGACGCCTCCAGGGAAGACTATAGATAGAATTTTCCTTTTATAATTATCTCATAACTTTCTATTATTTAATTTATTTCTAAAATTATTGGATAATATATTCTTCAACTAAAATTATTGGATAATATATTTTCTAATAAATCAAGAAATCTATTACTCAAAATAATAAAAAATAATTTCTAACTAAATAGGATAATAATTTTCTAAATAAGTAATTAATAAATTTAATTTCTTTCTATTAAATTGAAAATTGAATTTAACTAAGAAACAACTTTTTTAATTACTTATGAAAACACTTCTCTTAATTTTAATATGTCTAATTAATTAATTAATTAATTTCATTCTTATTGAAATATATTTAATTATAATTCTAAAATTATCTTCTCTAAAATTTAATTAGAAATCAATTTACCTATTAATCTCAATCACATTAAAAAATAATTATTTTAATTTTGTAATTAATTTGGAATTTTAAAATTGTATTTGAAAATTGAGTTAAATTAGAAATACATTATTTCATATTTAAATAACTTTATTTAATCTTAAGATTGCTTTATCCACAAGCCAATAAGTTATCTATTTCCTAGTTTAAGTCACACTTAAACTCCTATTGAAAATATCCTTATCCCAACCCTAAAATTGCATATTTTAACGTCTAATCACAACTTATTCCAAATTGAGGATAGTTTAGCCCAATTGTTGACTCTTTTCTTCCCCTTCGACAACCCTAACTGCATAAACCTAAAAACCTTAGTTGGCTGAGAAATAAGCTACCGACTCTCTTCAAATTGACACCTCTATGCATTTGTCGTCACCTCGCCTTACCTCGCCGCTGCTGATTGGACAAGTCAAAACAAAGAGGAGGAAACGCTAACAACTTTTCAAACCATCTCCCACGCGTCTACTTTTCCTTGCCTCACATGCCAGTTATGCCTACTTTTACCCTTGACGAATTTGCCACCCGCAATTGTAAATTTCATCTGGCCATCGCTTGTCTAGCTTCCAAATACTACCATTCAACATAATAGAACTCTAATCACATAAGGACTGATGCCAGTTACAAAAACTCTAATAGCCACCAATAAGCAGCAATCACTAACGTCTTTTTTCCACCTTCATTTTTTTAGGTGAAAAGGGGGCCTTAGCCTAACGTATAATATAGAATCAATAAATACAAAGACGGGGTATGGTGGCCCCAATAGCATCACCGAATAGGTAGTAATTAAGCTCACCCGGGCATTGATCCAAACTGTGGCATCCTAAAGGAAATCGGAATGCATAATTCGCGAGCCAATTTGCACACAAATTGCCCTCTCGATAAACATGTTGGACGACCATCGTTCAGCTTCGTCGTAACAGGTTGTGGGTATCCCTCAGAAGCGTATCGCTGAAGCTCCGAGAGTCGGTCACTGATGTCAAGAGTCGTACAGTAGTCTCTGAGTCAAGCTCAGGTATTAACTTACGAACTCCGTGTCGCCATGCTAATTCCAAACCTGACGCTACCGCCCATAATTCTACTACCAGTGATGTTGTGATGCCTACATTATGCACATAACTGGCCACCCACTTACCACAGTCATCTTACAGAATTCCTCCTGCATCGGCAAGGCCGAGATTACCCTTTGTCGCCCTGTCAGTGTTGAGCTCCTTTGGGCGATTTCTCCTATTTGATCTCCCGCCACTCATTCCTTTGTACGAAGGGTGTAGACTCTAGGGAGGTCATTGAGCGGGCAAAAGAGGACGCAATTGGAAAAACTCTGGTCGCATCTAACTTATCAAACTATCCTGTTGATCCAAAGATCGCCTTGTTTCTACTCTTCCAAATAACCCAAGTCGCAGTACCAAACAATAAGGGCCAAGGAATAAGGTCGTCCTGCCTGCTTGGGACACACAGGTTGCAAAGCATCCACTATTCCAATGTTTCCCTGAAGAACTGCACCTGTCATTGAACCGGGACCAACTGAATCCATAAGCTACGGGCTATCGCACAGTCTTTGAGAGTGTGTAGCAGGGTCTCTATATGGGAGTGACATCGCAGACAGGTGTTGCTCTTGCCCATGCCACATCTGTATCTGGCTTCATTGGTTAATAGTTTATCATGCGCCATTAGCCATAGGAAACAACGAATTCGGTGGAGACCGCTCCAAATGCAGCGCCGAAGGACCCCATCGGAGCCTGCATTGCCTATCGTAAGAAAATTGTAAGCAGACTTTACTGTGAATTGTCCGTTAGGTTCCTGGAGCCATCTCGGTCTATTAGGACCTCGGTCCCTTGGAAGCAATAGTCAAAAGAGCTGATGACGGGATTAGCTCTGTAAGCTTGGACCAATCCCACCGGCTTAGCTGATCCATGAAAAGCTGAACCGTCTGCTCCCTCATCTCCTCAGGGATGTCGCCGAAGGCCTGTGCCAACAGTGCACCCCCTCGAGGGAGCCAAATGTCATCCCAGAGACATACCGATCTGCCATCACCCACTGACCACCTGATTGCCCCCTTGCATCTCTCCCAAACTGAGCACAATGCTCGCCATAGCTAGGAGACTTTACCACAGACCTCAAACATGGGGATCAGCCCATTGCCAGTGCTATATTTGCTCGCTAGCACTTGGGCCCATAATGAGTGTGGTTCGTAAATCATACCCCAACAGATTTTGGCGAGATAAGCATCATTCATCTCCCAGAGGCGTCTCATGCCTAGCCCTCCCACCATGGTCGGGCTCGTGACGATGGGCCAACTCACTAAATGCACTTTCCTATGTCCCTCTATGCTGCCCCAAACAAATACCCTATATAAATGTTCAATTTCCTTCGTTATACCATAAGGGATCTGCGTGGATTGCATAAAAAAAGATGGGAGAGCCTGTACCACGGATTGGACGAGGGTAACTCTTAGTCGACTATCCCTCCAACTGGGTCTTGACCTTATCCACCACCTTGCAATAAGTACGTCTGGTGACCGTTCCATGAAATATAGGGACACCCAAGTAACACCCCAGATCCTCAGTCATTGTAAAGCTGCATGAATTTTGGATGCCCTATTTATCATTCACATGTAAATTCCTTGAAAAATACATTACTCTCTTAGAGTCGTTCACTCAGAGCCCTGAGGCCTTATTAAAAGAAGCCAGCACCGACTGCATCAAGGTGACTTGATCAACCTTCGCTTCACAAAATAACAGGAGATCGTCCGTAAATATGAGGTAAAGGACCCCAGGCCCATTACGTCCTATCCTGCACTTCCTTGTTAATAAGATGACCCAATCGCTCAATGCACAGGACAAACAAATATGGTGAGAGAGGGCACCCTTATCGTAGGCCTATCCCTATAGAGAAAGCCAAGGTTGGCTCCCCGTTCCACAACACTAGGATCGATGGTGATGTAACACAATCCATTATCAGTATACACAGGCTGTCTGGAAGACTAACCTCCTAAAGGGAATCCACAATGAAATCCCATGAGAGACTATCATAAGCCTTCTCCAGATCTACTTTGACAGCCACAAAGCCTCGTTTACAATGTAGGGTGTGCATAATATGCATAACTTCCTGCGCTACAATGATATTGTCCTGGATATGACGCCCCAAGATAAAACTAGCCTAATTGGGAGCTATCCACTGAGACTTGAGAGGCTTCAATCTATTTGCGATAGACTTCATAATCAACTTGTAAGACACATTACATAAACTGATAAGGCGAAAGTTATGGATTACCTTCGGCTGGTGTATCTTCAGGATGAGAATGAGAAATGTCTTATTAAGTTCTACAATCGATGCATGACCACTGAAGACACCCCTAATAAGCTCCAATACCGTCTGACTCACCACTGGCCAATTTCCTTGATAAAAATAGGCATGAAATCCATCAGGTCTCGGGGCCTTCAATGGTGACATGTCCCAAAAAGCGCTTAACTCTTCCGCCTCTGTGAATGCAATCCCCAGTCCTTTGAGTAAATGTGCTTCCAATGTTAGGAAGAAGTGACCAATCTGTGGGCGGGGTTCAGTCACTGGTTCCTTATAAAACTCCCAAAAGTAATTAGTCACGAAGTCCCTCAAAGTCACATCGTCAAAACACCAATGCCCATCTGCTAGCCTAAGGCATTTAATCTGCACGACCTTTCTTTTAAGAATGGCTTTAGAGTGGAAATACTTGGTATTTTTATCTCCCATACAAACCCATTCACTTCGTGCCTTCTGATACTACAACATTTCCTCGTGAGTCAGAGTTTCATCAAGCTCTCGTTCTAGGTCTACCTCCAAGTTTCTAAGGAAGTAGTTGTTACCACGTTGGAGAGTTCGTTGAATGCCCGCGATTCTGTTGATCAGCTTCCGCTTCTTCCAAGTGATGTTCCCAAACAAATCCTTGTTCCACCATTGTAATTTCTCCCGAAACTTATCAAGACAGTCACTGAGAGGTCCCTTTGTCGGCCAGTTTCTTACAATAAACTCGTTAAAATACGGGTGACTTTGCCAAGGGACCAAAAAGTGAAAAGGTCTTAAATATTGGAGCCTCGTGCTATCCTCCCACGTGTCAAGCAATAATGGGTGATGATCCGATTTGATTCTAGGTAAGACTCTGACAAGTGCCCCTTAGAACTTGTTAAGCTACCCAAGAGAGCATACTGTCCAGTCCAACAACTTGAACACCCTATCGTAGTCTCTAAGTTGCGGTCCCTTCCAAGTGTATTTGGGCCTATACTACCCAAATCGATCAGTTTGCATGAATCAAGAATTTCTTGAAATCTGTAGCACACCGCCAAGTCAGGAGGAGCTCCACCTATCTTCTCCTCCGGATGAGTTATTTCATTGAAATCCCCGATTGCTAGCCACTCGTCCCGCATCACACTCGAGAAGGCCTCCAACTCCTGCCACAGTTCTCTTCTCGAAGCCTCATTAGGACTGGCATAAATTGCTGAGATCCAACAGCCCCATCTGCCTCCCCATTCGACTCGGAAGTGTAGGACTTGGCTGTGATGTCTAAAGTTTCCAACCATTACCTCCGATGCCTTCCATCACACCCAAATTTCTCCCGAAAAACCTCTAGTCTCCATCCTTTCAGCTAAGAGCTCCAGGAAGGCATGAAGTACGTTATTTGCGATCTCTCTATTAATGCGTGGTTCTAAGATAACAACAATGGCTAGTTTATGATCCCGCATAAATTCACGTAGAAACGAGGGCCACCTGCTCCGCGATAATTCCAAGAGAAGATTCGCATAAATAATTTGATGGACAAGAAGTAACCACCCTTATGGGGACAAGTACTCATATTGTTGTCGCCCGAACTAGGCTTCCTAGACACACCATTTGTTAAGTGTATGATCGTACCCGGTGTCGTCGCAATCTCCTCCTGCAAAGCTCATTAGCCTTGTCGGTTTGTCTTCCCTTATTCGTATCCCTTTCCTCCCACAGTCTTCTACTCGCACCCTCGACACTCCCCTGCGAGGCCTCTTAGGGTCAGGATAGGGAAATTTGGTCAGTAGTATCATCAGGACGATGCGAGTTCCGTACCAGAAGTCGAGCAGATGGACTTTTATTTCTCTCTCGTTTAACCCTGACGTCCAGCATGTGCATGGGGAGGGGTCTCTGTTCCTCTCATGGTCGGTGCTCTCAGCTTGCAGTAATTTCGAACGCTGCTGCACTACAGTGTCTGTAGCTTCTGCAAGTATCTCTCTCAAGTGGGCCTTCCCATTGGCCTTACTTGGCCTTGACCATTTCGGGCTATTGACCCACTCACTTTGCCCATGTTATGATTGGCCACTACTTTCGCATTAGAACCACCTGGACCCAAACGGGTTTACAATGGCATAACCCCAACCTTCTCCTTCCCCGCGGCAGCATTGCGGCTAGTCCTAGTTGCAACTGCAGCCTCCCCCTACTCAATACTCTCGTCGGCATTTGCCCACCCCGAGACATTACCCTCACTGCACAGCACGTCAAATCGGAAGCTACCAAGATCTTGCTTGTCCTTAGCCACAGACTTTTTAACGATAGATACCTTATGCTCCGTAGGAAATTTTCGAGATTTACGACCCTTACCATTCACAAGCATTTAAGGGCCAAATGGCGTTGAAGTGGGTTTCTGTGCTACTGGCACACCATGGTCAGAACCAACAATCGCGACAGGCTCTTGGTGACGGCCTTCCTGAGTTGCAACTTGTTTCGCAGGGGCCTCCTGAACCTCGATATCGCGGTTTGCATCCCCTACCATCAAGCATGCCTCCTTTCGATATCCAACACATTTGCATTAGAAGCAGACCATCCCCAAGCCCTCATATTCAACGTGATAAAGTCTCGATTGGAAGGACACAGTTGGCACAAAGGGTTTGTCTAGGCTTATTTCCACATAAATGCTGGCAAAATTGCCCCTTATTGACGCCGTAGTTTGGTAGTCGATACAGAGTGGATGTCCCAAGCCAAATCCAATACGTCGTAACATTGCCTCATGTTGGAATTCCATAGGTAAGCCTGGTACTCTCACCCATGTGACCACCTTATCGATTGAGGCCTCGTGGGGATGAAAATCGGGCTCTCACTCCCTAACCATAATGCACTGTCCCAGCACCATCCACAATCCTCCAAACAACGTGAAATCCCTGTCATCCTTGTTGGCAAATTTTGTAATGAAAAATGCATTAGGGAGGTCAATTAATTGCATGTCACCCTTATGATTCCACAGCTGAGTGAGTCTTCGACGAAGCGTCACATAACCAATCTTTTTCCCCAATACCTTAGTAATCAGGGCCTCATGCCACTGAGCACGAAGGAAAGCAACCTCCTCCTCTGTCACTAAAATTTTTGGACACAAAGTGTCTAAAGTGTCGATCATATGCTTCTCGTCCTCTGCCAGTCCTGGAAAAAAGGAGGGTACAGTGCCCCTGTCCTTGTCATTACCGCCCATAAGGATATCCCTATATCTCCTGCTTATCGAAATCCCTAATCCCCTAGGCTCAGTCAAGTTCGCCTTCCCAGCCCCCACATTCTCCCCTGGCCGTAGAGCTGGAGTGGCCTCTTGTTTCTGCGTATTACAGTTCAGGTGATGTACTTCTGCCATCGAGTCATCCCTATCGTCCATTGGTGCGGGAGCGTTTGTGTTGCCTCCAACGGTCATATTTTTGCTCCTCTTTGGCAACATATCTATGCCAATGGTAATAACAGAAGCACATCCACCTAATCATTATAAACCTCGATGGAAACTACACAAAACCACAACAATCACTAGAAATAGAAGAAATAACTAAATACAGAATCCTTAGAAACTTCCTAATCACACAACCTAGTAATTCAACATATAAACTCAGCATCCTCTTTATCCATTTGAATAATCAGAGATTTTATGGTTGCTCAAATAATCACCAAGAGAAAAGCATCTTCTATCATCAATGGAGATTATTTTAATGTTTTTCAACCAGACATATCTAAAATTGTTATCATATAAATGAAACTTGGGATGATATAACTGTGGTTGTGAATTTATTTCACTGAATGGGTAAGTTTCTAAACCCCTCATTTTTTTAGATTAGGATTATGGTGGCAGGAGATTATAATGACTTTTGAATTTCTGGAATTCATATACGATCTAATTTGAATAGGAGCTTACAACTTCTTGTGACTTTAATTTTAATTTGATTGAATAGTTTAGGATTTGTGTCTACACTTTTAGATTAATATGGACTTTTTATATTTAATCAACCAGGTCTAGCTTTAGAATTTATAATTTTAACTCCAATTTAGTAGTCAATAACAATCAAACAACAAAATCAAGTTACAAAATTAAAGTTAGTCATGATATTGTTGTTAGAAAATAGGGATGGGATTCGATCTTACGGATAGTAGAACAAGAACGAAAATTTTATTTGATTTTTCAAAAGTTAAGACAACTTTTAATTTTATAACATTTTTAATTCATAAAACATAATAAAGTATAAACACAAATCATACCTTATTATATAGCTTCATACGTTCCTTATCATTTCCCTTGAACACCTTCTATAATTAACTCATTCAAACTACTATAGTTGCATATATATTCAGCATCTAATAGTATCCACACAAATGAATTGAGGGAACTAGGAAGGGTAAGTAAGAAATGTTAACTTTTTTAGAAGTTGAGTCTATTTATAATAAGGTTTGTACTTTTTAATAATTTAATTGAAATAAAATTTCAATTTCAATTAAATTTTAATTAGAGTTATAATTAATTTTAATTGAATATCAATTGAGTCAAAATAAAATACAATATCTCATGTTGGTCCTTATTTATTAAATGTCTCATAATTAATTCTAAAGTCACTTAAACTTTATTACCAAGTCCAATTTTATTAAAATATCTTTCTCTTCAATTGCTCTTTGTGTATGTATTAGATTCCTAAATATGTTAGTAATAGATATAAATGATAACCTTCAACCGTATTAATGATTAGATAAATGAATCTCCTTTAAGTTATCTTTAATTATCTAATTAGCTAATTTATATCTATAGATCAAAATTGACTTTCTAGCAACACATCATGAATACCTAAATATTAAAAATGATAAAGTAGCTTGACTAACCTTTCACACATAATTTTTTCATATAATTAAATTCTTTCATCATACAATGTTTTGATTAGATATAAAGTATAAAATTAATGTCTACTTTATTTAATTCTAATCATGTTAGTTATATTATATTAATAACATTTGAAAAGTATTTTCAAAGTATCACTATACCTTGACCAATAATTTCCTAAATCATTACTAACCGAAAGCAATGGTATATTCTCCGTAATTACTTTAGGGAGATGATTTCTTTATTAATCATTTAACTACTTTTATATAATTCATGTTATGTCCAATAATTACCTTTGACAAATATAGGTCATGAATATTATCAAAATATAGCAACCCGTTTATTATATAGTTTAGAGAAGTCGAAAGATCACTTATGCAGTCATTATATTGAGAATTTCTATAGACATATAAGTAATACTCCAAATTCTTCATAGTTTAATCTATAAGATTGAATACTTATTTTACAAGGAAGAAGCATAAATTGTGCTAGTTTATAATATATTAATATTAGAAATGTTAAAATAGTTTTGACAAACCTTTCTGTGTATAATTTTTTTCATACCATTAAATTCTTTCATCATACATTGTTTCAATTAGACAAAAAGTACATAATTAATATCAATTCTATTTGATTCTAATCATATTAGTTATCAATTATTATTAATTAACTATATTAATAACATTTGAAAATTATTTTCGAAGTATCATTATACCTTGAGCTATCTATTATTGGTAATTAATTAATCAATAACAAAAATAATTGGTCAAAGTATCATTATACTTTGACCAATAATTTCCTAAACCATTACTAACCGAAAGCAACAGTATATTCTCTCCAATCACTTTAGGGAGATGAATTATTTATTAATCACTTAACTATTTTTATATAGTTCATGCTATATCCAATAATTACCCTTAACAAATATAGGTCATGAGTATTATCAAAATATAAAAATCCTTATATTAGATACTTTTAGAGATTTTATGTCAAAAGATCACATATAGAATCATTATAATCATAAACATACAAGTAACACTCCAAATAGAATTCCCATATAGAGTCACTTTAATTAACTTATTTTCTAACAAAAATTTACACGTTTATTTAAGTGTTTTTATACTTTAATATGTAAGATCGACTATTTATTTTATAAGGAAGAAGCATAGAGTGTGCTAGTTTACGATCTACTATTGTCTAATTTCACTAGAATGATTACTAGTAATAGGTTAAAGATAATACTTAAATGTCACATGAATCTCATAATTATGATTTCATCATAATTTTATTTGTAATTTATATTTATCTAATAAACTTTATCATATGCATTTGAATATATAAAAGATAAAAAACTTCTAAATAATTTTGTTACTAAAATTATAATAAATGATTGATTGTAGAGTATAAACCAACAAAAAAACTACTAATCTCATTAAGTGAGACTTGCTCACTCTTCAAAATATTTTGGTTAAACCATTTCCACCATCTGAAAACGTCTGGCTTCGGATTTCACTACAGCACAGGTCAAGTTTGTAGACTTCATTCTTTTACAGATACTTAATGATCTCTTTTTAGTTCATTCAATCACTTTTGCGGCGATTCTGGTTGCGAGGACTTCTAACCCTGCGTTCATAGATATGGATGATTATGTTACGCTTAACTATGGGGATGGCGTTGTTTATTCCTGAGATTGCCTTTGTCTCGACAATGTCTCATTCCCTATGGTTATCGGGTTCGTGTGGTGAGGTACTATTACTATTAATACTCTTGCTAGGCTTCCCACAGAGAAATTGTTTGCTCGCCTTATCAAAAGCTCAGGAGCTCTAACTTGGATTTCTTTGTGCCTACCATGGTGCTGCTTCTGCTTGCTTTCTTAAACAAGGAGCTCACGTGCTGCTCTTTGTTTCTGCTGCCTTTCATGTCAAAAAGTTTAAACACCGCAAAGTGAGAGTTCGATCAAAATGGATCCAGTTGGATATCTTTTACATTAATTGGACCTCAAAAGTACTTTCCAATAAGGTTCCACACCATCAATATTGCAGACTTGCGTAATAGTTTTTGGGAAGAAATTTGAATACAGATGTGGTTATGATAAAAGGATAGTCTCTGAAAGGCATGTTAATATAGTGGAGCTTACCCATAATTTTCTACCTTAGTTTATTCCTAAATCAAATTTGTATCATGATTATTTGATCATGCTAAGATGTTTAAGAAGCCGAAGAACTGCTTTGTTTGTATATCTAACAGATGAGCTATAGTATTTTTCAGTAAACTTTATAAGTATATTTTTAATATTAAAGAGGCTACCTTAAGCCTTCATTATGACACAATTTAAAAATCTAATGAGTTGCATTAAGAGAATACTTGGTTGATAGGTTTCGAAAGGGTTAATAGGCAAGGAAGTAAAAAGTGAATAGTTGGTTGTTGATTATCAGGAGCAATAGTTTGATATACCACTTTCAGAATCTTCTATATCTTTTATTTAGTAGAAAAATAATTAATTATATATTTTTAAAACTAATTAATTAATTAAAATATAATTAATCAAAATATAATTCATTAATTAATTAAAATATTGTAATTAATTAATTAATTAAAATATAATTAGTTGAAATAATATAATTAATTATATTATATTATATTATTTAATTAAAATAATTAAATAATTAATTACAATATAATTAATTAAAATATAGTTCATTCATTAATTAAAATATTTTAATTAATTATTTAAAATATACTTAATTAAATTATTATTATTAATTAATTAATTACATTATAATTAATAAAAATATAACTAATTAAAATATAGTTATTCATTAATTAAAATATAATTAATTGCAATATAATTATTTAACTAGTTATAATATAATTAATTGAAATATAACTAATTCATTAACTAATTATATTGTAATTCATTAATTACAATATAATTAATTAATTAAAATATAATAAATTTTTATTTGTCAATATTTTTTACAAACCAACCACTGTCAATGGTAATGGTAATGGTAATTATTCCTTCCTCTTAATAACCAATCATAATTATAATGATAATATCTATTCTCATTCTTCATTATATTTATTCTCATTCCTATTACCATTCCCCTATGCGAATCAGCCGCCTCCTAATTCTTGCCATCAAGATGAAGAGAACAACTAAAAAAATCAAATGAAAAACATATGTAAAGAAAAAAAGATAAAAAAATTTGCCTCATTTTGCTTTTTACTGGTGAACTGTATCTTATTTTGCTTCATTTTGGTCTTTATGAATGTTCAGAGCAGGCCTATTTTAGTCTTTATGAAGGCCAAGAATATGCTCTATTTTATTTTTCATGAAAGTGGACCTTACCCAAGCCTACTTATTAAATGGGTGATTTTATGGTATTGTGATTTTTTCAAATAATACTAAAATAAAATTAAAAATTAGATAATAAAATATATTAACAATTATTTTATAATTTATCTAAAATAATATCTACATTATCATAACTAAAAATTAATGCCAAATTCAAGAAGATAATTTTATAAATTATATTTGGTTTTGATTGATACTAATATTATAATGCTAATATTATAACGTATCAAAATTAAATCCTTATAATATTAACACCAATTAATATATGCTTATATATTTATATTTTAATTATATGCACATTTTTTGGATGGCAATTTCTGACACATAAATTTAAATTTAGTTATTTTAATTGGCTGATTCATAGGTTAGAGTCGGACTCATATCAACTTGAGACTTAATTATTTAGAAAGAACTCATATTAACTTGAGACTTAATTATTTAGAAAAGTTGAGTCTTAGATAAACTTGAGGTTAAGCAATTCAAACTGGACTTAATTAAAAAAATAAATTATTATATATTTTAAAATTAAGAAATTTATTTTAAAAGATTTGACAAAGTGGCACAGTGCCAACGCTGCACAATTTGGATCTCTCGTGTCTCCTCTCCCGTTCTGAAGACAAAGCGTCAAATCAAATCCTGTCCACTTCTGCCTAAGACTTTTGATCCCATTTTTGCATAGCATAGGAACAAAAGTTGCAAACAGAAGTGACCAAATATGAATCCTTTCCAAGAAGCCAATGCAGAACTTTCTTGCAACAAATTCTAAAGCCAGATTACAAGTTATAAAGAAAGGCATCTCTAATTCAACCACCCAATATATTAGTAGAGAGAAAAATAAACACTTTTCAATAGGCACGATATCCTTTTTTGGCTTACATAAACCCAACACAGAGCACTCAAAAACACTGACAAAAGATCCATATTTTATCTTAGGTGGTGCTACAGACATGGAAACTTACTAATCCTACGTATAAAATTTAACTACGATTAAACACCGTCGTGGAGAGGAAAAAATGAGTGATTAGAGGAGAATGAGACCGACCAAAATATTTCTCATTGTTTTCTCTCTAATGGAAGCTAGTACCTGGAGTGTAAATAGCAATATCAGGCCACCCATTACTATTTCCCCACTCACTACCTTGCAGATAACTCGCATTATTTCCATCACCCCCACTTCCCTCACCTCCGCCGCCTCCACCACCACCACCACCACCACTGCTACTACGGCTATTATTGTTAGTATTGTCACGACCAGGACGTAGAGCCGAATCCGAATTCAAACCCATGTTCAAATCCTCAACAAAGCCACCCAATGGAACCATTTTCAAGCCCGACCCATTTGGATTCAACCCATCAAAAATGCTTCCAAATTGCCCGCTTGATGTCAAGAGAGAGCTAAAGCTCCCACCCACGTCCATCACCTTCCTATCCTGATCACCCTCCAGCCCATATATCAACGGCGGACCTTCAACTTGACCCTGACCCAAACCCGGATCCGAATTGTCATTACCTATCAATTGTTGACTCTCATCTGTTGCTGCAGCTGTTGACGATGATGTCAAAGGCTCCTGGACCCGACGGCTGACTCGACCCGGTTCCGGATCCGGATCCGGGTTGGTGCGTTTCTGGTTTGTTGAGCGTTTGTTGTTCTTCCGGCTGCCACCTCCGAACGGAATGTTCCTTAAAGTTCCACCTTTTGTCCAGTATCTGCGACATGCCTTGCAAAAATGACGAGGTTGAGAGAGATTATAATTGTTGTAGTAACAGAACTTTGTGTTTGTAGAGTCACAACGTGGGCACTTGAGCTGTTCTTGTTCTGGGAACTGAGGCTTCATTGACTGGAACATCGCTGTTGGATCTTGCCCTAATCAAATTCAGCACCAAAACAAATAAATTTGACTGTGCTGTCACAATGAGAACAGCGTCAACAAGAAGATTGTTCTTTGAAGATATAAGTTTTGAGGGGCTCCCGTGATTTTGGTGAATTGGACACTGTAACCTTAAGTTTGCGAGTAGAAATGACAGGAAAAGATATTTGATTAAGGATCTTTGGGGAATTTCGTTTAAGAACTTGGAGAAAATTTTGCGAAGAGGCGAATAGGCATAAAATGGAAAAAGAGACCAGAAAGTTTGTAGCTTTCTCACGTCCCCACGGGGTTTTTAATGGATAAGAACAGATCACGAGTGGTTTCAAGCCATAAACTTGGTTGAATAAGTTGGAGAAAGTACGAAGATTGTTTCTTAACTTTCTTCACTGCATGTTCGTTTCTTTATCAAGGATTGAGCTTTAAAACTATGCAGAAAGGAAAGAAAAACAATCTGAAACACAACTCAAGGTTGTATCAGGTCTGTGGCATGATAAGCAGTTGAGTGTTGAGGCTGAGATGAGAGATAATAGGGTGTTGAAAATCCTGAAGAAGATGATGATATGTTGCTGTTTACGCGTGATAGTGACCACCGAAAACTTCAAATAGAGATTGATAGAGAAACAGTATTCTTTCACTCTCTGTTAAAGTAGATTTTGGACGCATTGGCTTCATTAACCAATTAACTCGATATTTAACCAAAGAGCAACTCCGCTTGCAGATTAATTTATTGAAGACACACACCCATGGTTCTTTAGGTTCTCGCTCCTTTTAGAAGCATAAACAAAGTTGTTTTTAGTTCATAAGAATATGATATTGGACTTACTAAAATATTCTAAATTCCATCATCACTTGGAACGACTCACCTATCCTTGAGTAGTTATGTTAATACTAAACATAATTAAATGGAGGGAAAAAAACCGACATATGTAGACTCTAGAACAAACATTATTTAATTAACGAATGACATTCTTTGCCATTCTTTTGTCTTAAGTGGATGCAGGATCTCCTTCATAAATACCCAAGAGGTCAAATAGTAAACACAATTTCTTTTATCCGCACGCTCGCTTGCCACTAATGAGTAGTTACTAGCTTAATGACACTAATTAAGCTCTAGCCACGCTGAAAAGAAAGCTTACAAGCTGAAACCACCAAGCCTGCGTATGAACAAAGCAAGAGAGCCCAAGCGAGAGGAGGAGCATCATTTTGGGATTTCAACAGCCCAACTCAAGACCGTCCATCATTTCGTTGATCAGATCGGTGCCGTCAAATTGTCAAAATCATGCGATGACGATGGAAGTATGTGAATGATCAAAGCGTTGAGTTCCCGTCACCAAAGAGCCAATGTCACCAACAACACGTGGCAGCTGCCCACATGAGTCGTACTTATGAAGACTAATGTTCGGGTGACAGCTAAATCTATATTCATATATAGAAATTCTTTTTCTGAAGGCGTTATGTAAATTATACAAAATCATATTTGAACAGTATTATAATTAGAAACATCACTTTTACCCTCTAAAGCTTATTTTCGAAAATCGTAAAAACGAATTCGAGACTTATAATAGAATGCGATTACTTAGGCTGCATTAACAAACATGGAGGTTGGTTTGAAGTGATTTTACAAAGAGGAGGGTGGGCACCAGAGAGCATGATGGGTGGTGGGTCTATTCCTAAGGTGCAATAGATTACGATGGGGTCCAAAACACATAAATACAAAGATGCAGTGGTGATGAGATGTCATATCTATGTCTTATAAGCGTGCAACACGGTCCTTTGATGGCCTTTACCTTCTCCGGATTGAGGGGAGCCATTTGCACATCTGCTTCGGTACATAGCGTAGCAGTGATGATAGTGGCAGTACAGCGAGTTACTTAAGATATTGAGATTTTATATCCGTGAGAAACAGTAATTAATAGCGATAAGCACTTCCAAACTTTTTTAAGACATTGAGATTTTATATACGTGAGAGACAGTAATTATCAGACCTCCATCTAATTAAAGAAAAATAATGTTCTTTGCAACATGTCTTCCTATTTTGGTTAAAGAAAATTATTCAAGGGTGAGCATTTTGTTCTCTTAATTTGAGGGTCTTGATTCGTTTATTTGAATAACAAGTATGACTAAGATACGAATTGTAATTAAATTAACATTTATAATTCTCTTATTGACTTAGTTCTGTACTTTTAACTAACCAAAAGCATACTAAGCATAGACACGGATCCCATTACTACAGCCTTTCTTTCTTTACAGTGCTTCAAATTCATCATTTTCAGCATCAGTAACCCAACTCACAAGTACTACAGCCTTTCTTTCTTTACAGTGCTTCAAATTCATCATTTTCAGCCTCAGTAACCCAACTCACAAGTTCAACGTACATGTGCCAAATACAACCAAGAGGATCTTCTCGGAAGTGTTGTGTAGTATACTAAGGGAAAACAGATGCTATTCCTGACTAGCATCATGTCCAAATTGATTTTGACACTAACCATGGAAACAAGTGCTGGCTCATCGCCACCTCCCCTCGCATTCCTCGTAATAAGACTCGAGTGATTGGTAATTTGGGGCACAAATTTTAATTTATTTTCTGTCTATAAATTATTAAAATTTTGTATTATTTTTGTAAATATCATCCAATAAAAATCGATTACATATAACTTTCTTTTTCTTTTTTTAAGAAGTGGTTTTAAATAATTATTAAGCACTTTTTTAGTTTTCTCTATCGGTACAATCCACATTCATAATTAAAACACTAATAAATAATTAATTATTAAAAAATTAATAACTTTAAAGCATTAAAAAGTTTGAAATTATATTTAAGGTAATTAATGAATTAATGAATCTAAATTTTAATTAGTATCCTTTTTTACGCTTAAGAGTGTATGGATAAATATTTTTTTAACTCTTAGAATCAATTTTTTCGCACTATAATGAATGTTGTACACTTGGAATTTATATTTTTTTAGTAAACGGTGTCAATAGTGTACTTATTTTGAATAAAAATCATCTATTATTTCAAAATTTTGTAATTTTCAAATATTTTTAGGATCCTTCTGTTAATTCTCCCGATTAAATATTTTAATAGAGAAATTACGTGTCAAACGATATTCATGTGGATAGGTTATATAATAAAGATGGGCTTACTATCTTAATATAAACCTAAATAATTCAATACCATAATCTAAACTACCTTTAATAATAATAATCTAAAAACTTGAAACCTTCAAATTCCATTGGTATTCTCATTTCCCCCCTCTTTTTTATTTTGTATTTCAAAGTTGTAACTCTCAAAATAATTACAGTATGCGTTAAAATTAGTACAATATAAAGGCTACAAACATGCGAGTAATTAGTCCCTATGAAAAAACTCAATAGGTGTTTGGTGAAATGACTTATGGACACACCATAACCCTATTGTGGTAAAAGTAATACACCGGGAGAACAAAAGGAAAGCACCCTTCAAAATTTTCAGTCACCTAATGGAAAGTCCTAAATTTAGAAAGGCCCTAAGGGAAGGGATGGAATTAAAGGTAGCTAGTAATAGAGGATACAAGTTGAGCATCAAACTAAAGGGCAATGAAGAAAAAAAAATTAAAGTCATCAGTAGAGAACATTTAACACATTAGCAAGTATAAGAACAAAGCACTGGAGAAACTGCAAGAATGCCAAAGGAAAATCTTATCAAGTCTAGAGGAATAGATGTAGAGGAAGGAGGAAGTTGAGTTGATAAAAAGCTATAACACAAATATGGAGAATAATTACAACTTACTCAGACAAAAATCTAGGATGCTGTGGTTGAAGGATGGGGAAAGATGTCCAAGATATTACATGAATTCCATAAAAGCAAGAAGAAATAGAAACAACATCAAATATCTAGAAGATGGAACAAGTTAGAAATTTTAGGACTAGGAACAAATGAAAAAATACATCTATGAGTCCTTTAACAAGAATTTTGGAAAAGAAGTAGAAGTATAGGAAATTCCTAAAGAAGTTCTAAAGGAAATTAAGCAAATTGCTGAATAAGAAAGAGTTGAAATCATAAAAGAAATAGGATATGAGAAAATTAGGAAAGTCATCTTCTTCATACACTTGGATAAATCACCTGGGCTTGATGGTTTCAATGGAAGTTTTTTTTTTTCAATAAAATTGGGATGTTTTAGGGGGAGAAGTGATAGAGGTTGTGAGGGAATTTTTTCAAAGTGGAACAATAATAAAAGAGTGGAGTAAAACTTATGTAAGCCTCATCTTAAAGCAAATAAATGTTAGCAAGTTGGAAAATTTTTGACCAACTGCCTATTATAATGTCCTCTATAAGACCGTCACTAAGATACTTGCAAGCAGATTAAAGAACAACATGGGGAGCATCATCAATCCAACTCAAAATGCCTTCATAAGGGGTAGATCTATAGACAATAATATTCTCTTATGCCAAAAACTTCTTAAAGGCTATAATATAAAGGCTAATATGAAGAATTGCAATATCAAGATAGATCTTGCAAAAGTTTATCACTCTATCAGTTGGAGTTTCATAGCTAGAGTCCCCAAAGCAGTTGGATACCCTCTAAGATTTAAAGAATGGATTGAAGAATGTATATCCTCTTCCTCAATCTTAATGAATGGAGAACTAACCAAGATGATTAAAGCTAGAAAAGGGCTAAGGCAAGAGGATTCCCTATCCCCTTACTTATTTGTACTATGCATGGAGGTCCTATCAACTATCCTAAATAGAAATACAAACGAAAATACTAGTTTCCAACATCACTAAAAATGCAAAGGTGCAAAATATCATACCTTGCTTTGCAGATGACATTATACTCTTTTGTAGGGATGGAAAACATTCCATCAAACTTCTTTTGCAAGCAATGAAGGAATTCAAGGCAGTTTCAGGTTTGAAAAGCAATCCCAACAAAAGCTGCTACTACCTCTTAGAGAACATAACGAAGGATATAGCTTCAAAGCAATGGAAATGCGGCCGAAACAAGGCCAACTACCTATAAAATACCATGGAGTACTAATAACCTAAAAAAGAATCAATGTAGTAGAATGTAGGCCATTAATGGATAACTTCAACAAGAAAATCAACTATTTTCTGAACAAATTCCTAGGATGTGGGGGAAGGCTGTAAGTGGTGCAAACCATTTTGAGTAATTTGGCTACATAGTGGATCAACTACTTAGCATATCTTAAGAGTATCCTGAAAGAGATTGACAAGAAGCTAAGAGAGTTCCTATCGGAGGGTCAAAATAAAGAAAAAAAATCAGTTGGAGTAGAATTTATCTACCAAAGAAGCAAGGAGGTTCGGGGATCTACTTAGCTAAACTATTCAACAAATTAGTTTAGATAGGAAATTATAGTGGCTATGCATTCAAAAAGAGGGATTGTGGGTTGAATGGGTGTATAATGTCTACATAAAAGAAAGTAGCATATGGAATTTAGAGCTAAAGCAAAACATGTCATGGAACCTTAGATAGACATTAGAAGTAAGAAAATGAATGCAAGAATTGGTCTTTCATAGAATTGGGAATAGAGAATCAACATTTTTTTGGTATGACAACTGATATAACAGAGGGCCATTGTACAAAATAGAGGAGATCCAACACCTGAAACCAGTTGTCAACCCAAACACAAAGATCAGTAAACTGATTATAAACAATCAATGGTATTTACCTTACCATAATAGTAGAGGAGTGGGGATAATAATGAATAACACGCTTACATGCCAAGAAACAAGACAAGATGAAGTTATTTGGAATGTGAATGCATCAAAGGTGTTAAATTCAAGAGACTACAGAAAGTTTCTCCAAAAGGAATCAGAAAGTAGAGTGAAGTGGAGCAAGTTGATTTGGGATAATGATATCATCCGATACCGTGCTTTCATCCTTTGGTTAGGAATAGTTAGGAGGCTTCTTATTAAAGACATGATTAGGTTCTAAATGGAGTCTTCAAAATGTTAACTATGCAAATCTTACCCTGAAACACTAGATCACATCATAATTAATTGCCAATACACCCGAAGCATATGGAGAAGAATACAAAGAGTGTTAAACATAAAGAAAACAGTCACAAATTGGGAAGAACAAATCGAGAAGATAGTTGATTTGAGAATGAGACATAAGATAGATTATAAAACAGTGAAAATCAGCTTTGCAACCATGGTGTACACAATCTAGAAAGAATGAAATAGAAGAATATTTAGAAAGGAGGAAAGAGATGAAGAACAACTATATCAGAAGATAATACTCCAATGCAAAATCAGAATAGTAGTAAGGAAAATAGCCATCAAATTTTCAATCGACATAAAGAGAAGATGGCTATTAGATTAAAATCATTTATAAGGTTATAACTGGGACCACAGTGCTTACATGTTGATCCTATAGTACTTTTGAATTTGAGAAGGGTGTAAATACCCTTTTATTAATGAATGACATTAGCTTTTGGTAAGACACTTCTTCATTACCACTTATATTTGTTGCATCAACTTCTTTGGTACTCTTTTCATTACTTTCTATATCAAAAAATTTAAAAATAAAAATTTGAAACCTAATTTTAAAATATTCTCAAAATAAGACTCCTAAATAGTACTATTAATTGTAGATTCATATGGTATATTTGTCATTAGTCGGTACATCCAATAAATAACCAATAACGATAATTGTTTTAAATATATGATCTTATACAATTTCTTCAATATCGTCAACATGTTCATCATCTTTATCCATTTCAATATCAAAATCCATAAATTAAAAATTTTCCTTAGTTTTCTCATTGTTAAAATTGATCTTCTTTAACCTAGGGTACTCATTATTTTCAATGGATACCTCCATTGTTTTGTTATTATGATTCTTTATAAGTTTATACAAGTCAACTACATAGTGTTCTTTCACTAAATAAACTAAGCATTCTTCAAATGTTTGGTATGGGAACTTGTATTTGAACTCTTTAACTGCTCCACACCTTAAGTCTCTTACAGTACTTATATATTAAAACAAAGTCAAGTAATTTGGATCTAGCCTAAATGAAAACATTCATCTGCTTCATATCTCATTAAAGACAACATCTTGAATCTGTATCTGTACCAAAATTGGATATGTCATACATCTAGTAAAAAAAATGAAAAAGATACAAGTTAACATAGTATGTCAAAGTTTGATAAATAATAAACAACTTCACAAATACATATAATTTATGGATAATTTGGTGGATCCACTTTGTATTTTCATTAAAAGGTATAATTATTTGGTTTGCAAGAACTATACACATTTATAAAGGTTTTCTCTTCATAAGGTTCTATCCTAGTAAGATATATGTATATAAAAATTGCCTTTCTGATTTAAAAGGAAATCACTCTCTGCTTAAGTGGTATCTAAGTGGAAAATAGTAGTATTTAAGTGGAAAATTTTTTGTAAAGATCAAGAAAATGATTATAGTTAACAAGTTTAGTTATTTTTAACTATCAAAATCTCAAGCGTTACAAGCTAAAAAGGTGAACCTAATTTAAGAAATTTAATAAATTTATAAAGACACTGTAAACCAATAAACTATTTATTAAATAATTCAACAAATTATAATTTTAAGAAGTTTATGTTAAAATTTTGAAAACCCTAATCTTCTTTGTGAACTTTTAAATTTATAATTACATTACATATAACAAAGTTACTCATTAAATAAACTATTACTATAATCTTATTCCTGACCCCAAGCCTAATATTTAATATAGATCCACATATAACTAAACTTTCTTAAATAAAAAAGTGAAAATATTACAATCATTATAAAAATCACTACCATAATCCCATTTCCAATCCCAGTAGTCATTCATGATGATATGCATTCAAAAATTTCCAAATAAAATAACTAACATTGTTAGGCTTTAAAAGTTATACCTATTTTTCAACTTCGCGTTACCCTTTTAAGGTTTTATACCATATCACTTTGGGTTTTGACATCTAGAGAGTTGTTTTCTTTGAAATATATGAACATGTTTCAATGAGTGATTTTTTTTTGGAAATTAAAGAATTGCATTAAGACGAGGTAAAAGCCTAAATGGTATAAAGTTTAAAACACAAGAAGTAATTAGCTAACAAGTCACAAAATAACTCATAAGGTTAACTACCATTGCCTTAGGTTGTATATTTGTAATTAACTTCTATCCTTATTCGTTAAATCACGTGTACTCAAGTATGATGACCATAAAGTGCAAGAATAACTATTGAATGCAAGTTGGGAGACAGACTCATGATAGCCAATTTGAAGATAGCCTAGGGGATAAAATGAGACTAGTTCCTCTTAATTTTACCACTTTTCTAATCATATTGAGGTTTCTAAATTGAACCTTCTAACATGCACAACTCATATCCTTGAAGAATCTTTGATTTATTTCTCTCTACATGTTATAAACCATGTAGCCTATTACCATTTGTAGGAATATGGAGTAATTCTTGTAGATGTTCTGCCGGTTTAGGATCCAAACCTACACCTACATTTATTTAAAGGGCATATGACCCCACACCTATAAGAATGACCTACTACAAGGTTTTTAAGAAGCAGTAGCTAAAGTATAGGTGGTTGATGGATTAATTATAGTCTATACATAACCTACAACTAAGGTTAGAATAGGCTAAGAGAGAACTTTCTATTATAAGTTGATACCTTTTCCTTAAGATTTAGCCATAACACAAAGGAGACCTTATGGATCATTGATTTTTCAACCATATTGTTTTAGGGGACTTTTAGAGCAATGATCTTGAGTTTTCCCCTACAAGATTTGGTTGTGAATTACTTTTAGAGTTTTATAGTTATATGACTTTATCATCCCTAGAAGGATTATAAGTAAGAAAGTAATCCTGCAATATTCTTGTGAATTTACTTAAATGATTCCATCCTTAACTGCTAATTAGGGAATTTATTGTGGCATCAACAAGATAGAAGAGCCTTAGAGAATTATATTTTTATAAAAGATAAAGGAGTCTAAGGGTGCTCTAATTGTCATTCCAAAGAGAATTAGTAAGACCATTTCCTATCTCCATTTGAATAAGCTACTGAATAAAGTCTCGCAGTATAATCATTTGAATCATGCTTCAAGATGAATCTGCTCTAGCTTTGGTTGTTGATAAGTGTTGCTTTGGTCATATTTTTAGGCTCACATTTAGTTCATTTTATTTATTTATTTGAGTATTTTTATTGTTTTTGGTACTTAAGTTCTTTATATTTTGTTTTGAGGATCTAATTCACTCATTTAGAGAATATAGAACAAATTTGGAAAAAAATTTTGGAGTTTTTTTGACCAAGTTATAGAGTGCATGACAAGTACATAATTATGTTAGAGGAGTTTAAAGGTGTGTTTATTGATTTCTGGGAAACAAACTTATGATAATGAAGAACACATCCATGCTAATGATACATGTTTTTGTCATACACGTGTTGGATCTAAAAAAGAATCACACATTTATTTAAAGTACATAGTTGTCAATATGTCTGTATTGATGCCTGTGTATCTTTTATAATACAAACTTTAAATTTTAAAAGGAAAATTTGAGAAAAAGAACAAAGTAGAAGGCTTAAGAAAAACAAAAGGAAACCCTAAAATAACTAAAAGTACAAAGAAAAACTAAGGAAACCCCTATAAAGTGGATTTTCATTGATCTATAGTAAATATTTTAAAGATTTAAGGGATTTCATTATACTTAACTTTTAATTTTCTCTTTAGCTTTAGTGTTTTGTTGGATATGAACTAACTCTTTTTGTTATTTAGATTAGATGAACATTGAGATAGACCTTGTAGTGATTTATTTTATTTTAATTTATTCTTTAGTTTTATTAAGATTAAATTATGTTCTTTTGATTATTCTTAAATTATTATTATTGACATGTTCATTCATGTGTGATTTCATACAATTGAGATTGAGAAATCCTTTGTATAATTAGATATGGCATAATTGAAAGGAGTTACATGCAAATTCTGTAAGGCCCCAAATTGTACCCTAGTTGGAATGTTTCATTGAACATGTATTCCATATGACTTAATTATGTTTTTAAAGAATCATACTTGGAGAATTG
>JANIIA010000001.1:16883539-16923457 GCA_027478495.1 Erythroxylum alaternifolium
TTCACGTATGTATACACAACAAACAAAGAATATTCTCAGATAAAGGTAAGATAAAGAAGGACTTACCACTTTGTGCAGAAGTCCTCTAATTTCAAGTTTCCAAATGCGAGAAGATTGATGTAGAACTAATGCAAGTAGCACACCCTGTAAGTGTAAAAATTTTAGAAGATTGATTCATTGACATACGTGGAATATAAAGTGACAGTCACAACCCTATGAAGATGAATTCAATTTGCTACAACTATCTACAGATGAAATTAACATAAACAACATCTTGAAGTCCTACAAATATATCACAAATCACCGACCAACAACAATACTGGTGTTTCTGTAAAAGCAGAGAAGAGGAAAAGAGATAGAGTTGAAAATGGCCTTTCACTGAATTTGATTTTGTTGATGGCAAAACCCATGAACAGAATGTAATGCCTCACCCAATCAATACCCATCAACAAAACCGAATCCCTTACCCCTTCGACACGCATCAACAACACACAAACATAACTCCATAACCAACATCCCTTACCGATTCGAAACCCATTACCCATACCTTACAAAGACAAAAAACGATGGGATGAAAGAGTCTTACCCAGAAGAGAGGATAGATAGTCGAACGCTGGGTTGACTTAAAGGGAGAGTGATGTTTCTGGGGATGACAATTTAGAGCTACAAAAGGAGACGAAGCAGATGGAAGGAGAGCTGCGACAGATTTGTGAGGGACGTGTTAGGTTTCATTTCCAAATGACAAGGCTATTTTTGACATTTTCTGTTCTTGTTCGTAGGATAAGAATTCTTGTACCATAGTTTTGGAAGGAACAAAAATTTTTGTCCTTGTCCTCTGAAGACGAAACAAAAATAGGTAAGGACAGTAAGCAAACAGGACGAATGACAGAATTTTTGTGTCCTTGTTCACTGTCCTCACCCATGAAGACAGCAACTAAACGTAGGGTAAAGGAGTGAAACACAATTATTATTTCACAATAATCATTTAATGTATATAACATTGTGAATACTTGACATTAATATACGAAATTAGAGTTTCCCACATAGGCAATGTGATCATGTGAGAATTAGTGAACTATAATGGTAGTATATGCCAAATAAATTAATTTAATTAAGAAGAGAATAAGTTTAGTATAGGTAATTCAATATTTAAAATATCCCATCCTTCAAAGTAATTGCCAAACAAAAAGATCATTACCATAAATGGACTGAATTAAATAATTTTATTGATCTATCTTATCATTTCTTAAATTTAATATTAATTTATTAAAATATAATAAATTAATATATTTATTAGTTTAATATAATAACAAACTAACTCTTTTTATTTATTATATAGTAATAATAATAAATAAAGTGATCAATTTCTTATTTTTATCTTATATTTTTATTAATATTCAGTAATTAACTTTTATTTTATATTTATTAGATTCAATGCTATTGCTAATTAATTTTTTTGTCATAAAGTGTTGCTAACCTCCGTGCTAATACTAAATATTTTTTCTTATCTTATCAATTTCTTCCAATTAGTGCCAAATTTCAGTTAGTAATTATTACTTTAAATCTTTGTGATTGATTTATTTTTATAATTTTATTTATCAATAGAAAAAATCAATCAAATTAAATAATTGAATTATAAATAAAAGTGAAATGTCGATCATATTATTTATTTGTATTATTATATAAAAATAAAATTCATAAAATAATTAATTTATTATCAATTTAAACTTATTAGTATATTATGAATCATTAATTAATAATTATGATATATTAATAAATATAAAAATTAAATTTAAATATGAAATATTTAGTTATACTTTTTAATATAAGTAATAATTTATAAATATGATAATTTAAATATTATAATAATAATAATAATAATAAACATTTATTAACAGTAAAAATCAATAAAATAGTTATTAACTATCTATAATTATAAATGAGACGTGACAATTTGTTCTTTCTATTTATTAATATTAATAATAAACAATTCGGTGAAAAAGTTAATTTATTATTATATAAAAATAATTAATATAATATAAAATATCATGTATGTTTTTTAATATTGTTTTTAATCAAAAATTGACAAAAACAAGGTTTTGAGAATTTATAATCACATAAAAGACTTATTAAATCTTTTGTTATACTTATGTTGTTTCAATCTTATTTTATTAAATTTTATTTATATATTTAAATAAATTATATATATATAAATGAGATTTAATAAAATATAATAAGAAAAACATAATTGATAAAAAAATCTTATCTCATGAATCATGGCTCGTGAGGTCCCAATTTTTAGGCCTATGAGTAAAGCTCACGCAAATGTAGGGGAATTATAGTCGTAGTACAAAGGCTTGATTAGGCCCAATAAACACAAAACAAATCATTTTAGAGAAGAGAGAGAGAGACAGAGACAGAGACGGGGAGCCAATCGTACAGTCATGTAGTACTTTCTTCCGGTAAAGTCATGTAGTACTTTGATGAAGACTTTGGATGAAAATATGGGATAGGGAGAGATTTGTCCGCAAGGGAGGGACAGGTTTGTCCAAGAGAAGAGACAAAGATAACCATAGGCCCGGGGGGTTTCTAGAAAGGAACAAGGATAAGGATATGTTGAATGGTTTAGCTTTTTACTTTTACAGATATTTGTATGTGAGAATGAAATAGTACAATTATTTAGAATTCAATTTATTTGCCTTTTTTTAGGAACACCCTCATCAAGATCTTAAAACAAGAAACTGAAAACCCATTTCCACAAAGACGAAAGTAGTTAAGAGATTACAACTCCATCGCCATTTATTTACGTCAAGAAGGGAAGAAACTACAAGAGTATATCTGCCAATGGATGAAATTAAGTTTGGCAATTCAAAGCAGTGTACTTGGCACGCCTAATTACAAAGAAAGGCGAAGATCTAAGTGATGATTTTTAAAGAACCAATTAAAAAAATGCACTGCAAGTTCAACAGCTCCTTCTTCCCACCAAGATTTTGCTTCAAAGAAAATACCTCAAGACCTGGTGGCAAGGCAAACATTTGAACATCCTTTTAATTTGAGCTACAGTCACATTTTCTTTAGGACTTCTACATTTAGAAGACATTGGGGAGAAAAGGAAAAAAAAATAAAGGAATTTCATTTCAGGGGATGAAGAAAAGAGAACCCACCCGAGGCCGAGAATAAATAGCAAAGTTGTTCTTCTTCTTCTCCGAAATTCTAACAGCTACTTCTGAACAACCTTGATACATGATAGTAAGTAGCAGCATAAGCTACGGATTGAAGGGGGGCTTTTTTATATTTAAATTATATATTTATATATATAAATAAATGTGAATCCATGTCGCCTCCACCTAACTCATTGGTGGTTTGGTGGGAAGGGAAAAGAAATCTTCTCCAACAGCAACCAAAAACTGAACCAACCATGCCATACATTTCTTCCTTACGCATAGTACATGTACAAGCTGTTTGCGGCAGCACAGGCGATAGAGTTTTCAGTAGGATGCCATGCAAGGTGCAGCAATTTAGTTGTGAAATCAAAAGAATTGCCATTTGCATCTAGTCCTGGGCTTTCTCCACCTGTCAATTCAATTCACAAAACTCCATAAGAAGAACAAGAAAAGAGGGTAAGATTACCTAAAAAGGATGCAATCCGAGGGCACTGACCCCGTCTTACAACACGTGTTATGCTGCTTAGGGATCTGGAAGGCCTTGACGGTGCCTGAACTTGTCTCCTAAAAGTTATTAAAGTTTTGGAAATTCGTTACTTATCACTGCCTCCAAAATCATTCCTATTATCACTCACATCATTGCAAATAATTTGAAGAATACCTCATAGGATTTTTACTTGCTTCCAGAGTTGTTGCCTCAGTACTTCCCGGGGCACAACCAAAAACACGAAACAAATTGCTGAAAGTTACATGAAACAAAAGTCTCAAACTGTATGTACAAGGTCTTCCACGCTGCGATTACTAAAAAGTATAGCAAGTACCTGTAAGACCCTGTGGCCACTCGCAATCCATCACCACTCAAGCAACACTCGAATTTATCAAAGATTGAATCATTCTCATACAAGTCACATAGCTGAATACATTGAATTGATGTCACAATCAGCGTGGGAAAAATACCAACAGCATCTTCGTTTGATACTTGTGCTAAGTCAGAATCTCACCTTAGGTCTCAAGTATTCATGAACCTGGAAGGTTGCAACTGGACCTGAATCCATATTGATGTCCCACAACTAAAAATCAAGAAACTAAGACAAATGAGAAAGAAAGATGTAGCCATATTGGAGCTCCAAGAGGACATCCATGCAGAAAAAGTACTCTTGGTGTCTGAAAGACATGGATGACATCACTATGTCAAACGTGTTATTTGGTCTCATTACAAACAGCTTTGTCGACTTAATTAGTACCTCTTAGAGAGTAGATATCAAGACAGAAATCAATTCTGGTTATCTGGTTAGGACCCAGAGAGAAAAAAGTTGCAGGAGAAAGAGAGGGGTAGGGAAGGAGAGCCAGGAGAAGAAGAACAAATGGAATGACTGAGAGAGGGTGAAACTTAACACATATGGGAATTTTTCATGCCTTGAAATGATTTTTGTGTATATACGCTCAAAATATAAGCAAAGGGTCAAACCTTTAGAGTCATGTAATCACGGCTTAATATATTTCTTCCATCCTTAGCAAATTTGATATCTGAGATTGAAGCAATAATCTCTGTAAAAAAGGATCTAGATCCCGGTGCCTCCTGTTCCTCAAACCTGCATGCATGGTATATCACCAACTAGTCAGTATAAATGACTGAGTAAATGGCTTGGTAATTAACATATCATCCTTAATGTAATAATTTTCAAATTATTGAAGCAAGCTTTCCTATTCCTTGATACTTCCATCTAGTTTTATATAACCATGAACTAAAAGATGCAATACAGAAAGCACCCAAAAGCTCTTACAATTTGGCATGAGAATCACATAAAGCTGATTGCCGCAAATCAATGAGTCGGATTGAGCCTTTTGAGCTACTATATGCTAATGTATTACAATGACTGGGATGAAATTCTGCCGATGTTATAACCTCTGTCAAAACAAAAGAAGATAGAATCAAAATCAGATGATGAATAACTAACAAGGAGCTTTGCAATGCAAACGAACAGTCAAGAGGGGCAAATTTGATAGTGGCTTACGAGTATAATGCATAAATTGTCTGGAATTTCAATGTGATACAAAAACAATTATAGCAGGCAGAGTAAGAACAAGTTGATTTCAAGATTAATCGCTGCCTCTAAAAAGTTTAGAAAGAAGGAAAACAACAAGACAGATTTACTAAGAGAGATGGACAAAACAGTGCCAAATCCAAAAAAGGTGCCAGATTCCACTAAAAATTTAACGATTCTGTACATTAACATAATATAAAGCTTGATAAAACTCTTCAGAGGTTGAATGGTGTACCAGTTAGGTCCTCCATATTTGCAGGTTTCACATCTACGATATTGAAGCTTTGGTTGCTAATTTCTAAATTCCAAAGATTTATTCGCAGGTCATCAGCTGATATAAAAGTCTCGCCATCACTGGAAAATGAGACAATCGTGGCATGATAAGTAAAGTATCACTAACCCGCACCTAAAAGCTGAAAACTGCAATGCATAAAAGCATTGTGCACACACTAAAAGAGAATATTTTTCCTAAAAAGCTGGCAAACAGAGCAGTATCAAAAGATGATGGATTACCGTAGGTTGTCTTTGTTTATGTTAGTTTGGCTATTAAAATCTCCTTTATTTTTGTTGTTTTTAAGGTTTTACTTTCCACAATCAGTTTTAAAATATGGTTACTAGCAAAAAGGAGTACATGATACTCATAACTGGAAGAGGAATATAATCACCTGTTGCTTGAAATTGAATTGATATGATAATCATGAGCATGCGCATACACCCTTCGGCATCTAGCCACCAGGCTAGTCTCAGAGCTAGTTACCTAAGTGAATGTAAAGATATGGGTCAAATTTCCAGAAGGTCAACCAAGTAACAAAAATTAAATAGACCTTTTACAACAGAAATTTTCTATTTGACAGCCCTTGTCAATGCCACAACCATACCCATGTTGGCGGAACCTTAGCCATAAACAAAGTAGCATGAAGAAAAGCATATCTCCTGAAGTACCTAAAAGGTCAGCTTTCCCAATTTGTTACATTTCTAAGTTAACGTCCAAAGCATCTCAGCCTAAAAATATCTAATTTATATGGATGGAGGATGATGGCAATTCCTCTGCATATACTTCTATTGTCAAACAAAAAAGCAATATAACATCTATAACGTATTTAGCAGCAAGTGGAGACGTTGTTCCCTCAACTATGCTGTTTTTAGGTATAACTACCAGTGAATTTGTAGAAACGAGAAATCTACAGAATTCAAATATGTAGCTAATGAAGAAAAGCTATAGTACAACTACCACAGGCAGATGCAGAGATGGAATGCCCCCAGGTGGGAATGCAAAGTCATTGGTCACTGAACTGTATGACCTGTCTGGGGATCCTCCATTTGCCAGATAAGGTCTTGCACTACTTGAGCTTGCACTACCAACACTACCATTTCCTATAGCTTTTGAAGGATCCACGTTCATGTCAGAAATTTTCTTAACCTTCTTGTCTTGAACCTGTGCGATTAATAAACAATATGATAAGACGTAAGTGGTTGCAGTAAATAGAAAACTGTAGGCTTACAGTCAGTGCTATAAAATACAAAAATCATGTGATATGACATTGAAGTCTCTCCAGAGAGTCAGCCATTATGCACTTGCAAGCCCTAAAGTTAAATTGAGAATCTCATACAAGTAATTCAGGTCACTAATTCATATTCCTGGATCCTCATCCACTGATTCATTATTATCAGCAATACACAGATGTGCCATTAATAGGCTATAATTGCCCTAATTTAAGGTGTATACCCATAATTTATGCCCACAACATACTATTCACGCCTTACCCCTAACATACATAAACCTCTATATAGGTTAATAATTTGTTTCCCAACTCAATACCAGCACTCAAATGCATCTACCTGCCCACAATCTCTACATCTGGTAGAAAAATGCATAATAGAACTCAGTATCAATCAATTATATCTCAAGCAAACTTCAAAACGTCATTCCTTACCTTCCAAAACTTGATGGTTTTATCATTGGTAGATAAAAGAAAAAGGGCACCATTGGCAGTTTGACACCATCTGATCTTGTTGATTTTCTCCTCTATTTCCAAACTCTTGAGATAATCAAACTGGTAAAAAAGATAAAAACATAGCATGAACACTGACCGAGGGGCAAATGAAGAAAAGTAGCATATAAGAAGTTATATCAATAGTAACTGCCGAAAAATCACACCTCAGGTTCATGGCTCTGAAACTCTGTTTTATAACGAAACTCAGGATGCCTGCTAAGTGGGTAATCCATTCTCTCCATTTCCCTTCTTAATCCTCCATGCTACAATACATGGCAAAAATATACTTTAAGATGGCATTTAACAGCAAAAAGGATTAACTTAAAGTAACCATAAAAAATATGTGAAAACAGGACTGAATAAATGAAGCCTAAGAGGAACCAGGAACGCACATCCTTTGTATCTGTCCTCTCAAAGAGGACCACCCTACCCCCACGGTCACCAGTAGCAAGATGATCACCAGTTTTATCAAATTCAATGGCTGAAATAATATCAACTGCAGAAGGAGAAAAAAAAATTATATATCTGTGAAAGAATGTTACGAAATATTGATATGTTTAGAGGAAAATGCAAGGTCTCATTATAATTTACTGTCCATCCATACTACAACTGGGAAACCTTTTTGGCACTTCCCTTCATCTACTTAGTTTCAAGGATTTAAAGTCATGAGCAGATTCTGTCTGCGACCACAGCAAGACCTGCTACTCTCTTTTTGCATTTTTTTTCTGATATCTTTATACTCAATTGCAAAGCTGACAATTTACATGGACAACATTTGATTTCTGTGAGAAATGAAACTAGATTTGCATGTTTGGATATTATAATCAAAATATTCAACCATCTGGAAAGGTAAATAATTACAGAAATTGTCTACTGAGACTGTCATTTCTCAAACTTAGTCTTCATAGGACTATCCAAACTTTATATAACATTGCATTCATCCTTGTCTAATCTTAAGTGGATAGTTTATAGACATACAAGAGCATATGCACAAATACTGGAAAACTGAACCTCAAGTGAAGATACTGAATGTTAGAACTCTTCCACGTTTTACTTTGCTCAAAGATATCAAAACTGAGGAGTGACACTTTTTGACTACAAATTTACTTTTTACAAATGCTTCACTCTAGGCAACTTCATCTCATGTTTTCTTGGATCAATGCCTCTTTGAATGCTATCTCAAACGTTTCACACATGTAATCATGCCCCCCCTTTTTTTCCTCCCTATATCAAAGAGAAGGTAGAGGAGGATGCCCATCTAAGCACATTCATCATTGGGGCCAGCAATTGTTTTTCCTTTAACACAATATCTCATGACAAATGACCAATCCATGCCTTTTGCAAGAATCATCGGAAATATCCTTTTATAGCAGCAGTCTTTTATCTTATTTCAAACAAAATTTAAAAGAATGCAACAGATCCAAATGATTGATCTTCAACCCATATAGTTCATCATATCAAATTGTATTCCCTAAAGCAGGTACATTTTCCATCAGAAATTGCAACCACAATTAAAACTTATGTGCTTTGTAAGCCAATTTCAAAATGAAACATTTATCTTTTCAAGAGCTAGGTTTGAGAACAAGTTGGGAGGATAAAAATAACCACTTAGAGTATGTCTACTTTAGAATAGAAAACCACAAAGAGAAGTTGCTGCATTGACTAGACTTGCTGGGTAAAAACAAAAACTTCAACTAGTAGTAGTTAGGATTTGTCATAATCTGAATTGTACTTGAGCTGTCCATAGAAAAGCCAGGGATAAATGCACATGCATCTAATTAAGAAAGAAGGAATGTTTGAGCAACATAAAGTAAATGCCTGAATCTGGAATACAGAAAAGCCATCATCCACAAAGATGAAATCATACTCACTTGGGCAAATGAGAAACAAAAATACGAGCCTCAACCATTACTGAACAACGGATTAGGATATCAGTACCCATAATTTGTCAGTTATTAACAATAACTAACTCCACCAAGCTCTTTCCCACACTCTCCTCCCTCATATCTGATAAATAGTCGACCTTTATCGGTCATTACACTTCTTTAAATTGCAACAAAAAAGTGAAAAACACTCATTGACCCACAAACCTAAAAACCGATTCCCAATCGACCCACGATCCATTTCGGATCTACAAACCGAGAATAGCCAAGTGACAACACATAACATCAACTGGATCCAAATGAATAGAGACCTACAGATACACCTCAAATATGTATTCATATAGGTTAAATTACCTTCTTGTACTTCTTCGCCGGCGGTTCGTTCGCCGAAGACCTGAGAGAATTTCCACTCCAGAGGTTGCGGTGGGCCCGCCGGTGCAGCTGGGACCTCATCGCCACCGTTCATGTTCTCTTGTTCTCGCAACACTCTCTATGTGTTCTTGCTTCAGCGATCAAATCAGCCGCCCGAGATTTAACTCTCCCTCAGACACACAACCAATCAGAAAGATCGCATCTTTAGCTTAGAAAGAGGAAAAACTGCAAAACCCATCAAGCGATTTTCTTTTCTCTTCCTCTTCTTGTCAAATTTGAGGTTTTTTTTTTCTCAATTAAACCATTGAAACAGAGCTTTTTGGATTAGTTTAGTTCTCCCTTTCTCTCTCCCCTCTTTTTTATTTTATTTTTCTTTTCTTCTCTTCCCCTTCCTCTGTCTAAGAGAGAAGCAAAATTCCCCTTTATTTCTCTTTTAAAAAATAAAACTAAACATAACCTAAATATTAAGAAAAATGGACTGTTCTGTTCTCACTCTAGAAGGAGAAAATAGGAATTTCAATGTTCTCTGTTTTTCCAGTTAAAACACTCTCACACTGTCACACTCTCTAGTTCTCTCTCAATAAGAGGTTTTTTGGTTTGTTTTGTTTCATTGGCTGCTGACGTGTTGGGTTGCAATCGGATTGGCCTGTGAGGTCAAGCATGTTCGGTAATTTTGAGAGTAACGTTCTACAGGGTAAAGGAGGATCATGGTGGAAATGACATGTTTGTCTTTTTGTTTTCTTGTGTTATGGTGAGTTCCTATGACGTAAATATTAATGAGGGTTGCAAGAGTCACTCACTACTGTTGTCAGAGATGCTAAATTCTAACAGGAATGGTTACTTCTATTGTATGGCCTTCATCACTGGGGACTTGATCCTCTGTTCCCTTTTTTCTGTACCAACTCTGTGCCCTTTCATCTCAACCATTCATTTATGTGAACAGAGGATTTCATTTGTCATCACTGGTTCATGCTTTTTTATCCACTTTCCAGGGTTCACAGGGCTTGGAGGCTAATGAGGGGCAGACACAGACACAAAGCTCTTAATCTAAATGAACCAACTACTTTGGGACACAACTATTAGGGTTCATTTGCCAATTCATGTGTTTTAACATGTGTTGTTATCTTTCCTATTTAATATGTCTTGCAAAATTTCTTAGGCTAAACTTATGTGAATTAGTGGGGTATTTGTGTTTTCTCCGTACCACTTTTGCATATTTTAAGGATCATTAGTTTGTATACAATAAAAGTAAGATCCTAGCGAAAGGAAATCTGACCCTCAACTCTGCCAATTCAAATATTGGTGATGTAAAACAAAACTAAATTTTCATTCTAAAATTTGGACTCATCCACGAGTGAAAAGTTGTTGCTCTACAATGACCACCTTATCTTCTATTAGAAGCATATGAGATTTTGAAAATGTAGAGGTGGATTTCAGTGGGCAACAAAAAATTGCATCTTATTAGTTGTACACTTCCCATTTCCTTAAACAGCTACAAACGTTTGGGTAGATGGGGAGTTCCACAGTCGAGCCTTAGCTCTAAAATAGGAACTCAAAAGTCTGAATTTGTCAACCTAAAAGGTTAACGCGTGAGTAAAAGTTTCCAAGTTTACGAGTTGAATCTCATACCCTGATACAGTTCCAACAAAAAGCAGGAAATACGAAAGACTCCGGCAGGGTTGAATTAGAAAAAGATTTTGGGCCACTGCTCACCAAAGCCGATAGTGTACTGATTTCTTTTCTAACCAATCTGTAGAGTTTGGTCAAGCACTTAGCCCAACGACAGTAACCATACCAATCTACTATAACAATTTGGATGAGGCGAGGAGACTAGCTTGCTTCTTTCATCCAAACCAAGAAGCCCATATTAAACTAAACCCAGGTTTTCCTCAGGCTCTGATTTCATCAGCGATACCGCGGAGCAGAATTGCACCCAATTTCGGCCTTTCTCTGTGGACAAAACCGAATTCCATAGACTGTCTATAAAGCAAGCTCTGATACTATTTATCTCTAGTAAGGAGTCCACAGCAATTTCAGTATAAATAGTCCACCAATAGAGGTTATATCATAACCCAAAGAAATGGAGATTACTATTTAGCAAACTAATCCTCTCTAAGTTTCTTAGTCTTAAGAGTATAATGGAGTTAAAGTTAACCATATAAGACGTTGATTTCCTTTCTTATTGCTTAAAACTGTTAACAAGAACTCTCTTTTAGAGTAAGTATTCACTTCAATAAGAAAATAAATGGAATTTTTTCTTAATAAATCCCAAGACTCGCTTATGTGAAAACTTTTGATGCATGTAATGTTGCATTTAATCCAACGCGTGGGTATATATTACATATATATAACGTTAAGTCTAGTTAAAGTAATCCATTAAGGTTAAAGGCTTTGAATATATGACGTTTAATAAAGTATGAACTTAAATGTGTAGAGACTTAACTATTTTATAATGGACCAAAATAGAAATAAGATAAATGAGATAAAGCATTAAGGTTATAGTCCTTAAGTCATATGAATGATTATTTTTTACGATATCTTATCAGTCGGAAAAGAGATGATTCTTGAGAGAAAACAGATGAACATATTGACTTAGAAGATGAATAACCACATGATTCAAGAATCACGTTGTTTTTATAAACTCAAATATGCTTCCGCGATAGATCTAAATATTCTTGATTATTTAACATGATTGTTTATATGATTAGTGGTAGTTTTTAACGTAAGGAATTAAATTTTATCAAGCAGTATCAGAACCTCTTTCATACTAGATCATTGAGGACTTTTTAATTATTTGTCTTCCATATTTATGACAAAAAACAGTGAACTTGTAAGGGCTAAAAGTATCAGATTTTTTAATTTGGTAAATTTCCATTAACGATGGCACTACCGGTGATGCTAGATAGAAAAAAGAAGCGAGGAAAACATTAGGCATCTTTTTTTTTTTGTTCATCTGTTCAATGCATTCTCTATAAGTTTGAAGCAAGCACGCCACTGGTCGCTGAATTACAAGGGGTTCACACAGGGCTCACAGTGGCATGAGACCTGGGCTTTCGGAAAATCATTCAGGAAGTCGACTCACTTCAGGTCATCAATATCCTCTCCCCTTCGGGCTATTTATTGACTATGAATTCTCTTTTGATGCAGGAGATACTTATAATGATGGAACGTGATTGGGAGGTACAGGTTACCCATGTCTATCGGGAGGGGAATACATGTGCCGATAGTCTGGTAGCTGAAGCTACGCATGTTCCCCCAAGGTTGCACGTTTTTATGGATCCTCCGACCTCCATACTCTCTTTTTTAGCATCTGATTGGAGCCGTACTTTGTATCGCCAGGGTTGCCCGCCGGCTAACCTAGTTTAGTCGCGTTTTTCTGTTTATTTTTCCTTGTATTCAAAAAAAATCCCACCGAAACAGATGACAATTCGTTGTTTTCAATGGATGTTTTCAAATCCTTTAATCTTTATCCAATGCCAAGGCTTTTATTAAAAGACTAGAAAGAGATGTTACGTGCTTTACCATCTTGGAACCAAATATCTTTATTATAAATTATGATTTATGTTTCTATGGATTCAAGCACAAAGCCTATTTTAGAAACAAATAGAATATTTGGGCAACTGATACATTTGGCTATTGCTATAAATTTTATATTCGATTTATACATAATATTTCAGTATATGTAGTTTTGGCATAAATCAATTACAAATGTTTTTAGTTTATATTTTTGTATGAAAATTGAATTTGTTTAATTAATCTTAATACAATCAATGTTCAAATTGATTGATCAAGGTATGTTCAAATATTGGTATAATTGATCATTTATTCATTTTGTGAAATAAATTGATTGAAACAACATGTTACTAAAGTAGCCTCACTTGTGTAAATTAATTTATTTTATAATATTAAGATAGTTGTGTATGTGTAATTCATGCGGGTATTGACCAGCCCAAAGGAAGGCCAATATTTTGGCTGCAATAAATGTACACCTGTGGTGATAAATATGTGACAGTTATTAGGTTAGCTATGTAAACAATTAATCATTCCAAAGGAAGGTTAATTGTTTGACCGTTTTTATTGTCAATATTTGATTATTGCACCAAGAGTACCACTTGCAAGTTAATATTTCTATCCAAAGACTAAATATTATAGAAATATTAATGTTGTGCTAACTATCTTGTGATGGGCTTTACCATTATTTAATTTTATATGATTATGTGGAATTTATGTGAGCGTGTTTATTGGTTGTTTTGTTCTATGTTTAGTTGTTACTCTTGCTTCTATTATTACTGCCAGCATCAATTCCATTCTTGTGCTTAACGGCACAAACTTTAACGAATAGAAAGAGAACAGGATGATTGTTCTCAGTGTCATGAATCTAGACCTTGCATTAAGGACTGAATGATTTGCTAGTCTTACGGCTAATAGTTCTTTTGATGATAAAAGGGATATAGAAAGGTGGGAACGTTCAAATGGCATAAGTCTTATGATCATAAAGCGTGCTATTCTAGAAATCTTTAGGGGCACTATATCCGAAGGGGTAACTACTGCCAAAGATTACCTTGAAGAAATTTAAAAAGAGGTTTGTAAAAAGTGAAAAGGCTGAAACGAGTACGATTTTGGCAAATCTCATTTCAATGAGATATAAGGGAAAAGGAAACATAAGTGAGTACATCTTGGAGATGTCACATCTTTGTTCGAAACTAAAGGCACTAAAGTTAGAGTTGTCTAAGGACTTACTTATGCACTCAGTGTTGATATCTCTTCCTAAACAATTAAGTCAATTTAAGGTTAGCTACAACTATTAAAAAGAGACTTGGACTCTAAATGAGCTCATTTCTCATTGTGTGCAATAAGAGGAAAGGCTAAAGCATGAGAAGGCACAAAGTGCTCATTTGACAACTACCTCAAAAAACAAGAACTTGAAAAGAAAGAAGGATAAGGACGTTACAGATGTTGTACCACAAAAGAAACAACAGAAGTAACAAGATAAGGCTTTTTCCTGTTTTTTTTTCTGTGTAAGCACTGCATATAAGACAAAGGATTGTACCAAATATCACGTGTGGCGGACAAAGAAAGGAACGTTTATTTCTTTAATTTGTTCTGAGGTTAATTTAACTTCGGTACCTATACACACTTGGTGGCTAGATTCTGGTGCTACTACTCATATCAGTGTGTCTATGCAGGGTTGTCTGAGCTACCGAAAGCCAATTAATGGTGAAAGATACATCTATGTGGGTGATGGTAAAGTTGTAGAAGCTAAGGCTATTGAAACTTTTAGATTATTTTTAAAGATCGATTATTATTTGGATTTGAATGAGAATTATGTTGTACCATTATTTAAATGGAATTTTGTTTCTATTTCTGCATTGGACAAATATGGTTACTCTTGTTCATTTAGAAATGGTCAATTTAGTCTTTTTCAAGATTCAATGCTTGTTGGTACCGATTCTTTATCATTTATTGATAACCTATATTTGATTAATACGGCTGCCTCATATATTGAAACTCTGTATATATGTAGAGGTAGAAAGCGAAAATTAATCAATGAGAATTCTACTTCATTATGAAACAAGAGTTTAGGGCATATCTCTAAATAAGAATTGAACATCTTGTGTTTGATAGAATTCTTGATCCCCTTGATTATTTTTACTTTGAAAATTGTATTAATTGTATTAAATGGAAACAGACAAACCTAAGGAAATTAGGTGCCAACAAGGCTATAGACGTCTTAGAACTTGTATATACAGACATTTGTGGGCCATTCCTTACAACTTTTTGGAACGTTTAGTAATATTTTATCACGTTTATAAAAGATTATGCCCGTTATAACTATCTGTATGTCATTCATGAGAAGTCCTAGTCTCTAGATGTGTTTAAAAACTATAAGGTTGAGGTTAAGAATCAACTTAACAAAATAATAAAAATTGTTAGATCTAACCATGGTGGTGAATATTATGGTAAATAAGATGGATCAGGTGAAAAACATCCAAGACCATTTGTTATGTTCCTTGAAAAGTACGGTATCATCCCATAGTACACCATGCCAGGATGTCCTAGCATCAATGGTGTTGCTGAAAGGAGAAACAGAACACTGAAGGACATGGTAAGGAGTATGATTAGTTATTCTACTTTGCCAGAATATCTTTGGGGAGAAGCATTAAAGACTTCAACTTACACACCCAATAGGGTTCTAACTAAAGCAACTACCAAAACCCCTTCTAAGCTTTGGACAAGTAAAAGGCCCGGTTTAAACCACTTGCACATTTGGGGTTATCCAGTTGAGGTAAGCTCATATAAGCCAAATGAAAAGAAGCTGGATTCTAGAACTGCTAGTTGTTATTTTATTGGATATTTCGAAAAGTCTAAAGGTTACAAGTTTTATGAGCCCAATGCAAAGTCAATTTTTAAGATAGGAAATGCCCGATTTGTTAAGAATGTTGAGTTTTGCGAGGGGGGGATGGATGAGATAAGAGATATTATTTTTGAGAAAAAGATGTTAATATTCTCTTAGTTGTTGTTGACAATGATATGAGTTTTATTCTTGATGTTGTCAAAGCAACAAATCCATAACAACAAGACAATGTTGAGAAACTCCCTATTTAGATTACAGAAATTATTCCAAAAGAACAAACTCACCAAGCTCAAGAACTAGTGTCACTAAGGAGATCCACTAGAGAAATGAGAAGTGTCATTCCAAATGATTACATCATATTTCTCCAAGAACATGACGTTGACATTAGCGTTGTGGAAGATGATCTAGTCAACTTCCATTAAACCATGAAAGTTCTAACTCTCAAAAGTGGATTAATGCCATGAATGAGGAGATAAAGTCCATGAAAGACAATGAAGTCTTGGGTCTTGTCTAATTACCTGAAGGTGCAAAACCCATTAGTTGCAAATGGATATTTAAAACTAAGAGGGATTTGAAGGGAAATTAGAGAGATATAAGATTCGTCTAGTTGTAAAGAGCTTTACACAGAAAGAAGGCATTGATTATAAAGAGATTTTCTCTCCAGTTTCATCGAAAGACTTTTAGAACTATAATGGCACTTATGGCACATTTCAACCTTGAGTTTCATCAGATGGATATAAATACTGCATTTCTTAATGGTGACATTAATGAGACAATTTATATGGTGCAACTAGAAAACTTTGTGTTAGGAGACCCAAAGCAAATGGTTTACAAATTGAAGAAATCCATTTATGCTCTCAAGCACACTTCCCATCAATGGTATTACAATTTCATCAAGTTACTCTTTTGTTTGGTTTTGAAATGAATGTAGTTGATGATTATATATTCCATAAGTTCAGTGGGAGCAAGTATATTTTTCTAGTTTTATATGTTGATGACATACTGCTTGCCACCAACAATATAGGCTTATTGTATGAAACCAAGAGCTTTTTGACACAGAAATTTGAAATGAAAGATCTTGGTGATGCCTCTTTTATATTAGGGGTACAAATACATCGAGAATGCTCTTGTGGTATACTATATCGAGAAAGTTCTTAAGAGATTTGACATGCAAGATTGTAAACTAGGTGCACCACTGTTGCTAAGGAAGACAAGTTTAGTCTCAGCCAAAGCCCTAAGAATGAGTTTGAAACTAAAGAGATGCAGAAGATTCCTTATGCTTCATTAGTAGGGAGTCTAATGTATGCTAAAGTATGTACGTGTCCAGATATTGTGTATATTGTTGAAATGTTGGGCAGATACTTAAACAATCCTAGAATGGATCATTAGAGAGCAACCAAACGAGTTATACGATACTTGCAGAAATAAAAGATTACATGCTCATATGTAGGAAGTCGGATCAGCTAGAGATCATTGGGTATTATGATTTTGATTCTGCTAGATGCCAAGATAGTCCGAGATTCAAATTGGGCTATATTTACATGCTAGATGGAGGAGCTATTTCCTAAAAGAATGCTAAGCAGACACTCATAACTTCTTCCACTATGGCAGTGGAGTTTATAACATGTTATGAGACATTCAATCATGGATTATAGCTGTGGAATTTTGTTAATGGGCCATGCATTGTAGATGGCATTGAAAGACCACTAAAATTTTATAACAATAAGTCAGCAATGTTAGATTCCAATAACAACAGCAGCTTAACGAAGTCAAAACATATAGAACCCAAGTTCCTGGTTGTCAAAGAAAGAGTTTAAGATAGTCAAATGTCTATTGAACATATTGGGACAAACTCCATGGTTGTGGATCCGCTCACTAAAGGATTGGCACTAAAGGACTTTCATGAGCATGTCGCTTATATGAGTGTTGTATTTATTGAAGATATGTCATTTTGGTGGGAGTTTGTTATTTTGAATGATTTTCAGTTATAAACTTTTATGATTTATTTGAACTTTAAAGTTTGTTTGGTTGATCTCACTAAGGAATAAGGAATTTAGACCAGTTAGAAGTAGGCATGTTAAGATCACATTACCTGTAATTTCCATGCTACACATCCATGCTTGATCTATGTTGTTCAATTATATTGGCATAACTGATCATTGATTAGTTTAGTTGTGATATGTGTATAATGGAAACCACTTTGATCCTATGTTATTATAATTTCTGAGTAAGATTGATTAAAGATGTATTTAGTACTGATAGCAAATTTTAAGCTTATAAGGTTACGGAATGATATATAATTAAAGGAGTTATATATATATATATATATGACCCAAGTAGGAGATTATCAAATTTAATCCAACTTATGGGTACATATATATATGAATTTGTTGTGTATTATAAGTTATCATAAAGTTAAGCTCGGTTAAAGTGATCTATTAAGGTTAAAGGCTTTGGGCTATATGACATATAATAAAGTATGGGCTTTAATGTGTAGAGACCCAATATTCTAATTTCTATTTTATGATGGGCCAAAATAGAAATAAGACAAACTATATCAAGCATTAGGGTTATGATCCCCAGGTCATATGAACGATTATTTTTTTTTGATATCCCATCAGTCAGAAAAGAGATGACTCTTGAGAGAAAACAGACGAACATATTGACTTGGAAGGTGAATAATCACAAGATTCAAGAATCACGTTGTTCTCATAGATTCAGGTACACTTCTGTGACAAATCTAAATATTCTTGATTATTTGACATCATTGTTTATATGATTGGTGATGGTTTTTAGCGTAAGGAATTAAATTCTATCATGTAAGAGACTTGGAAGATGAAAAACTATAAGATTCAAGAATCACATTGTTCTCATAGATTCAGGTACACTTTAGTGATAGATCTAAGTATTCTTGATGATTTGACATGATTGTTTATTGGTGATGGTTTTCACTATAGGGAATTAAATTCTATCATGGAAGACTTAAGGTGTTTAATCTAATAGTATTTTGGTGAGATTAGTTTTACTATTTTTTTTACAAATTTTAATTTATATCAAAGAGATTAGTTATTTTACATTTGATATATGGTTCTTACCTTTAATAAAAAATAATTGAAATATGCATAAGTTAATAAAATTATATGATTAAATAAAACATAAGAAGGGATAAATTGAATGTATATTATTTTTAGCTTATTTAAATATAATTGTCATTTTTAGTGAATGATTATGAATATTTATTAAATGATAATCACAAAATAAATACACATAATATAAAAGAAAAATATATAATTGATTTAATCGGTTAGACTAAATTTTCTTTAGTCTACATTTAATCTAAGATTCACTTAAGAATTTGTTATCTTCCCTTTTCAATAGATGAAAAGGAATCCCTATAAAAAATCTTCATACAAGTGAGAAGAAAAACTTACAATTAGCTTACTTTGTCTTTGTCATTAGCAAAGAGGAACCTTTAAAAATATTATATAAGGTCAAGATGAACTCGCATAATGTATATCTCAAGTAATCTCTAATTGCAACAACTGCACAAACATACAACTTAACTTCCCTCTCTTACTCACACCAATTAATTAAGACTCAATATATGTTATGTACTAAATATATGCATTATCCAGTCTCTTAAGGCCTTTAATAAGTCTCTAGTGTGTTAAATACACTTCTTATAATGACCTATTTATACTTAAAAATAATTCAACTGGTTGTTACATTCACAAACTGGTTGTTGCAATAACTAATTTATGGATGTTTGACTAGTTGGATACTAACTTTTAGCTAGCATATGTTTATTTGACAATACAATTTCTTAGCTTAATAGATATAGAAGAAAAAATAGTCGAATCTAGTCCAAAGTTAATGAGCTTATTCTAAAACTGAACTTCAATTCAGACTATTTTTTTGATTTGGACTTTAGATTGAACTAAAACTAAAACTTCACAATTCAATCGACCCTACGCTAGCCCTCTATGTTGTCATCAAAATGACGTTATTTTGTTGAAGTATTAAAATGATATTGTTAGGTTACTTGATGGGTTAAAGCCCACAAATATTTGAACATAAATGCCATCTTCCATCTTCTCCTTAAATCATCTTCCATTTCCCCTAAGTTTTATGCAACACCTATCCTCCCTAAGTCCTCTCTATCACTTATATACTTATTAATCATTGTTCCCCTAATCATTAGTCCTTGCTTAATAGTACTCCTCCCAACTTCTCTTCTTGCTCTTAGTTTCATTCTCGTATATGAAGAAAAGGTTTTACTACAAATAGTAGCATTATAGTTTACAAGAGACTAAGCATAGCATTATCAATTAGTGCTATTGATGTTAAAAGGATATATCTTCTTTCTTTATCTAATTTCATCTTGTCATCTTTCCCAGCCCTAACATTTTCCCTTCTTTCTTTATCTAATTTCATCTTGTGATCTTTCCCAGCACAAACATTTGGAAACTTGCATGAAATTATCTTAAAACCTGATGAAGAAAATACTTAAGTTATTATAAAAATTCTTTAATAAAAGCATTAAAGCACTTTTAATTTTAAAAAGCGTCAAAGCACCTCATTTTGATAAAAACTTGATCTAAAACCATTTTACAAGTTCTTAGAAAAACATTTGAATGATAAAAAAAATTATAAAGCCTTTCTAAATTTTCTGTTGATTATGACAAAGTATATTCAATATGTCCTCCATGTAAATGATCATGTAATGATTGAAGTCTTAATTCATTGAAATGACTAATATAAGACTTTAAGAAATATTATAATGATTATTATACATAGCGTAATTTCATTCTTTCTAGTTCTTGGTCCACTTGACTTATATTATTTTGAAATCTCTTAAATTGAATAAATCTTTCACTTTGCCATTTTTTCATCATTTGTTGCTCAATTTATTTAATTGATTCATTTAATCACTTTTCTCTTACATTGAATTTAATATTTCACATATTACATAATTCCATTATAACAAAACTACTAATATTACCAAAAATAAATTCATTAATAGCAAAATTATTTTTAATCATTAATACATGTAAGACCTCATTTAGTTTAATATTAATAAAAAACTTTATTGAAATTTCCTTAAAAATAAAAGCATTCAAAATGATTATAGAACAAACTAAAAGCGAAAAATTCTTATAAGACTATCATCCTTACCACACCATTTATTTGTTAAAAGAAAAGGGACAAAAACAATCCAATGCAAGGGCTCTAAATAAAGAAAAAGAATGCATTGTAATTGTAGACTTATAGTGCTCTAAGTCAAGTCTGGATACTTTATTAATATTAATCAACTATAATATTCTGAATAGTATTAGTAGACGATAACATTAAGATCAAAATATTATATAGATTGCCTATAAGACTATCATACTTACCACACCAATTATTTGTTAAAAGAAAAGGGACAAAAATAATCCAATGTAAGGAGTTTAAATAAAGAAAATGAATGTATTATAATTACAGACTTATAGTGCTCTAAATCAAGTTTGGATACTTTATTACTCTTAATCAACTATAATATTCCAGATTAATATCAATATCAAAATATTATATAGAATATTAATTGTAGATTATGCAAACTATTAACTATAAATATACTCTTGATTCCCTTTATTCTTGAATTTGTAACTTTGTATATAGAGCCATCTTGTATATATTTCACACATACTAATAATATACAATTCTCTTATAATTATTCTCCCATTTATTAGAGCCACTTTTTGTTGAAACATTTTATCATTATTTATATGACTATTCTTATTGTCAATCTGCATCCGCCTTGGACATGCATCATCAATATATTTATTGGTTACCTGTCATATTTTTCACTAATATAGATAAACAATGATATCATCACATTTATTGTTATTTATTTGATGGGACTAACTATATGTTGCAAGCTCAAGAAATGTCTAGTTTGTTATAAGATCATAAGTTATAACATATATCATAGGTAATTTTATTAAAACCACCATAAACAAGAAGAAAATTTTGAAGACTTCAAGAAATGATTAAAAGAATGAAATTGTAAAAATCATCAAATCCTCACATGATTCTACAACATACGTGAGCCAACAATCAAACGACACTTTTAGTCATTTTGAAGCTGTAAAAGAAATTTGGAAAGTACATGCTAAATGATGTTCCACATTAAATTTTTTTACTGCATCACCTAAAATAGGAAGTTAGATAATTCATATACGATTTTCTTTCACTACTATAAGTTATTTAGGATTAACTTGCTACCTCAGAATTCTAATGGTCTGTTGCTCAATAATAGAACCACATAAATGTAATTATTAAAAAAACCTGACCATTAGATGTCTAAATGTTTAGGTAGACCACTAAAAAAGGATGTAAACAAAAGTCTAGTAATCAACACTTGAACAAACACTTATTTCCTTTAATTTGATAATTCTACAATCTTAGCCTTGTATGTCATTCCAAGAACCACTTTTTTTTTTGTATTCTAACTCTTTACGATGAATTATATGAGTTATGTATCTTCATTATTCATAAATAAACACTCAATTACCCGTGCACTTATTATACACATTGTTGGTAATTCTCCTTGACATCAATCGTGTTGGTACCGTGTTTACATCTAATATTATATTATCAAATATATTTTTAGCTCCAAAATTGTAATTTAATCTAGTCTTTGTTGGCTAACTATGTGATTTTATTCTTGATGTTCATTTTTTAAGTCAAGATTGTCGTATGTTAAAAATGGGGTAGATCCACAAAACAGGGCATAAAAAGGGGTGAATGTTTGAACTTACATCAATTTATTGACCTATAAGTCAATCCAGTTATAGTGACACTTTTACATCTAAAACTTGGCACCACTATCTCGATCATGCTTCTTTTTATCATTTGAATTCTCTAATTTCTAGTCAATTGTTAGGATTTATTAAATAAGAACATATCGATTGTTTATCTCATCTATTATCCAAAAAACATGCTTTATGTTTTAACAATAGCAATTCTATATCATATATCCCTTTTGATTTAATATGTTTTGATATTTGTGTTCTTTCTCCTATCCCCATTAAGAAGTTTAAAATATTTTGCGGTATTTGTTGATGATATTTTTTGATATACACGAATTTATTTGATATAAAGAAAATTTGATTTAAATGACATATATGCTCAATTTAACCAAATAGTAAAAACCTAATTAACTAAAATAATCAAACTCTTTTATACTAATAATATCATGGAATAAAAGAATAATTCATTCCTTAATCTCTTGTCCAAACATAATACTATGCTTCATCTCTCTTGTCTAAGCACATCCCATCAAAATGGGAGCGCTGATATGAAACATGAATATATCCTTGACATAATAAAGGCCTTATTTATTCCTCTTGTCCCAAATATTTTACGAAGAAGCAGCTCTTAATATTGTTTTTACCATTGATTGTGCTCCTTCTGCTTTAATAGGTAATCAATCTTCCTATAAATGTCATTTTTCTTATATCCCTGAATACAATATTCTTTGAATTTTTAGTTCTAAATGTTTTTTATTTCTTTAGCTATATAGAGGTTCTAAATAAGAACCTTGAATCCATTTATGTTTTATTGTAATATGTTGAACATAAAGGATATAAATGTTGGGATCCATTTTTAGATGCGTTCTAATATCTAAACATGTCATCTTCTAGGAACACAAAATGTTCTCCTCCTTGTCTTCCTTTTAAACCTTACCCTCCACTTCTTTCTTCATTGATCCCTCTATTAACTTATTTCCTATTAGTTACGTTTGACCCTGTCATAATTGTAGGTTTTGAAGAATAAAGACCACGTCCCATAAAAGGATCTAACCCTATCAGACAATTCGAGTTCCATTAAACCATCTGAATTGTTATAACCTATTATGACTACTAAGCTCCTTTCTAATTTGGAATTTTATGTTGTAAGTTTTCCTTATCTTAAACACCGTTATTTTAACTTAACCATTACTTCCTTTTATAAACCTAAAAGCTATAAAGAAACTAGTACTAGTCCTTTATAATAACAAGTCATGAAAGAAGACTGGCAAGTCTTAAAGAAAACTTAGACTTGGGATCTAATAAACTTAGACTTGGGATCTAATCCCACTTCCTCCAAGCAAGACCTTAATGGGTTGTAAATAGATTTATAAGATTTACAAGATCTGATTTGGCTATATTAATTAGAATCATATCTTTATTTTTGGGTTGATTTTTGGTTCTTAATTAGTAAAATTAATTTTTATTTTATTTTAGGAGGTGATAAGTGGATATTATAGTCAAATTTAGCTTCAAACATCAAATTGGAGCACTATTTCTTAAAGCCACAAATTTTGAAGAGATGGAGTAAAAGATGACAAATTATTAAGGTAGATAAAATAAGATCATGCTTAGAGCTAGATTCACTCTGAGAAGCTCAGTTCAACTAGGAGATTAATTTCCAACCCTATTACGTAGGAATTTTGATTTGTTTAAAAGAAAATTTTTGGAATATTGAAATAAGTTAGTTTTTATATAGGAGAAAGCAAGAAAAACATTACCTACACTCTCCATTTCTTCCTTTTGTCTTTATTTTGTTTTCTCTTCTTCTTTCTTCTATTTTTAATGGTGGAATTAAAGTCATGAGTGGCTAAATTTGAATTTTTTTAATTCAAGAGGAATAAAAACTTAAGTTGTAACTTTGGGAGTGTTTTTTTTCTAAACCTAGATTTTATTTTAATTCAAGTATTCCTTATTTCTTTTTCTTCTTTTTCATGAGTAATTAATATTGATTATTTTAATAAATTAATTTGATGTTGATTATTTTATGACTGTCCATAAGTTCAGTGATTTTTAATTTTCATAAATAATTAGTACAAGTAGCAAGTAGGTTATTTACATATTTACATAAGAAATAAGAAAAAATAAATTGAATAGTTGTAGCTATCTCAATTATTTAACTCAAGTTTAGTTTTTCTTATGAAGCTTATTAATGTTCTTTAATTGATATGTAATGCTATTATACATAATCAATTAACGGTAAGTTTTGATTGAATACTAGGTTTGAATCAATTAATTTAGGAAAAATCGAGACTTATTATGGTTATCCTAATAGGTTTCAAACTAACTACTTGATTTATGGAAATTTATTCTTTTTAGATCAGTGATCAAAATTACAATTAGATGAGACCATTCCCTTGATGTTGAGTTAGGAAAAATTGAATGATAAATAGAAATTATAGCATATTTTACACTCTTATTTTATATTGTTTTAAATTATTTACTTAGAACATTTAGGTTAAATTATTGTATTTTATTATTAATTATTCAACCTATTTAATTTTATATTTTATTTCTAATAAAGGTTTAAATTGTACTAAATATTTTCTTATAAACTTGATGGAGTTAAAGAAAGGAATCTGGAAGAAAATCTTGCCCAAAATGAAGTTCAACCTAGAAGAAAGCCTAGAATTAAATAGTAGCCTTCCAAAAAAACATAGACAATAGAAAGAAATTCTAAGACCCAGGCAACTTCACCAGCCAGAAAAAGCTGGACAAAATGACCTAGCACAACAAAGCAACAAGAGGAAAACACAACACATAACCAAAGGAAAATGACATAACAAAAACAAAGCATATCCAATAAATCATAGTAAGAGAGGATAAATTGCAAATTATGAAGGATAAGAGAGCAAACACAGAGGAACAAAACAACATAGTAGCTAGAGAAGTAACCAAAGCGCAGTAGCAAGAAAAGAAACGAAATCACATAGTAGAGGGACATTCCAAAATGAATCACAAAAATAAAATAAATGCAGCAGAAATAAGAGAAGAGACATGCCAAAAAAACTCAGAGCAAAAGGTGTAAAATGAAAAAGCAGAGAGAAAGAACAAAATCAATGTTGGGGTGGAGAAGGAGACTCACGCTCTCGACTTTATCTCCATCAAATCTCCCCAAAATAGAAGAGATGAGCAAAAACTCATTGAAAATCTAACAACATGAAGCTCTTGGAGCTGCTTTTGAAGTGGTTGGGGCAAAACACAAACAAGCAGTCACACAAAGAAGGGCTGGTTTGAGAGCTTTGGCACTCCTCTAAGGTGGATTGAAGCTAGGAATCATTCCAAGGAGTGATTGGGGGTGATAAGGAAACAATTCCCATTTGTTTTGAGCTAGTTTATGACTAGTCGAGGAAGAAATTCTAGGCCTTTTGGGTTGCTCCGAGGTTTATGAAGTCAGAACACATCCAATGAGTTTTCTTGAAACCTTTATTTCCTTTGTTTATGATTTCCTATATTTAGTTGATTATAATTGTTCAATTTAGTTTAGAGATGCACTTTGAATATTTGGATTATTAATTTTTAAAACTAATTGACTTATTACTAAGTTAATTTAATACTTATACAATTTATGAATACTTTGATTTCTTATTCATGTTCTTTATATGATTCGAGACGTCCTTGATTATATGAATATGATTTTTAAAGCATTAATTCATAATGTGTGTATGGGCTGGAATTTATTTGTCCTTCAAATAAATTATCAGTGGTTGGATGTATCTCTTAGTACATAATGCGCTTGAGTTGGGATTGAGTTAGCTCGATTCTAAAAATTAAAGGGAGACAAGTAGGAGCTAGCTAGTTAGTTTTCTATACTTAACCTATTAAATAACTCGGATGATCCAAGTTATTTGAAATGTATCATGTATGTTTAATCTCTTCTTAATTAGAAAAATAACATAGCTTATTGTGCTCAAAAGAACTATGTAATGGATATTTCATACAAAACATTATTATTATACATTATGGTATATCTAGAATTTTTCCTTAAATGGTTCATTAGTTTATAGAGGGTTATTTTATTAGTTGAATTATGTAAATATATGTATCTTGATTGAATTAGATGTGTAACACCAAGTTCAGATTGTTTTGAAAGTATTATAAGATGAAACAGGTGCTACCAATATGAAAATTTAGTTTTATATAACTTAGTTTCATCATTAAAAATTCCAGCATTATATATTTTGAATAATCACAACTCTTTGCCAAAGAAAGTAATTTCCACCTTTTAAATGCTGATTGTGTGGTTCCAAGAATGTATTGCAAGTTTATTTTCTAAAGTTTTATTGTTGTATCTTACTAAGGTGGTTAAAGAAGACATTACATGAGTGTTGATAATGTTTATATTTTATTATGTAATTCCTTTCATATGAGTGAAATTATTAGGATGTAATTGTCTTTATTACAAGTATTATAATTAATAAACTAAATTAGTTAGTTAACCTTCCTCGTGAGTACCAAATTGATTAATAAATTGAAATTAAGATAAAGATTTAATTTATATATACTTAATGACACTTACCATATTTTGGCACCGTTGCCAAGGAAAGTTTTATTTGCATAGTTTATTTATTTTTTTTTGAATCATAACTAACAATTCTTTTTTTTTTTAAATGTAAACAATAGAGAAGGTGATTTTTAATCCTAAGCTAAATCTGCTCCCTGGTAAACTTCAATCTAGATGGTGAGGTCCCTTTTTTATTACTAACGTCTTTGAGCATGGTGCTGTGGAAATTAAAAGCCTACAAATGGACAAAATTTTTAAGGTGAATGGACATAGGTTAAAGTTGTTTTACGATCATGTTAAAGTGATGATGTTTGAAGAAATTTTGATAGAGGAACCTTGACTAGAGGAGGGCATCCAGCCAACGACATAAACCAAAGGCACTACTTAGGAGGCAACCCATAACAATAAAAATCATATTTGAATTTCTTTCTCTTTAGCTCATTTTTATAGATATTTATTTTTTAGATTAATAAAAAATAAAAAATAAACCAAATCAAATATTTTTTCTATTTTATTTGTCTATTTTACTTGGATATTACTTTTTCTACATTTACCTATTACATTGAGGATAATGTAAAGTTTAAGTGTGTGTGTATGGGGGCGTTTGGGTTAGAGAACATAAAGACATAACCTGGTTGTTTTGTACAAAATTTGAAAATTGAAAACTACTGTGAAAATATTAGCTAGGAAAGTGGATTGCTTGCTTAGGCTAGTTGGTTTTGACATTATTTTGTTTCATATGTATGCATTTAGTTTTTATTACCATAATAATCTCTAAAAAAATTAATCAGATTTTCATATTATGGTTAATGGATTAACAAGTCGCATAGGTTATTTTCTTTAACACAATAAGCTTTAAAACTCTTTTGTTTAATTTTAGGCTCACACTTCAGACAATGAACCCTCATTTGATAAATTTAGCTTATAAGTAATTGGAAGTCTTATTTTAATTATACATATATGGCCTTAAAGTTAGACTTTTAATTAATCTAAAAATGTCTAGTATCCTTGTTGATTTTCGTTTATTTTTTATTATTGGAGAAATACTTGATGTGACCTTGAAAATTTAATTTCCTATGAAATGTTATTGTTAATAATCAAGTGCCCTTTTGAATTAAAAAAATGGTTACTGGGGAAACACTTAAGCACAAGGGACCAAGTACTCCTTTGTGATCATAAGTAAGGTGAGAAGATGAACTAAACACAAAAGGTAATCTGGCTATTGTGTTAGGAGCTAGTGATTAAAAAAAACCTTTAATTCAAGTCAAACCAAGATACTTTTTATGTAGAATTAATATATCAACATTTCTTATAGACTAACTTTATTAAGATGAGGTATGAATGTCTCTAAAGTTTGAGGTTAAAATTGAAAATTTGAAGATGTTTTAAAAGATGTTATGTTGATGATTAAACAAATTGCGAATATGCTAAGAGATTATGATTTTCGTAAATAAATTCTTTTGATTTGTTGTTCAGTTTTTCTTAATCTAATTTCTTCTATATGAGGTATACTGGTGAACTAGATTCATATTTTGCATTATAATGTTGTTTGATTGAGGATGACGAAAAGCTAAGTGTGGAGGAATTTGATAAGTAAAAATTATAGCACATTTGACACCTTTATTTTATATAGTTTTAAATTATTTACATAGCACATTTGGATTAAATTATTGCATTTTCTTAGTAATTATTCAAGCTATTTAATTTTATATTTCATTACTAAAAAAGGATTAAATTGTTCTAAATATTTTCTTGCAGCCTTGGTGGACTTAAAACAAGGAATCTAGAAGAAAATCTGACCCAAAATGAAGTTCAACCTAGAAGAAATCCTAGAATTAAGTAGTAGCCCACCAAAAAATCCCATACAGTAGAAAGAAAACCTAAGACCCAGCCCACTTTACAAGCCAGAAAAAGTTGGACAAAACGATGTAGCATAGCAGAGCAACTAGAGGAAAAAACAATGCACAACCAGAGGAAAACGACATAGAAATAGCAAAGCATATCTAACAAAACGTAACGGCAGAGGATAAAATGCAAAACACAAAGGATAATAGAGAAAATGTAAGAGCAAACACAGAGGAACAAAAAGATGTAATAGCCAAAGAAGCAACCAAAACGCAGTAGTAAAGAAAAGAAACAAAACAACACAGTAGAGGGACAGTCCAAAATGTAGCACCAAAAGGGAATATACGTAGTAGAAATAAGAGGAGAGATGTGCCAAAAAAGGTCGACCATGGTTAGCTCAACCTCGGTCCAAAGCCTAACAATGGCCTGGTCAACCCGGGCTAAAATCGGGCCGAGCTAGGCCCTTTTTGACATCTCTAGAGTCAGAGCACATCCAGTGAGTTTTCTAGAAACCCTTATTCCCTCTTTTTATGATTTCTTATGTTTAGTTGATTCTAATTGTTAAATTTAGCTCAGAGATACAATTTGAATATTTGGATTATGGATTTTTTGAATGAATTGACTTATTACCAAGTTAATTTAATACTTATAAAATGTATAAATTCTTTGATTTCTTATTCATGCTCTTTACATGATTGGAGATTTCCTTGATTATGTGAAAGTTATTCTTAAAGCATTAATCCATAATTTGTTGTATAAGTTGGAATTTATTTTTTCTTCGAATAAATTATTGGTGGTTGGATGTATCTCTTAATTTATAATGTGCTTAAGTTAGGACTTAGTTAGTTCGATTCTAAAAATTAAAAGGAGACAAGTAGGAGCTAGCTAGTTAGTTTTCTACACTTAACCAGTTGAATAGCTCGAATGACCCAAGTATGTCAAATTGCATGGCTAAACTGAAATTTAAACATTATTGTTCATTTGTAAATATTAGGTTATATTTATGTTTTATTTCTTTGATTTCTAAACTCAATTTGAGCCGAAACACCCCACACCCGCTTTGTATATATTAGATTAGCTAAATTCATAGGTTTCATTATTATGATTATTTTGGTTTAGGATTTTTCCTAATTTCCTACTTTGCTAGATATTTCATCTAAACTCTCTAGATCTTTATTTAAGATGCATTATGTATGTTTAATCTCTTCTTATCTAGAAAAATAAAATAGCTTATTGTGCTCAAGCGAACTATGTAATGGGTATTTAATACGAAAACATGATTAATATGCATTATGGCAGATATGTAAAGATATGTATCTTGATTGAATTAGATGTGTAATGCCAAAGACATGTAAAGATATGTATCTTAATTGAATTATGTAAAGATATCCAAGTCTATATTTATTGATTGGATGCTTTTAAAAAAAATTCGAATGGGTTTAAGATCATAAATACCCATTATTTTCCAAAAAGAGAATTTTAATTCAATAATTTTATATTACTCAAATTCTATTCAAGCAACCTCTGTTTTGACCTTTTGTAGTTTTTAAGGACTCTAATCCTAATTCCAGAGCTTTTCATCATATTTTGAAATTATTCGATAAATTTTTTGATTGCCCGAAAGAATTTTTAGATTGAATCCAAAAATTATTGAATGTCGCTAAAATCATCCAGATTTCATTCAACAGTGTCAACTAAATCACCAAAGCACATTTCATGGCTTTTAAAACTCGTTCGAACACAACCGTAGCTTTTCAAAGTTTTGGAAAGAAAAATTTTTTCAGTCGAGTCCAGAACCATCTTCGGTCTCCGTTATAACCTCAATAGTATATTTAAATGCTTAAATTACTCTAGTATATCATAAATAGAACATACTCTATAAAGTGCATGTATAACACATTACACAGTACAATAATCAAAATAGCATATTACATCAAGCACCTACATGTGTTCAATCTCAAACCCGAAATTCAACTATGTCTTTGGATGAAATTGTACAGCCACTTGCTATGAATACTCAAAAATTTCCATAAGAAACAAAAGTAAGCATTTAGAACTTAGGAAATTATATCGCTCAATTAGTAACCTTTATTAGTAAATTACCTTAAAAATAATGGTGAATCCTAAGGATAATGTGAATGTAATAACAATAAGAAGTAGGAAGGAAATTCAATATGGATTTTCCTTATGAAAGGAAGTAAAAAGCATGAAGAAGGAGAGAAGAAAGATAAATTTCTAAACCAAGATGCAACTAACGTAAACTCTTATTTTTCTTTTCATATATCATCAAATGCATATGTACATCCTTTTCCTTGCAGGTTAGGTAAATCAAAAGAAAAGGAATATGATAGAGAGATTTAAGAAACCTTCAAAAAGGTAGAAATCAATATACCACTTTTAGAAGTCATCAAACAAATTCCAAAATATGCAAAGTTCTTAAAACAACTATGAAAAATAAAAGGAAGCTAAGGGATAAAGAGAGAATACTTTTGGGGTAAGAATGTATCAATTGTGATAAATAGATTACCGAAATATGTAAATATCTAGGTATATTTACATTTCCTTGTATCATTAGTAATACAAAAATTTAGCATACCATGCTAAATTTAGGTGCATCTATTAATGTCATGCCATACTTAATTTAAAAAGCTTTAAATATAAATTCTTTGCTAGAAATTAATGTAATTATTTAGCTGAATGATCGTTCTTATATGTTGTATTGGTGTTATAAAGGATGTTTTAGTTCAGGTTAATGGTTTGGTATTTCTAGTGGACTTTTACGTCTTAAAAATTGATAGATATAGTGTAGAAAGGTCATTTAAGAAGACAACTAAAACAAAATTTGATATGGATTAGGGTACTATTTCCATTGAGTTTGACAGAGAGATAGTGAAATTTAATATTTTCGAAGCAATGAAATACCATAACAATTTTTACTGTATTTATCATATGGATACTATGGATTCAACAATAGGATATTTTTAGGAAGAAAGTGTTGGCAATGAGCCAAAGTTTAGTGCTAAATTAGAAGTGAATAATCAAGTTGATGAAACTTTTGAAGTTGTATAATTATTAACGAATTGATTCAAAAACTTTAAATGATGAAATTACTATAACTTATAAGAAAATGTTGCCTACTATTTGTAGGCTCCAAATATAAAATTGAAAGCCTTACCAGATTACGTAAAACATGTCTATTATGGTAAGGGAGAGTCATTACCTACAATCATCTTATAAAAGTTGACTAAAGACAAAAAAAGAAAGGTTAATAGCACTTCTAAAGGAAGATTCTTTTAGAAGAATATGCTATAACAATAAGGGAACCACAAAGGAGATTCAATCTAACAATACTAGATATGGTAATGAAAGATTTCTAAAACTTTTAGATGTAAGTATGATCTATCTCATCTTAGATAATGAATGGGTGAGCCTGGTTTATGTTGTGTCAAAGAAAACTAGGGTGACAGTGATAGGAAACCAAAATGATGAGTTGATGCTAATAAGGGTACATAATTGGTAATGAGTGTGCATAAATCGTAGAAATCTTAACTTCACTACTAGAAAGGACCATTTCCTATTACCCTTTCTAAATTAAATGTTAGAAAGACTTGTAGGTGAATCATGTTTCTTTTTTTAATGGTTTTTTAGGGTATTATCAAATAGCACTTACTCAAGAAGATTAAGATAAGATTATCTTTACATGCCCTTTTAAAATGTATGCTTTTAGGAAAATGTCCTTCAATCTTTACAATGCTTTGGGTACCTTTCAAAGTTATATAATGAGTGTATTATTTGCGTATATTGAGAATTGCATTGAAGTATTCATAGATGATTTCATTATCTATGAAGATTCATTTGATGATTGTTTAAATCATTTATCTAAGGTTCTCAAAAGATAAGTTGAAATAAATTTAGTATTAAATTATGAAAATGCCATTTTATAGTTGATCAAGGCATCATTTTAGGACATATGATTTCATCAAGGGATATAGAAGTTGATAAGGCAAAATTGGATTTAATTGTGAACTTGACTTACCCTAAAAAAGTTAAGGAAGTTCAATCTTTTATTGGACATGCAGGATTTAGGCAGGATTATTAAAGATTTTGATAAAGAAAACATATGCAAGAGGGGGAGGAGGTGAATTATGTGTGACAAATTTTTTTTTTGCAAGTTACTTTCAATTCGTATAAAAAATAGATTCTACGTAACGAATAAAAACACAAGGAGCTTGTCAGATGATAAAGGTTTTCAAATGAGAGGAGTCTATTATAAATAAGAGCCTTTTATATGATAGGACCCTACTTAAATGAAAGGAGCTTACTGAATAATGAATCCTATTAAAACAATTTAAAAATAGAAGGCGTCTATTAAAGCTGAAAGGAACCGTCAGCAAGTTGAAAACATAAGGGACCTATTATAAAAGTGAAGGAGCCTCTTGCTAAAATGAACACACACACAACATAATAAGGAAATATTAAAGATAACGAGAGAGAGACAAGAAAGATGCAGTCGATTTATACTAGTTCGGATTATAACCCAAGCCTACATCCAGTCCCCAAATATCCAATTTTAGTGTTATCAATATGGAATCAAGTGGTAATTTAATGAGCCTTTCCAAGCTCACAAGTTAATATTTTTCAAGGTTCTTCAACCTTCCACGCTAGTATTATTTCACTAGCCTTTACAAGATCTCAAATAAAAATAAGGTTTGCTCGATATAAGATTCAGTAATCTCTCTCAATAGAATTTGACTTTCTAATGCACAAGAGAATTTGTACAAAGATATCACTTACAAGAATATATATACTTTTGATGAGTTTTGACAATATAGCTTCGCAAGCTTCTGTATTGTTTAGTTGTTGTTCACAGTCGCATTGGCTCTTCCTTAAATAGTCAATTTCTTCAACTAGCTATTACTTCACTTACATCTTTAGTCAACTAGATGGATTTAAATCTGAATAACTTCGATGTCATCTTAGCCAAAAATATTCAAGTAATCAAGGGGCTAATATAATTCCTTCATAATTAGTAAGATCCTTTCGGATAAACCATTTCTAATAAGATAAGTTCATAATGAAGGTTCCTGTAAGAAAGAAAGTGTATTTCTTATGATTTTATTTCCTTTTGAGAATAAGACCGTTAATTGTGCAAAGAAAAAAGTCCAATTTGAATTTTGAAATATTATACAGTTATCATCACAATCTGTAATCATAAATCTTGAGTTAACAATCTCCCCCTTTTTCATGATAACAAGTAATAATAGATATATTTTTCAAAATTCAGAGAGATAATAGATGATTTCAAAAGAAACCTATGACTTTTATATGTTCAGTCATAATTAGAAGGAGTATGTCTCTTAAGAAACGAACCTATCATTTATATATCATAGATTTTCACAAGTTTAATAGCATAATCAATCACATCAAAAAATATATCCACATAAACTCTCCCCTTTGTCATTATTAAAAAATAATAAAGTATAGGTCGGAAGTGAGATAAAAAGAATGAAATATGAGGAAAAGAGTAAATATTACATCAAGCAAAATCATTAGTATAAATAAGCCAAGTAGAAAGCAAATAGCAACAGAGTTATTTTAAGAGATTCAAGAATTCATCTGAGTAAAATCTGTATGTCAACAATTTGATTCTACATGCTATCTATTTATTCTCTCATTTGTTCTTGATTGACTTGAATATCCTTCGGCTGTTGTTGAAGATTTGTAATATTTTCATCCTGCTGAGGGATAAGAGTTTGTTGGTCTAGAGTAGGATCTAAGTTTTCTACTACCTTTTTAGATCTTTTGTCTACCCAGACATTGTTTTGCAATATGTATCCAAATTGATGGGGAATGGAAGGGTGAAAGTTAGACGGTGCATACCAGTTTAAATTTGCAAAAGGAACTTCATAATGGTTGAAAATCTTGGTGAGCAACATTCTATAAAGTAGGCAACCGATTGTATTCTTATGATTCCCTTTATCCACTATAAACCTCAAGATTATAGCTAGAAGATTTATTTTGTTCCCTTTTAGCAAATTGTATACCATATAGGTATCCATAATTGAGCTACTCTTGGGAAAAATTGAAGTAGCTGAAAGCGATGTAAGACATTGTGGTATTAAGTCTAATTGTCTGCTCCAGGGTCTTCCGTAATGATGTTTTTAGCATGAAGGCAAATGGATTTGACAACTTTGACTAACTCCAAATCATCAAGATCCCGCTTATGATAGGAAAATTAGTTCTCCCCATAGGAGCTACTTCCAGTATATCTCTTACGATTTTCTTAGAAATTAAAATTTCACATTCATTCACCCATGAGACAATGACTAGTTTTCCACTAATTTCTTCCTTTTTCATGTGTGTGTAGAATATCCTGACTAGCTCATTGCATACTATCTCATTTTGATTTCAGAAAAATTTTCCAACCAATGGAAATAAAGTAATGACAGATAGGTATACCTATGTCATTAAACATCATGGGAGGCAAGATCTGCCTAGCAATCGCCTTTCTTTTTTTGTACTACATTTTATAACAAACTTCAGCTTCCGTCGATTGAAACATTTTTTTATGGTATTGATGTCTTTCCTTTTTATGCAGCTATTTTTATCTTCTTTGATCTCTTCATGAAACAACTTATTTCTATCAATAGTTTCTTCAATCACATGCACTTTCCATTCTTTATTTCTTCTCTTTTTCTTTTTCTGGATTCTTCTTCCTCTTTCTTTTTATCATTAGCGTTATCTTTTTGTTCAGAAATATTCTCGACTTGCTTTGCAAGATTTCTTCTAGTTTGTGGTTATCTAATCAACCGAGAATGTTCTACATCTGAATTATTATTTATAACCCATTTTACTTTTGATACTTGAGGCCTAGAGGAGATAAGTTCAGTAACATGAGCTTCACCATTACTATCAGTAGAAGTTGGAGTTTTCTTTTTTCCTTTTAATCTATTTCGTGCCATTGTAAGAGCGATGGATGAGGTTTAGAAGATTTGAGATGAAAAACAGAGAGTTGGATGTAAAGAGTTAAGAGCGATGCTTTGAAAAACAATAAGGGTTAAAGGAGAGAAGTTTGTTTCTAGTATGATAGGTGTTTCTTGAGCAATGATCTCGTATGAAGATGAATGATCATAAGCTAATACAGGAAGTGTGATCATCTGCACATCTTCTAAAAGAATCGTACAACTACTTGTCAGAACTTCGCGCGTGTCTGTAAATGTTGTAATAACAAAATAAAGGAAATTACTATTTAGTGCATGTAAAATCTTGCTATATTAAACCAAGAGGAGCCTTCAAAAATGAAGGGGCCTTGTAAACTCTAAGGAGCCTACCAAACGAAGAGAGAGTTTCCAAGGAACCAAAAGAGAATGAGCTTACTAAACGAAATACAAAGACAAGTAGCAGTAAATATTTATGCAGAAATAATATCAGAGAGTTTGCACATACCAAGCTCGTTTCTTAACACGCGAAATCTATCTTCAGACAGTGGCTTGGTGAAAATGTCAACTATTTGATTTTCAGTATTAACATGCAAAAGATTAATGGTTCCTTCTAAAACATGATCTCTAAGAAAATGATGTTTTATTTCTATATACTTAGTTCTAGAATGATGCACAGGATTTTTAGAAATATTTATAGTACTCGTATTATCATGTAATATAGGAATATGAGAAAAGTTTAGAGAAAAATCTTATAGTTGATGCTTTATCCATAAGATTTGAGCACAACATCTAGCAACTGCTATGTATTCTGCTTCAGTCATGGAAAGCGATGTGTAATTTTAATTCTTTCAGGACCAAGACATTAGACATCCTCAAAGAAATTAACGGTGACCACTTGTGCTTTTTCGATTGACTTTATCACTTACATAATCCATTGGTTTGGCATTCTTAAAATGATATTTCTTGATAAGTTCCTTTGTGTATTTGTCTTGGCTAATGAAGCTTCTTTTTTCCGTTTGGCTGATTTGTAATCCAAGAAAGAATGATAATTCTCCCATCATGTTTATTTCAAACTTCCCCTGCGTTAATTATGAGAATTCTTCATAGAAGGATAGATTAGTGGCACCAAATATTATGTCATCAACAATATTTGCACTATGAGTAAATCATTCTCCTTCCTCTTCATAAATAAGGTTTTATCGACCTTTCCTTTTTTAAAGTTATTCTCAAGCTTAAAGTTACTTAACCTCTCATACCATACTGGAGGAGCCTACTTTAAACCATACAGAGCTGTAGATAACTTCATCACGTAATCCGCATGAAGTTATTCTCAAGCATAAAGTTACTTAACTTCTCATACCATGCTAGAAGAGCCCGCTTTAAACCATACAGAGCTTGGATAACTTCATTACTTAATCCAGGTAGTTTTCATCTTCAAAACCTGGGGGTTGCTTAATAAATAGTTCTTTGTTAATGTAAACATTGAAGAATGTACTTTTAACATACATTTGGAACAACTTGAAGTTTTTATAGCATGTAAAAGCAAGTAAAATTCTAATCGATTCCAATTTAGCAACAGGTGCATAAGTTTCATCAAAATCAATACCTTCCTATTGATTGTAACCTTGAGCTATAATTTTATCTTTGTTTCTTAACACCTTAACATTTTCGTCAAGTTTGTTTCGAAATACCCAATGAGTTCCAATAATCGACTTGTTTTGTGGACAAGGCATCGAATTCCATACTTTGTTCTTGTCAAACTAACTTAGCTTATCTTTCATAGCTGAGACCCAATTCTCATCGGTAAAAGCTTCTTCAACAGATTTTGCCTCTAATTGTGATATGAGAGCCACAAGGTTGCTCTTGAACGATGATTTTGTTCTTATACTTTTAAAAGGGTTTTTAAGAATATTGATGTGTATCAAAACCTCTCCATTCTCTCGATATTTTTCATTGCATAGGTTCTTACTGAGATGAAAGAGCCTGCTTTGTTCTAGCTTTAGAGGACCCTTTTTGATTTTGTGATTCTAAAGGTATTATAAGAGTAGTTTGATTCTCTGATGTATTTTTGGGAATCAAAGGATGCTCTTCATCATCTGAGTCAGTTGCTATTGTCGAAGGCAGTGCTTCATCAAATACCACATGTATCGATTCTTCTATCTTCTTTGTTCTTTTATTATATATTATGAATCCTTTACTAGTAGTACTGTAGCCCAAGAAAATAGCTTCATCTAATCTCGCATAGAACTTTCTAAGGTTGTCTTTTCCATTGTTTAGGACAAAACACTTAAAGCCAAATGCTTGAAACTAAGCAACATTTGGTTTTTTTTCCTTTTCATAGCTCATAGGGGGTCTTTTTTAGAATAGGTCTTATAAGACATATATTAAGTACATAACATGCCGTGGATACTGCTTCTACCCAGTATCCATAAGGCAGTCCACTTTTACACAGTATGGTCCCGACCATGTCAACCAACATTTTGTTCTTTCTCTCTACAACTCCATTTTGTTGAGGCGTCCTTGAACAAGAGAAATTATAAGTTATACTATTACTGTCACAGAATTCTTCAAACTTTCTGTTATCAAATTCTCATCCATGATCACTCCAAATGATGCAGTATCCTTTTTCTATCTAAAATTTTCCATAAAACTTCTCAAACACTTCAAAGGCATCATTCTTATTTGATAAGAAATAAACCCATGTAATATGGAGTAATTATCTACTATAACAAAATCGTAATATTTACCACTAAAAATCTAAGTCCTAATGGGACCGAATAAATTCATATGCACAAGTTCAAGTGGTTGGTTAGTAAACATAATAATTTTAGGAGGAAAGCTGCTTTTAAATTGTTTACCTTTTAAAAATATCTCACAAACCTGATTGCTTTTGAACTTTAAGGTCGGTAGTCCTTTTACTAACTTGTTTTTGGACAACTTTGATAGAATGCTCATGTTGGCATATCCAAATCTTCTTTGCTAAATAAACAAATCCTTTTTTAAAGAGATAAAACACTTAACACTTTGGGAGGACATGTCTTCCAGTTGAGCACAATATATGTTCTGATTTCTAAGACCAACAAACACAATATTATCATTATGAATATCAACAATTTCATAATGAGATGTATAGAAAATGACTTTGTAACCCTTCTCATATAGATGACTCACACTCAATAGGTTATATTTCAAACCATCAACAAAGAGAATGTTATCAATAGAGGCAGAGTCAGAATTACCAATTTTACCAATTCCGATGACCTTTGCTTTATTTTTGTATGCAAAGACAACATTACCTCTGTATTTTCTTTCAATGTAGTTGAAGTGTGATATTTCACTTGTCATGTGTCTTGAACAACCATTATTAACTATCCATTGATTCTCCCTTGTCTCTGTTTTAAAACATATCTGCACAAAGCATTATCTTATTTTAGGTACCTAAATTTTTCTAAGTCCTTTTGGGTTAGTAGTTTGACCTTTCAGTCTTCCAATGTACGTACATCTGAGATAATTTCTTTTTACAAAAATTACAAGGGTGACTAATATGACCATATTTACCACAATAATCGCACAAAATAGATGAATGATAGTTGTTATGATTTTTTCCACTTAGCAAGTTCCTATTGTCTTGGCTATAGCTACTGTTGGATTTAATAAAGAATTTTTTGCATGACCGGATATTGTTATTTTCATTGTATCTTATTCTGGCCTTACTAAAAATGCATTGACCACTACTAAGCAATGCATTAAGATTCTTCCTTCCATCAATAAAATTTTCCGTATCTTTTTCTGAAGATAAGATCTTTCCAGCACTTTTCTCATTTTCAAGTTATAAGGCGGTGACTTTTTCTTCTAATTGTCTTACTTTATTTGTTGGACCCCGATCCTCTCCATACTAGTAATGCATGTGATTAGATTTTGTTGAGGATTAATTTCGATTAATTTGATTGTGATTAGGTTTTAATTATAATGTCTTTGGGAG
>JANIIA010000001.1:16932504-16947283 GCA_027478495.1 Erythroxylum alaternifolium
TTATAATTTTAAATTTATATGACTAATAATATATTTTTTAATTATTTATACAATAATTAATAGTTTATTAAATTAATTGGCTTTTAGTCATTTTATCTCTTTTCAGCAACCGCAACCGTACTTATCAAACACCTATTTTCACGTTTCAGCAGTTACCAAAATAGCAATTTCAAATACATAAGTACTTATTGAAAATAAGTACCTATCATTTCAGCAGGTTAATTTCAGCAAGTTATCAACCGCCACCGCTTCCTCAAATTAAGCCTTAGACCAGCTTCTCCACGCACGTTTTGATGGCCTGATGCGATAAGAAGTCCACAAGTAGCGTCCGCTAAACTATCTCCAATGTCCCCCTTCGTCGCACAACACCAGGAACCAGACTCCACGTATCCAGCAACGTGTATCCCACACCAGATAACAGGTGACCAAGCATCAGAGCACCAAGTACTCACACCAGCGTTGCGCTGCATCACATCTGGCAATGTCCCACACCAAGCAACAGCAACTCTGGTCCACAAGCATGCCACGCCCACTAGTGTTGCAACGCATTAACACTCCATCAGGCCAGCAAACGTCCAGAACCAAACAAGTATTCCTCCACCTATGTCCACAAGTCTCCAGCCATGCATCCCACCATCATCCCACCAGTAGTGACGCACTCAACCAGACACTAGAGAAGCTCCAAGCGTCCACTCAAACCAGGTCACGATCTCACCAATGTTCCAGAACTCACACCACAGCTTACTCATTGCAAGACACGTCCAGCTCTTTGTAGTCCATTGTTGTATATTGGTCTCTCTCCTAACAGCATTGTCGTAGCTACGGGAAGAACAAAGGGCTTTAATAAGATAGCGGCAAGATATAAATATACGGTGAATCCAATTTATACACCTCTATGTCTACCAATACCGTTGTACATTTCAATTCAAATGCTCACAATTTAGGGGAGTACTTTAATATCCAACTCATTTTATATTGATTAATCATGTGAAATGTGATCATCTTATGCATACATTGAGACAGTGTATGGGTTAGGTATGGGAGAGAGTGAGTGTACATACCATGTTTTCAATAGGTCTTTATTTTTCTATAGTAAAATTTGTGATTAATAATAAATATGTTGATTATTCATTATAGCAGTCTTAAATTTTTATTATCTTTTAGAAGTATTTACCAAATTAGGATACAATTTTGGTTTGAGTTTGAATGCGCAAGAGAGACGAGCATAATTAGCATTTTTCTATAAATTACTTAAAATATCTCATTGGTTTTATTGAATGAAAAAGTGCAATACTGATGCATTTTGATACTCGTGAACTTTTGAGCCTAAGATCAATTCATTATATTTGTGCTCATACATTTTTTTTGTAGCGTGAGTTATCAAACATGGTTTCTTTATGCTAGAACTTGCTCTTGTATTCATTTTGAGACTATATTTTTAGTGAATTTATGCATAGAGATGATAGGGGCACTTAGTTATAACCTTTTTGACCTATAAAAACCTACCTCAATTTTTACCCATATAGAACTAATTTGAGTCTTGACATTTCTTTTATCGCATATTAACTTTGTTACAAACCAAATTTACCCTTCTTTTTTTTAATTACCTGAATAATTTTGAGTACTAAATTGAAGGAGTTGTATAAAGCTTATTTGCATAAGATTTTAAATATTTATGTGAAAAATAAAATAGTTTATTCAAGTTGAAATTTTTTGATTTCTCAATTTTTTAGCATTAGGGGAATTAAAGTAAAAAGATGAAAATAAAGAGAAAAAGAAAGTGTACAAAAAAGTAAAAAATTGAAGATGATGTGATAAAAGTATAAAATTTGAATCAAATGAATATTGGACCAAATTGAATTAAAACTTGAGTAGATAAGTTTATATGCTTCCTTTGATTTATTAACCCTAAAATTTCCTTTTTTTCCATTCGTTTACCAAAGCAATGTTACAACCCTTTTAAAGTCCCTTTGACTTATACATTAAATTCACATTTGTTAATGGTGTAGATATGATTCATAAGCAAGTTTATAGAAATAACTCGTTATGTTTTGATTCGAGAGTTTAACAAACCCTAATCACTTTAGTGTATAAAGTGAAATCCATAAGATGGAATCAAGTCATATTTCATTTGATTTTGATGGAATTGATGAGATTTTATGTTTTTATTATAAAAATTTGTCCTACGAGTGATTGTTCTGTTAATTGCTATTTTATCTTAAAACTTTAATGTATATTATTTTTTGGAATATTTTTAGATGACATAAAAGAAGGTGAGATGTTGTTAATAGGATCATTAATATATTGAATTGATGTACACTTAAGGATAAGCATGAGTTCGGTGTGGAAAATTTAATAAGATGTGATTTTGCTACTTTTAGGTTGATTGTTGGTGCTTAGTTAGTAAAATTAATATTTATTTTGTTTTAATAGTGACAAGTGGAGATTGCATCAAATTTAACTTGAAAAATCAAATTGGAGCACTATTCGTTAAAGCCACAATATTTGGAGAGATGGAGTAATGACATATTGTTAAAGCAGATAAGACAAGATTGAGCCTAGAACCAAATTCACTCAAAAAAAGTTCATTTCAATTAGGAGACTTATTCTTAGCACTATTATGTAGGGATCTTGATTTGTTTAAAAGATAATCTCTGGAATATTAAAAGAAGATAGTTTTTTTAAAGAGAAAGAAAGAAAAAAATTAGCCATACTCTTCATAATTCCCTTTTGTCTTTAGTTTGTTTTCTCTTCTTCATTCTTCTATTTTTGGTGGTGGAATTAAAGAATGATTGGCTAAATCTGAATTTTCTTATTCAAGGGGAATTAAAACTCAAGTTGTGACTTTAGGAGGCTTTGTTCTAAACCTAGATTTTATTTTAATTCAAGTACTTTTTGTTTCATGTTCTTTTATTTCGTAAGTAATTAATATTGATTGATCTAAAAAATAATTTTATATTAATTATTCTATGGCTATTCATGTTTTAGCGAAATATTTGCATATTTAACTTATGAGAAATATGAAAACTATATTGAAAACTAAACCTAATCTTTCAACAAATTTATCATATGTCAAATCAATATCACTTTCACACTGGTTTGGGTTAGCTATTACCTCATCATCGTCTGTAGTAGCAAATTACATATGTGTTATCCCAAATGCTCATTTGTAGATTCACTAGTGTTATCATAAGTTGGTATTTTAAGCGATTTCTTATGGTCCTTCTTATATTTTTTTGGTACTTCTCGTTATCTTTGAGTAAAGTACATAGTGACTTTTTATGGTTGGGTTTTCTATATTTAAAGTAGATAATGTTGAGGATTTATGTTTTAAATCACTTTTACCTTATTTGAAGTTATTTCTTTTAGATAATTTCTTCTTTAAGAATTTTTGAATTTTCTAGTGATTAAAGCAATGAATTTTTCAATATTTTTGTTAGTTGATGTCTTTTCCTCTTCACTCGATTTTTCCTTAAAGGCTTTGAATGATAAATTCTTTTTCTTTTGGGAAATAATTTCTTCTTGTATCTCTTGAAGCCTTATTTCGTATGTGAAGAGGGATCTAATAATTTCCTCTAATGATAGTGTTGTTAAATTCTTAGTTTCTTAGATGACCGTCACTTTAGCTCCCACGTCATTAAAGTGACCTAAGCAAATTTCTCACCATTTCAACATTAGTATATGTCTTTACAAGATCCATGAAAGCATTAATAATATCAATAAATCTAGTTACATGCTATATATGCTTTCGTCATGCTGTATTTGAAACAATTCATATTGATGTGTTAATATGCTTACTTTCCTCTTCTTTACTTGATTGGTTCACTCATGCGTAACTTATAAAGTATGCCAAACTAAATTCATTTCTTTATAATACATAAAAAGGAAGTGTATGGCCATATTATTTAAGGAAACTAATGGTTTATGTTCTCTTTTACTTTAGGTGCCTTTTTTTATCTACAATTTTCATAGAAATAAAGGGATCATTTGAAACTATTTCCTATTATTCTAAACTTTTGGCCATTAAGAAGAATTTCATCCTAGTTTTCCAATAAAAGGTAATCATTTCCATTAAAGAAGGGTGGTCTACTAATGCTTTATCCCTCTTGGTTGAATTATGATGATGATGCTTTTAAATATGCCATTAATCTTTGTTATAAGATTTTGTTTGAAATGCTAGCCTAATAGACTACTCTAATACTATTTGTTAGTCCCTAATGGCACCCAAAAGGGGAGATGATATCATTTGATAATTACAAAGAGGCTCACTCACACAAATATGAAACAATAATGCTCAAATGATTGAAATACACATAGAAATATATGTAAAATACAACCAAATGCTTCTTAATGCTAAAAACAATGAAAAAGACACATATTTATAATGTTTTGGGACTCTTCCTAGCTGTTGGATCTAAGAAATAATTGTTACAATGGCTATTTGTAGTGTACTAGTTGGCCAGTATAATATATTAGTTGACCAGTATATATTAAAAGCAACAGATTTACTAATCGTTGGGACACTAGTAGCATATTAGTTGACCAATATATTAACCAATGTTATAACAAGCTCACATTACATTAAATTTAACAACTTTAACCTATATTGGTAAACCACTGACCCATATAGGATAACCATTTACTCTAAAAACATGATTTTAGCAACTTTAAATGTTCAAACTCAATTTGTTAATGCAACTATGATTTAAACACTTCTCAAAATGTTCCCTAAATTTTGTTTGGAAGATTAGAAGGATTTTATATCAAAACTAAAAGCTTTAATGCCTCTTGATGAGTGGAAACATTCACCTAATAAAGTGAAATGAAATGTTTATGCATCGTAAGCCTTTTAAAACATCAAAAGTGATTAAATAAGATTATTAACATTAAAAACTAAATAATGACTAGGCCTTGATCTTCTTTTATTCTTAATTTGTTCTTCATTTTGATGAATGCATACTCCAACTTCTCTTTATCAATTTCATAAGCCACCATCTTTGGTTTATAACTTCATTATGTTCTTATATTGTGTTGAGCTGAGGAAGGTTCCAGTCAATGTTTTGATGATAACAAAACATAATTACTACTAATGACATTAAGGACTAAATCATATAGGTCGACCAATCCCCCCAAAAACATTATGTTTTGTTATTATCAAAAGATCGATTGGAACTTCCTTTGGTTCAACAACTTAAAAAGGTTCATTACGACCTTAAATAAGCCTCTTGAACTTAGTTTACCAAATGTAGATCGATTGTTTATTAACTTTGATTAGTTTTTAGTCCACATGACAATATTTTGTTTGTTTGAAGCACAGATAAAAGTTATGTTCTTTTGTTACTCTATAAGGTAATATGATGATTATTAAGAATGACCTGGGCGACATTACAAAATTGAAAAAATATCTTTACCATCACTTTGACATGAAAGATTTAAGACATATAACATAATTATTTAGATTAGAAATCCTTTATGATGATTTGAGTTATCATCTCTCTAAAATGAAGTATACTACTAATTTTATATCTCGTACATATATAACTAGCAGCAAAACTGCTTTCATTCATATTAACAGTAATGTTCATCTTATTTCAACATAAGGAAAACCTCTGGATAATCCTACATTATATTAATAACTAGTAACGAGTTTGGTATATGTTATAGTTATTCATCCTAACATAGCCTATGTAGTTCATATTATGGGTTAATTTACAATAGCTTCTTAACCACTCATTATTCAACATTTTTTATATTCTACACTATGTTAAAGGCACCCTGTTTTTCAATATCCAACACTCATAATCCTTTTCTTTGGAGTTCCATACATACTCTAATGTTGATTGGGCTAAGTATTCTTCTTATCGATGTTTTACAACTAAAGTTTGTTTATTTCTTAGTTTTTCCTTTATCTTATGGAGAAGAAACAAACAAATAATTGTAGCGTGTTTTAGCACTGAAACTAAATATCGACCCTCTATTGACACTAATACTAAACCTGTATGATTACATTGGCTACTAAAAGATATGGAATTGCCCATTTATAACCTACTGCCAATCTATTATGATAATCGTAATGCCATTCAAATTGTTTATAACAACATATTTCATGAGTGAACAAAACATTTTGGAGAATGATTATTAACTTATTTGTCATCATGTCTATCAAAAAATCATCTCTTGTCTCTGTATCAGTTTGTATGACTAAATAACTAACATTTTCACTAAGACTCAACTACCAACTTGGTCTAATGAACTAGTTAACTCAAGTTGGCATCACTTCTGTCTTTTTAAAAAAAATAAAGAATATGATTTTCTTAATCCTAAACTTGGGGTAATAGTATAATAAAATCATAGTTTTTCCCTATAAAAGACCAAAATGATCTTGTAATCAATAAAAAGCAGTCTCGTGATCTTAGTTACAACATTACACATTTGACATTAGTATAACATTTAATGAATATAACTATTCAAGGAGTTATTCATTACAGGTTCTATCTAAGTGTCATTAGTGAGCATCTTAATAACCCTTGTAAGCCTTTAAAATTTCCCTAATCTACTAGATTTTATTGTAAGCTAACACGTGCTTCTCCAATGAAATTGATCTGAACAATATATAGTTTCTTTCTCTCCAAATTGAGTGTATGCAATAATTGAAAGAAGTTCTAAGGAAGGAACTTTCTTTACCCATCTTCTAGGTTATGTCATTGGCCTATTTATAATGTCCCTCCATTATGTTTCTCCATAATACTCATTTAGTAAATGTTGAATTTTAAACCAAATGGTGATAAAATACTGGCATTAAAAAAAAAGATGGGGCGTAGTTTTAGAAGTTATCTCACAAAGTAAACACACGTTATCTGTGTTTCCATATAGTTTATCCTCAGTCCTTAATCTCTATTTGGCTGCTAGCCAACTTATAAAAGAGGCTTTAGGTATTAAGGGTTTCTTCCAAATAATATCATACCACTATAGCCTAGGAGAATAAGGCCTGAACATATTTAAATAAGATGAGTTGCTAAACTGATTAGAGCTATCACTTTACTAAAGTGCTTTATCTTCCTCCGTAGGATTTGGTTGGTAATTAAGAATGTAATTCTCCATTATGCTTGATTTCTTAAAATTACTCTAGCTTCCTTTTTAAATCACTTCATTCATGTTGGAGTTAATGGGAAACCTTGATCTTGGTAAATTCAATGTCTTAATATCACTCAAACGACTTTGATCAGTCTAGTTGTCACACCAAAGCTAGGTTGAGATACCATTTACTACTGGGATCTTAATGTATGGATAAATTATATCTCTTTTCCTTAGCATTTGTATGAAACTTCAAGAATGGTCTCTCTTTATTCTCATTTACCATAAGTAATTATCCCTGAGATATAATTCATTCCCCCATTTGGAACATAAAGCCTCATTGTCATTGTATAACCTCCTTATTCTATTAGCCACTAACACAGTTTTTATCATCTAAAATTATAACAATACAATGCCATCATTTAATTTAGTTAATCAGATTTAATCTTGACCCCTTTAGAGCTTTTAGTTGTACACGTCCACATAAAATTCTTAATACATTTCTCTATCTCATTATTCATCCCCTTTGACATAAAGTGATGTGAACTCTAATTGATGTGCATTTCTTAAAACTAATTACATAAGTTAAAGCCTTCCAATGTTAGCAAGAAAGCTACTCTACTAAAACTTTACCCTACTCTTGAAAATTTTCAATAGGGGACTACAATCCTCAAACTTTGGCTTCTTAGATATGATTGGAATCTTAAGTTATTTGAATGGCAAGCTATATATGTTCAACCCTGAAATGGATCTTAATCTCTTTGAATTCTAAATATTAAAAGATATATAGATTCTACTCTTATATATGTTGACTTTTAACCTTAAGAGGTCAGAGAAGGCCTTTAAAGTATTCATCATAACTTTCAGAGAAAAAGGATCAACTCTACAAGACATAATAAAATCATCTACAAATGTTAACTTTGTGACCTTCATCTCTTTACATTTGTAGTGATACATATATCCAGGATTACTAGTAATTAAATCGTGCTAAAGAAAACTTTAATGGCCAAGGTGAAGACGTAAGGGATAATAGATCCACTTGCCTAATTCCCTAGGCTCCTTTGAATAGCTTTAAGGGGTAACCATTAAAGACTATAGTGTAAGAAGTAGTTTAAAAACAAGAATTGATCCAATTAATTTACTTAGTTACAAATCCAAAAGCTAGGAGAACTTTAAGAATAAAATTCTAGTGTAGAGAATTAAATGCTTTAGAAAAATCAATCTTCAATGTACAGTTCTTAATTGATCTTCTAGAGTCATATTCATTTAGTAGTTCCTGCACTAGAAGAATGTTTTCAGAAATAGTTCTACTAGTATAAAGCTCCCTGAGTGATGTAGAATTTTTCTTTAAGGGAATTCCTGAGCCTTTTTGCAGTAACTTTGAAAACAACTTTATAAACAGTATTACAACAAGATATTGGGCAAAAATAATTCGTATTACTAGGGTTAGAGTTCTTAAGGATCAAAAGGATATAAGTTTTGTTCAATTCTTTCTACATTTTTACTGTTTTAGAAGAATTCCTATACCACTTCAACTAGTAGCTTTCCTGTAATATCCTATGTAGCTTAAAAGAAATGAAAATTGAAGCCATCAGGCTTGAAAGACTTACTAGAAGTAAGGCTAAACAAAGTTTATTTAATCTATTGCACTAATTAGTGATTTTTTTTTTACTCTCGTCTAACTGTTTTTCTTATATACATATTTTTTCCCTTGCCTCTAATGCCACCTTCAGAGTCTGTTCCAAATAGATTATGATAATAGCTTATTGCAATTTCCTCAATCTTCTTTTTGTTACTGCTAGATTACCTTCTTCAGCCATTAAGCTATTGATTTTATTTCTATTTTTCTAGCTACAATGGAATTTTGAAAGCACATGGAGCTTGTATCTCCTACCTTGAGCCAATTTACTTTAGCATTTTGCCTAAGCAAATAGTTGTGATCTAGTAAAGCTAAATTGGAACTCTTCTAGTTTTTTAGCCTCCAGCTGCTTCAATTCCTAGTTTTGTGGATCCTGATAATAGTCTTCCTATATCTTTCTAAGGTTTTCCTTGGTTGTATAGAGCTTAACTAATTTCTCAGCTACATTTATTTTATGAAATTCTTTTAGCTTTTTCCTCATTATTTTCAATTTTTTTATACGTTAAAATGCCTTGCTTCTATCTATTTGAAGCCATACAGTCTTAACAAAATCCAAGAAAGCCTCTTTCTTAGTTAGAAAGTTAAAAAACCTTAATGGGAACTTGAGAGAATTATTGGATTTTAATCTTATAATTTCTATTGTAGAGTGATCTGAGCAAAAAGAAGCTCTAAACTAGGTAAAGAAATCATGAATTGTTTTAATCATTATTGATTCACTAGTACTCTATCAAGCTTTTTCCTAGTGAATGACTCTCCTCGTTGCTTATTTTCTAGGTATAGTAAATAACAACAAACCTCTAGTCCAAAGCCCTAGCATTTTAACAACCTAACCTAACTCTTTTCCAATTCCTTTTAGTTTGAGTATAAAACCTTATGCTTTATTAGGATTAAGCACACAATTTAGATTTCTTACTAACATCCAGGACTTGTTCATTGATCTTTGAATTGAAAGCAATTCCTCCTACGTCTTTACTCTTTGAAACTCAAATTTTAAGGCTATAATTGATATATCAAAAGAATGTGTTATTCCAGTCCATTGAGAAGTGAAACGGACCATCTAATTAGTGCTTGTGGGGTTTAAAATATGGATATGATCTATACTATAAGCAAATACTATTCTTCCATTGTAATGGTGTAAGTGATTTAAACCTTATATTTAAATATCTCAAAAACCTTATAATATCTTAGAGCTTAGGAGCCTTTTATTTAGTTTCAAGTAACCCTAAAATCACTAGTTTTTTCTTCAAAAATACTTATCTAATTGTATGTTTCTTTAGAGGGGCATTCATCCCTCTAACATTCCAAAATAATATAGGCATAAAGAATGTGCCTAGCTAGAGGATACCCACCTCTAACATTGGTCTTACCTTTTTTCCTCCTTGATTTTCTTCTTGAGGAATAAATAGCTTAATTGAATTTCTCTATATACTTAGTAGTTGATCCTAATTTGAAAGGTCCTCCACCTCCTTTTCTATGATGTTCTCTTCTTTATATTGATCTAAAGTTGATAATAGAATAGGCATCTTTATATTACTGTACTCCCTCTCCATAGTCTTGGAAGAATATATAGTCCCTTCACTTAAATCTACCATCATTGCATAGACAATTCCTCACTGATATTCATCATTTCTCATTTTGGTGTTGATCCTCTTGAGTTACACTATCCTAATGTTGTACTTGATTAGATATATTTTTTGGACATTCAAGCTCTTTGATTCCCATAAATTTATAGTAGCTTCTAATGGAAATCATTTTCCTAGTGGGCTTCTAGATCATATTCTTTAGGTTTAGTTTTTTTAAAATAAAATTTGTATAATTATAACAAAAGATATCACACGATCTTAAGCAAGAATCATACACCTTGAATCAAGTGAAGCTATACTAAACTGGATATACATCAAAAACCAAAAAATTTACAACAAAACAACCAATTTATTCTAAGTTCTTGACTAACTTTACATTGCTTATAATTGGCAATAATAACAGCTCTAATCAGGTTCACAATTTGTTTAACAAGTTGATATTTCTGCAATTCCTCATTCTTGAATAATCTCCTATTCCTTTCTCTCCAAATGGAATAAATGACCGTTTGGAAGGAAGTTTTGATGATAATGCTATTCCTCTGACCTACTTTGGTTTCTAGCTATATGATAGCTAATTTTTAGTTTTGGTTAACTCACCACTTCCATCAAGCTTCAAGATAGATGAAAGTTCTAGTAGCACCTCATTTATTTTAATTTTAACACAAATCTTAGAATAACAAATTCTATTAATTATGGCATTAGAAGTATCAAAGAAAATTGATTTTCCCTATGGAGCTAGCAATGAATCAACCCTTCTAAAGTCCAATACTCTAAAAGCACATTACGTAAATTTATCCATAGAGGGAGAGCTTTAATTTTGGACTTATCCAACTCTATCTCTAGTCTCTATTTTTTCAAAAAACATAGGTCAACTACCTATGTGCTAAGACCCCAATTGCAAAATTTTAGTTAGGTTAGCATCTTTTGTAAATTTAAAGATAAATGTCTCTTCTCAATTAACGGAGTTTTTTCTAACCTTTCTTTCCTCACTGGCCATAGCCCATATTTGGACCTATAGTCTTTTTCCAATAAAGTATTCTATTAATGTCAAAGACCAGGTGGATACAGGAGTTTACAACATTTTCATTGGTGGTGTAATTATCCCGTCCATTATAGGCACTTAAAAAAGCCTAAGTTTGTCATTAGTGGGAGCTATAATCACTACATTACCCCATGATCTACTAAAGGAACCCTTCCTTAAGCTAATGTTACCTTCCATGTGGCTATGTTATCTACATCACCCTGATCTTACAAGTTGGGACCAGATTTCTTCTTTATTAAAGATTTTTTGTTTTGAAGGAAATTCTTCTTTAATTGATGAGCTCACATTCTCCTACTCAACAACCTTTTGTAGGGAAACATTCAACAAATAAGAGACCTTAAGATGAACCTATTCTTGCTCAAGGGAAGAGTTAGTGTTACACTCCAAGGTAACTTCCAAAAGCAAAGATCCCAGAATGGAAAAAAGCTCAGCAAAAGCTTGTTAGAGTTTTTACCAAAATCAACAACTTGGAAAGGGAGTTAAAGGTAAAGAAGTCAATTTTCTAGAGAGATCAATCGTAGTAGCCCATTCTTATAGTTAGGAATTTAACTATTAGATTAAGTCATCATATGAGAATTCAGAAAGTGCATTTCATTTGCATACATCACATTTGCATATATACGTGAATCATGATCTAGGGACATTGTAAAAATAGTACATGCACCCACTAATATATCCCAGGGTATGAAAGATCTTAAATGATTATGACATGCTTCTATATTGATTATGTCTTAAATTTTGTTTGATGAATTATAATTAGTGAATTGGGAATTTATTATTCTAATTAAGTGACTGATAAAGTGATATGTGCATTTAGTGTAAAAAAAGTGTTAAAAGGGCAAGATAAAATGATACATAGGAATCTAGGCTGAACGAGCCTATGAGATGGTGACATGTAGCATCAATAATAGAGTGACAATTGGCTTGAATAAAAAAGTGACAAATGGAGGTATAGCTGAGTGACATATGGTCTACAGATTAAATGAAAAATATATTAATAAGGGAGTGGCAATTGGGAGTGTAAAAAAAAACATATAGCATGGCTCTTAGCTTTACACTTGGCATGACACATGTCTATCTTCTTCACCACACACCTTAACCACGTTTCTTACTCTTGTAAGATCACCATCTTTCATGTTTTGGTCTATTGTTTCTCCTTCTTTCCTCCCACTTACAACACTTTTACAAAATCCCTAAAACTCTTAAAGTTTTGCTAAAATTTTGTAACCCTCATCTTGTAAATTAAAACCCTTTAATCCCAACTCGTTTTAAATGTATGTTTGATGCTTGGGAGACTTGCTTAGCTTGTTGATTGAGGAAATCTTGAGACAAACAAGTAAGTATTTGATTACCATATTGAGTTATATATGAGCATAACATTCATAAATATTGGTTAGGGATGAATTGAGATGAACTGCATGTAAGGTTGATGATGAAGTGTGCTGGAATATATTAGATGAAGTGTTTCCACTAAACAGGCATCTGTATTTTGGCCATATCTTAATCTGTCCAAATGGAATGATTTTTAATTTAGATTAAACTACAGATATATGGCTACAATTTTTATGAAGGAATTAAATTTAAATTCTATCCCTAAGGGCTTTGAAATTTGGCTTAAAGTTGAGTACTGAGTGTTGTCGCTATTTGAGAACAATCTTTAGTATTTTTTTTAGTATAACTCACAAAATACTGAACTAAACTGCATTAACTTTATGCCATTAGAAACTTAAGACATATAGAAACATTTGTTTAGAAGAATGTGTTGCCTAAATACCTCATTTTCTATATCATAATGGCCATACAAAACTGACCTGAAAATCTATCCTGAAAATAAAGTTGGAAATGAAATTAAAGGAAGTGGATGGTGAGCTTTCTGTTCACTCATCCCACGATCGTCCCATCATTTATTTTTTTAAGCAAAAAGACATTGTTTTGAAAGTAATGGGAAGGCCATAGGCCCGAGCTGACCCCAGCCTGGGCAAACCATAGTCAGCCCGTGGCTCGCCCGTGGCCTAGTCAACCTGAGTCAAAAGCGAGCCTGGTCGATTTTGCCATCCCCACATGTTGTTTTGTGTGATTATGGAATTAACTAAGGATAAGTTACATTATCTTGGTGCTTTTAGACGTGATTAGGGATTAAAATGAACTTAGTTTGATGTTGAATCAATTGTTTGATGAGTTTAGGTTAATAATTGATGTTATAACTTGAGGAGTGGATTGTTGGTATCATTGTGTATGAATTTGAGAAGTATGAGTTGTTAATCATATAAAGATGTCCTTATGAACGCAAATGTAATTCAAAGGATTTGGGTACAGAATTAGGTATGATTGAATGAGAATTGGGAAATTCTGCAATTATAATGCTAGAAAAGGATTACTGAATGTATGATTGATGAATTGAGAGTAACCAAACTTACTTAAAGCATAAGCTAATTGCAAACAAGATATATACAAGCTATGATGAATGAATGAACAAGACTTGTGAATAAGATAACATATCCGGGATAGTCAATTGAGCATACATTAAACATAACACGTATACATGTGTATGATTGAGTACTCATTTCATTAAACAAGTTAGTAATGTGTAAAAATGTGTGTATTGTATGATATAGAAGCACAAATTCACCGATAACATCCAGACATTGGCGGATCGTCAAGGCAATAGCTAATTTGGAGCATACTATGAGTAACCTAAATGTGTGATCTCAATTAGTATGTGCTTCTGTTTGAATTGTTTTTTTGTTTAATCTTTTTATCTATATATATTGAAATGATTTGAATATGATTGTGATATTAATGATTACGGACAATTGATTGTCCGAGGAGTTCAATATTTGGGACTATATTGGGAGTGCTAATTACGTGTATGTGAATAGGGGAAATAAATGCTCAACTGAATGTTGAATGCCAGACTTGAGTCTGAAAAACGTGATAAATGATTATGCACATTGGATGGAAGTGATTGCTAGCATATTATATGAAATGATGCATTTCATGACATTGATATGCATTATCAGATAAAGGAATTGTGACCAGAGCGACTAAAGTAAAAAAGGAGCTTAAAGCTCAAAAATGAAGCTAAAAAATGTACACACTGAGCCATAGGCTTAACGATTAATGAGCCCGATACCTATAATACGTACGAGACAGTATCTAAAATGAGCCTGGTATATATATTTAGCAAGCACCAAGTATTTATCAACGATTCATGGATAACAATTTAGAAGGATTAGAAGATTTTACTTTTGTTTATATTAAAGATATTATAATTTATTTAATCAAGATAAGATAGATCAGTTAAATAGACACTCAATCACAACAAAATAAAAAAAAGTGGAGTCACATGTGCATTTGCATATACATACAAACATACATACATACATACATACATACATACATACATACATACATACATACAAACATACATACATACATACA
>JANIIA010000001.1:16947383-16959060 GCA_027478495.1 Erythroxylum alaternifolium
TAACATTCTAATTTCAAATTCATCCAATCCACAATGTAATTCAGCAAATTAATCCAATAATTCATAAGGAAAGGAATCAAATTCATCTTATAATTTCAAAACAAGAATAACATTAAGGAAGTTTACCTTAGATTGAAGCAAATGTGAAATGTAGTGATATGGGGAAAAACTTAAAATAATAAAAATCCAATTGCAATATACATAAAATGAAAGAAAATTTCAATTTATGTTTCATAAAATAGGTTGAAAATGAAGTGGGAAAAATGATAAAGAAAGAAGAATGATTAGGGTTTTAAAAGGGATGTGGTAATTGTCTGTGGAAGTCACAATATACTTGTGACTTATGACACGAGTGTGTAAGTTGACATGTTCTAGAAATTTGAGCTACACGAGCATGGACGACCATATAAGCAAACTTTTAAAAATTTTAGGGGTGTACATGATAATGTCTAGTGAATGTGTAGGATATTGGAACCATGTAAAACATTAAAAGATGAGATTTTTTTGTGTACGTAGGTGTGTACACAATCATGTACGCCTAAAAATTTTAAAATTTTTCACTCAAACCTAAGAGAATCAAATAAAACATACCATAAACATAAAAAGTAAGCATAATAATAAGGATGATCAATAACTTAACACCAAACATACCAAAAATCGATGAAATCCTAAAACTAAACTAAAAATATAACTAAAATATCATAATCAAATTAATCAAATATATCATAATTCCTAGGTTGCCTCTCAAGTATAGCTTGTTTAACGCCTTTAGCTCGATGTACCCATACATGATCTAAAGTGGTTTATAAAAATTAAGTTTTTTCTTGTTTACTATGGCAAGTCAACCTCTAAGTAAGCTACATGTTGGTTACTTGTAGAGTGATGTTCATCTTTCTTTTTACTTTGAACTAGAAACAACTCTGAATGAACTTTATAAAAAAATCCTACAAAAAATTTGAAACTGAATCATCAAATGAATTGATGGAATAACTAGTATCAACATGTTCAAGGTAAGGATTCATGACATTAGATATTTTTAATGTGACCTCTTTGCCTCCAACCATAAGCACTAGCTTGCCTTAACTAACATCAATGATGGACATAATGATGGATAAAAAGGGTCAACCTAGAATAAGAGGTACATATATATGCTCTCTATATTAAGAATTATGGAGTCAATTAGGACAATAAACTTATAAACCTTAACAAGTATATCTTTAATAATACCTCTATGATACTTTATCCATTTATCTGCTAATTGTAAACTTATAGTAGTAGCTTTTGCTTCTCATAATCCAAGTTTATTAAATAAAGAATAAGGCATCATATTTACTAGCCCCTAGGCTAGTTAGAGCATTTTCTATTTTTAAGCTACCAATTTGACAAGAGATAGTAAAGCTCCTTAAATCTTTACGCTTCTTTGGTATCTTGCTTTAAAGAATCACTGAACATCTTCCACACAACATCATGGTTATCCTCCAAATTCCTTTTGTTTTCTAGTAACTCCTTTAAGAATTTTGAATACTTCAACATCTGCATAAGAGCCTAAACAAGGGGTCTGTTAATATAAAGTTTTTTAAATAGTTCAAGGAATTTACCAAACTGCTCATCTGTATGATCTTTCTTCACTTTAGCAAGATAAAGGATGGCAGGTCAATATTCCTTGACTTTTTGGAAGGCTCTCTTCATCTTTAGCTTCTTGACTCCTGATGCCATTCTTTTCCTCACTTTTTCTCTTGTACTCCACTTGCAAATCTTTTCCACTTTCTAAAATAAAGCAGGTTTTACACGAAGAAGATTTGGCATTTTTTAATACTAATCATAAAAAAACTTTATGTATAAAATCCTCTTGATTTATTAATAAAGTTTTGATGGATTAAATTCTTGCCACTAAAGTTTGAGGAAATCTTGTCATGATGTCTTCTAAGCTTGGTTTCTTTTCTTGAAGTGGATATTAATGAAATCCTACGAGAGGATTATTCCTTAGTTAGCCTTGATTTCTCTAAGAGAAATTTGGGTGATTTCTCCATCCTAGATTGTATGTATTGTTATGTGGATTATTCTAAGTGTAGGATCATTCCTTATGTACTCTACATGCTCAGACTTTACCATTGCATATAGTGCTTGACATTCCTAACCTGGATATCCTAACCCAAACACTTCATACCGCGTCACCTGAAATAACTAAGGATTTATTGTTAATCCATCCAATTTCTTACTTAGAGCTTCAACCTGACATGCCAATATTATAACCAAATCTAGATTATATACTCCATTTGGCTTGAAAAGTTCTACTCAAGAAGAGCACCACTAATAGTTGTTCATCACTATATCTTCAATGAGGTTCTGAGCTTGGTGTTTTGTTGTTCAGGGTACCCCCATCTGTTGCATACATCATCTGTCTCATTTTTTTATTTAGTACATTATAGAAAATTTGAATTTGTATCCATACTGGTAGTTTAAGATGTGGGCACTTCTTTAACATCTCCTTAAATCTCTCATATGTATTACCTAAAGTTTTTCGTTCCTTAGTTTAGTACTTTAGAAGAAGCATCTCTATCATCTAGTTGCATATAGTGATGGATCCTTTAGGTAGAGAATTTATCCATTGCTCCACCAAATTCTTCAATGAGAATGGAAATAACCTTAGTTTGATCATGTCTTCAGTAGAACCATTAATCTTAAAAGTATAACAAATCTCTAGGAAATTGGATATCTGGGCATTGGGATCCTCATCTCAAAGCCCATCAAATTGGATATACTGCTGCACCATCTAAATAATGTTCAGTTTAATCTTGAAGTTGTTGCCAGTGATAATAGGTCTTATAATGTTAGACTTTGTACCAATCAAGCCCTTCTTATCATAGTCAAACATGGTCCTTGGTTACTCTGCTATGGTTTCCAATTATTTAGTCTCAATATGACCTTCTATGTCCTTTATCTATCAATCTAACTAAAACTATCCTAGTAAGGTACTTCGATGATTTCTATAAGTCATTCTCTCAAGGTTTTTTAAAAATAAGTAAAAAGAATTAAAACAAGAAATAATGGCAAGTGTAACAAAAATTAGGTGTTCCTAATACTGTAGTCCTTAACAACAATGAAAAAACTTGATATGATGATAGTCTATACACTATAGATCTCACACGTAAGTGGACCTAATAAATTATAGTATACTATCAATGAATATTAAGTGTCGATCCCACAAGGATTACAAGTACTAGTAATAACCTCTTTTTTGTTATGTAACTGACAACTAGGATGATGATTTAATTTAAACTAAACTAAATTGAAATTCAACACAATAATAAACTAGAACATATAAAACACTAATAGTAGTAAATATCAAATAACTACTACCTAGGTAATAAATCCCTGAAGATTTCTTAAGTATTAATCCTTTATCAAGTAATTCAATCATTGATCATTGGACCGTGAAAATTCGTATCTTATGTTAATATCTTTCTCAAGACTATTAATAGCTAATCCTCAGTTGATTAACTAAAACCTATTTCTAGTTAAAACCCTTAAGATTGCATTAATCGATTATTGAATTTCACTATTAGTTTTGATCCTAATCATGAGGATTTATGTCATCTTATCTCTAGTTTTTTATGTAACTCCTTCCAATTATTGTATATTTATTCATATGAAAGTATTTCTCAATCTCAATCATATGAAATCGAACATTTAACTAATATCTTACACTTATTAATTCAAGATTTAAAGCATATAATGTAATTGCAATAAATCAATCAATCAAATTGCATGATATAAAGAATAAAATCATAAATTCCATCCTAACATAGGGTTCATCACACCTAGGCATTAAACAAACTTTGTTTGTAAACATAAAAATAGAAAAAACCTCAAAATTTTAGAAGAAGAATAATTAATAAGAAAAGAATCCATACATAAATACACACATACACACACACACACACACACACACACACACACACACACACACAAATATATATGCAAGCACCAAGTATTTAACAACGATTCATAGATAACAATTTAAAAGGATTAGAAGATTTTAATTTTGTTTATGTTAAAGATATTATAATCTATTCTAATCAAGAAAAGATGGATCATTTAAAAAACATTAGCCTGTCTCAAAACTTTGAGAAATGAAATAGCAATATAAAACATTTGTGTTTCCAATGTGTTGTTAAAATATGAGACACATATATTGTGATTTGGTAGAGAAATTTTAACATATATTGTGGGTTGGTAGGCAATTAAACGATGTGATAATTAGGATTTGAGTTTAAATAATATGATGTGTTTGAGAACTTGGATTATATGTGTTTGCAATATTGTGTACTAACTTGAGTGAACACGTCGAAGATGGTTCACTCATTGAGTTCACAAACTCATCAAAATTGTATCATCGATTTTCAAGTATCGGGACAACCTAATCTCTAAGACAATCTAGTAGCAACCTAGCATTGTCTATTTTGGAACCAAAAATGGCTTAAAGGTCTAGTCAGCTGATATTGAAGCGTCTAGATAGAATATTTTGGTCCAGTACCTAGTTTTATGTTGTACACATTGTATAGAGTTGGAAACTTTGACATGTTATATATTGTATAAACAGAAGTTATGAGTGTAATAACAAATTGGATATTTATGTTTATGAATCAAATGCAAGGAATGTAATGACAATTTATGCTTCTGTTCATGAATGAAATAAGGGAACTTAGATTTTTTGAAATGTTTATGTTCTATATGATGGCACGATAAGTGATGTGACTGCTTTAACATGTCGCTTCTGGGGTGTATGTGGTCACATGTTCTCTGGAATGTCGGGTATGTGCTCTATAAAAGTGGAATGTTACATCAATAGAAGCTCAGTGGAGTTTTTATCAAAAACAATAACTTAGAAAGGGAGTTAAAGGTAAAGAAGTCAATTTGCTAGAGATAATTCAAAAAACAATTTGTTAGAGAAGGGAGGTATGAGTCAAGTATAATATTCTGTATAATATTAATGAATGATAATCTCAAAATCAAAATATTATGCAGAATATTAAATGTAGATTATGCAGAATATTATTGTAGATTTACTATGTACACCTTTTATTTTTGAATTTATAACTCTCTATAAATAGTTCTCTTGCATATATTTACATATAGATTAATAATGTACAATTCTCTTTTTAATTAATCTCTCAATTAAAAAAGAAACACAAGATGTTACGTAGACTCACCAATCTTATACTAGAACAAAGTTGATATTTAGCTACACAAAAAAGTAGCTAAATATCTTTAAAATGTCACCTATAGTTTTGAGCTATATTCTTGTTTCTTAGCATAAAACGTCACCAAATTCGAACACTATAGGTGATGTTTTCAGAAATTGTAGATAGATTTTTGCTACAATTTTCTTTTCGTAGCTAAATATTATTAGCTACGTTTTGATAATTGTAGCTAACCATTTTTAGCTACATTTTCAGAAACGTAACCAAATGTTTTTAGCTACATTTTTAAAAAATGTAGTCAAATGTTATATAATGTTGTGATATGTTATTTGTTACATTTATTATCCATATTATTCAACAATATATTTTGTATATAATGTATCAATATATTTTTAATGTGAATTTATTATACAAATAAACTGTATAAATATATTATTAATTCAAAATATCAAGCATTGCATATAAAAGGTAAAATTATATAAATATTATTAAAATATACCAACAAAGGGAATAATCTTCCTATATAGGCAATTAATGACGACTTTAATAATTCTTATAGACAAAGCAATAAATAAAGAGAACATTTTATAAATTGCAAATGCTTAGACTATAAAAATATTAGCAACAAGTTTAGTACAAAGGGGGTTTTGCTTCTGGTTGATCATGTGGTCTTTGTATTTGACCATCTCTGCACTCGATGGAGAGCATTTTTAGCCTGCAAATGCATCAATAAGAATTGTCAGGGTATAGTATCTTCTACATCTAATCAGATTTAATTTAAAATCATACTATATTGAAAAGTAACTCCTTTTTCCAATCGCATCTTATAATAATGATGGCCAATATCACTATCTGCACAGTAGTTCCACCAGAAATAATTCCACCCTATTTGCCCTGGTTGTGTTAAAACAACAACATTATTATTATTCCTCTTTCTTTAATGGTCAACAATAACGAAAAGAAAAGTCCAAGTAAACTAATGTCTCTAGACTCACTCCAACTACTAAATTGAAGACTCATCCCATTAGAAATCCAAATGGGAGATCAACAATATAGTAGCGGCCCAAATTTATATACATAACTTTTGCTTGCCATCTTGATCCAACCTCCTGCAATTACATATATTTCACTCTTAGGCAAGGTAAAACATAACCATAAGTAGAGTTATTTATGTATTAATTTATGTAAGAGCAAAAACAAAAAATCACCAGATAGAACTGGTTGAAAGTTGTTAAGAACAATAGTGATGGTAAAACGCACGTGAGTTTATTTACCTCCTTAAGGACATTGGTATTGGATATGAACATTAAGGCAAATCTATCCTATAACACCATTATAAGTACACAAAAGACCTATCCAATTATAGTTGACTAAACTTTTTTCTACTAGACACAAATAATGGGAATACATGACTAATCTTTATCGTATCATTCCATAAAAGAAATAATCAAAGAATCTCAAAGATAAGTTTGTTTCATAGAAGACAAGCTATTCCTATAAAGAAACGAGTACTTCCTAATCCCATTTTTGATCTTTTGGTATCAACTGTAAAATTAACTAAAATGTTTGACTTTTACCACTAAAGCAAGTTCACGTGTATATTTCTAAGTCCTCCCTAAGTTCCTCATTTTTAACTCCAATTTATTTTACAGTTCCAAGAACATTAGTTAATTACCATCACAGTAACAAAAGTTACAACAGTTCTCCAAAGTTTTGAAGAATAGAGAAAATCAAATTGACTTTCGCAGAAAACCAAAAAGTCGAAGAATTGAATACTTTCAACTATATAATTATGAAATTAATGTCTTAACTCCTCACTTCCAGCTAAAAATCTCCACAATTGGACAAACACATCATATGTTGAAACTCAATTTATTTTCGCAATTCAATCCCTCTAGAAATCCAAAACTAATTCCTTTATCCCAAAAAACTGACAAATACACATACATACTAATCAAAGAAGCAATGAAGATGGTCAAAGAAACTTAAGTATCAGGTGAAAATCACATAATTCTTAGCACATAACAAAAACTCAACTAAGTTTTCAAAAACAAAGCCATATGAAAGATATTTACAAATATAAAGATTGAAATTAAGTAAATAAAAGGGAAGTGAAAATGACACTTACAGTTAAGGAGGAAAATGAGGGGGATCATAGATTTCAAGGGAATAATCAGGAAGTGAATTGAGACTTGGTGATGGTTTGTGCAATGATTAATTCTGTGTAAAATATTTATCCATTAATCTTCTTTAAAATAATATAAACAACAATCAAAAAGCAGAACTCAGGGATATATATCACAATCTGAACTAAAACCCGAATTACTTGGAGAAGAAGATGTGGACGAAGATAGATGAACACAATAGACAAAGACAAAGACAAAGATGGATGAATACACTAGACGAAGACGAAGACAGATGTGTGGATAAAGATGAAGATGAACAATCACTGCAACTGCTAGAACTCAAGGACAAAGACGAAGATAAGTTAATCAAACAAAGGCTACTTCTTAATCAAGTTATCAAGATGTAAATAAAATCATTTTAATGGACAAAATGACATCATTTTCATTGTCTTTTTTCCTTCTTCTTTTGGATACAAATATATTTTCATAGCCAAATGTTATGAAATCTGTGAGTTTTAGCTATGAAAATTATTTCATAGCTAAAAACATTTGGCTACAATAATATATTCATAGCCAAAACAAGAAGCACAAAAAACAATGAAAACATTTGGCAAAGAATATATTTCATAGCCAAATGAATATATTTTTGTGGAAAATGTTTTTAACTATGAAATCTATTTTCATAGCTGAAATTATGGAATGTGTCTTTTAGTTATGAAAGTATGTTTTTAGCTATGAAATCTATTTTCATAGCTAATATTATGGAAATTGTGTGTTTTAGCTGCGAAAATAATTTTGTAGCTAAAAACATTTTGCTACGAAAATAAGTTCAGAGTTAACAAAAAAACGTCGCCAAATATTTTTGGCTACGAAATATTTTTCATAGCTAAAAATATTTAGTTACAAAATTGAAAAAAGTCAACGTACCTAGTGCACAAAGCTCCCCACTTTGCAGGAGTCTGGAGAGGGTTATGAAGTACGCAGCCTTGTCTTTGTACTTTTACAAAGAGGCTGTTTCTGTGACTTGAAGCTGTGACCTTATGGTTCTAAATGAGCAACTTTACTAATTACTTCAAGGCTCACCCTTAACTACGAAACTAAGTACATACTTAAAAATCATTTCCTAGCTTATTAGCTACGAATACAAAACTAAGCCTATCCTAAATGTTGCCAATACATTTTAAAAACTTGCACATTATCATTTTTATTACAATAGGCTATGATTTTGAAAAATTGTAGCCAAAGGGTGACCTTTTGGAAATTGTAGCTAAAAAAATAGCAGCCAAAAGTCTACTTTATTGTAGTATTACTACTCTCAAGAAAGATCTTTATTTGATATTTTAATTATTTGAAAATTATTTTGAACATGGAACAATAATGTAGTCCGCAAAAAATATGAAAGAATTGTAATCCCAAATATTGGCAACTATCTTGTTCCTAAAAGTTATTTTTAGTTTTTCTGGTTAAATTGTCTTTATAAGTTTGATAAAACACAATTAAACCTTTCTTTACACCATTACCTACCTTTTTATCTCATAAGAAGCAAGGAAACTAAAAGAGTTGTTAGACCTGAGAAATAAGGTCGCACCACCAGTCCTAAAAGCTCAATTACTTGTCATTAGGTGACCTTGTGAGTGTAAATTAATCGATAAAAATGGTGAAATTGGCCAATTTATGGTCTTAGTTAATATTAAGAAAGAGATATAAAAGTAAGCACCACCATTGACTATAATTGGACTTTGGTCAGAAATTTGAGGGAAAAAGAACAAAAGACCGCATTCGCCTTAAGCTATGTAGCCTAACGAACTTCACATGAATGCACAGTTCTATGCTCACTTTTCCTCCCACTACAGAATCCATCGAAAGGATAGCTATCTATGCTAACAATAACATATATGATCAACCTAAAAAGGCCAAGGTCTAGCAACTTCCAGAGGTGGTCGACTAAAATTCACGTTCAACATAAAGGTGAAGCTATGTTTTCGCAGATCCTCGTGAACTTTGGACACGATATGTCAAGTAGTGTTGATTTATGTACACAAAGTGTTCAGCACAGCATGGCATTCTATACGTAGTAGACACTGTTGTTTAAACGTCAACACCTATTCTATATTAATGGAAGGTATATTTGTCTTGCTTCTTATAATGGAGTACCCTACTAAGGAGGTTCATTTTGGCCAATCCTTTCCCCTTTATGCTTCTTTTGAAAGTACAATGTTTGTTACGCATACAAATAATAATCACCAAAGTATCTTTTGAATCATCCAAGTTATACACCTTGAAGGAGAACACAAGATGAATTGAAATTAATATATATCTCTAATTGAAATCTAATAAATCATCTAACTTAGTTATTTGTCTTAGTGGTGATGATATATAATAACTCTTCTTTTTCATTCATCCAACTACAGAACTCGCTGGTGCATGAACATCCAGTGTACAAAAGGAGCATCATTATAAAAATCATATTAAGTAATGGGAGCACTCCTTTGAAGTTGCATAATTGTCATATTACTGCTATAAACATAGATGCATTCATTAACATCACACAGCCAAGATCTCATTTTATTTAGAGTATAACAACATAATAAGATTAAAACATACCTCCAATAGTTGACATAAAGTCTTGGTGGATTCTCTCTATCATTTACCACAACCTATCAAAACAACAACACCTTGTCTAATAAAGAGCTAATGGTAGAAGACCGAATATTCTTTTTTTCACACCCACATACCATATATACACACAATCTCACCATGTGTTATATCTTATAACATGTTCTACCCTAAGGGGTAGAATAGGATAATTGTGTCATTTAAGGATGTTACGAACTATAGTTTAATGGGCCAACGTATAATTATTAAGGTACTAACATGTGCCTCAAATGTAATTAGTAAATTATTAACCATTTCATTATGGTTATAAAACATACATTAGGCAATTAGATTAATGGTTATGCATATGGAATTAATGTTGCGATTATATTAGTCCATATATTTCTAACATTCTCCCACTTGGACAATATAATGAAACCACCATACCAATCTCCATCATCCAAAAACAGTCAAATAAATCATATGCAATATTATATTGACAAGATATATATACTACACATGATTTGGCCTTGGAGATGTTCAAATACAACAATAATCATTAAAACAACATCCATACAGTACATCAACTGAGACTTTGCATTTATCTCCTTTTGTACTTGTCATTTTGTCAAATTACATATATGCATCAATATTAACAAGAAGTGACTACAAACATCGTTATACATGTTTCATATATAAAAGTCATAAGCAATTCGTACAAAGTGCTAACATGTTCAATACAAAATAGCAAACTCCCACTAATCTTATCAAGCTAGGCTCCTAACAATCCCATGCAGGAGACATGTTCTGCAAACACACATATAGGTAAGCCTTTTATAAGTGAATCTGCTAACATGCTAATTGTAGGTGTATACTTAACAATAATGAGGGATTCAACGACTTTCTCTTTAACAAAATAGTACTTTATATCAATATGCTTTGAGCGAGAAGTATTTCTAGTGTTCTTAGAGAAAGTTACAGTGCGGAGTTATCATAATACAATTTTAGCGAACTCAAAATAGAGTTTACAATACCCAATGTTGAAATAAAATTCCGCAACCATATTGCTTGACAAGCTGCCTCGTAGCATACCATATACTCTACCTCTATGGTAGAGGATGCTGTGAGTGTCTGTTTGTCACTTTTCCACAATATAGCTCCTCTAGTCATCATAAAGATGTAACCTGAAATGGACTTTTTATCATTCACACATCTTGCATAATCAGCATCACTAAACTCAATTATACTAAGAGTGTCAGTTCATCGATAAGTCAACATATGATCTTTGCTACCCTGAAGATACCTCGTAACTTTCTTAGCGGCTTTCCAATGGATAAGACCAGGATCACTCAAATATCTTCCCAACACGCCTATAACAAAAACAATATCAGGACGTGTGCATACTTGAGCATACATCAGACTGCTTACAAGTGACGCATAAAGAACGACTTTCATTTCATCTCTCTCTTTATCATTTTGTGGACATTAGGCCTTTGAGAACTTGTCACCCTTCACTATTACGTAGTGTTTGGTTAGTGTCTCCAAGGGTGGAGACGGATGACAGAGACACAAAAGTCATGTCCCCTAACCTGTTTGGTTGCTGTCTCCATCCAATTTTGTCCCGACTCCGGAGACAGGGACATTAAATTCTTGTGACTTCCATGACTGTGGCACGGAAATGAGGGGACGGAGACAGAAATCAAAGACGTTGGTGAAATGTCAAAAATACCCTCCCCTTAAAACCTAAAACAA
>JANIIA010000001.1:17041313-17064758 GCA_027478495.1 Erythroxylum alaternifolium
AACGGGAGAGTACCTTGGCTAGGCTTTTCTTTATATTATTTTCAATCTTTATTTTTAATTTCTTTCTGCGTGATTTCATGTTTTAAAATTTATCATCCCTAAATCAATTCTTTTTATTTTTATTTATTTATTTTTATTTTTATTTTATTTTATTTGATTTCACAAAAATAAACAATTACTACATTGGTCTTTGTGGTTCAACCCTATTCACCATTTTACTCGTTTAAGTGTTCTATTGTAGGAATTTATTTTTGTTGGTTTGACACGCCATCAAATTTTGTTAGAGTAGGCACCTGATCCTCTGTGCCAACCCTATGCTAGTGTATCTAGTCCGCACATTTAAGAGAGATAGAGAGAAATATGTAGATCTGGTGCTCTGAAACAAAGTTGGTGTAGAAAATCTGGAACAAAATATCTCCTCCTTAGAGTATGCTTCTGATCCTTTGTGCTAGAGTATTTGATCTACACGTTTAAGAGAGATAGAGAGAAATGTGTGAACCAGATGCTCTGACACAGGGTTGACACAAAGCATCTGGAACAAAAGATCTCTTCACTAAGAGTAGGCACTTGATCCTCTGTGCCAACCCTATGCCAGTGCATCTAGTCCACACATTTAAGAGAGATAGAGAGAAATGTGTGGATCAGATGCTCTGAGATTGGCACAGAACATCTTAAGCAAAATATCTCCCCCTTACAGTAGGCATCTGATCCTCTGTGCCAACCCTGTATCAGAGCATCTGATCCACTGGAACAGAAGATCTCCCCCTTTAGAGTAGGCACCTGATCCTCTAGAAATGTGTGGACCAGATGCTCTGGCACAGAACATTTGGAATAGAAGACTCCCCCTTTAGAGTAGGCACTTGATCCTCTATGTCAGATGCTCTATGCTAAACCTGTGTTAAAGCATTTGGTCCATATATTTAAGAGAGATAGAGAGAAATATGTGGACCAGATACTTTGACATAAGGTTGGTACAAAGCATCTGGTACAAAGCACCTGATCCTCTATGCCATATGATCAACACCTCTGTGTGGACCAGATGCTCTGGCACAGGGTTGGCACAGAATATTTGGAATAGAAGATCTTCCCCTTTTGAGTAGATACCTGATTCTCTATGCCAGATGCTCTGTACTAACCTTGTGTTAAAGCATCTGGTCCATACATTTAACTAAGATAGAGAGAAATGTCTGGACTAGATGTTCTGATATAAGGTTGGTACAAAGCATCTGGAATAGAAGTTCTCCCCTTTAGAGTAGACACCTGATTCTCTGTGTTAGATGCTCTGTGCCAACCCTGTGCTAGAGTATCTGATCAACACATTTCTCTGAAATGTGTGGACCATATATGTGTGAATCAGATACTCTAGTACAGGGTTAGCATAAAACATCTGTAACAGAAGATCTCCCCTTTAGAGTAGGCACCTGATCCTTTATGCCAGATGCTCTGTGCCAATCCTATATCAAAGCATCTAGTCCACACATTTAAGAGAGGCAGAGAGAAATGTGTGGACCAGATACTCTGGCACAGGATTGGCACAGAGCATCTAAAATAGAAGATCTGTCCCCTTAGAGTAGGTACCTAATCCTCTGTGCCAGATGATCTGTACATATATGCTCTGACACAAGGTTGATATAGAGCATTTGAAATAGAATATCTCCCCCCTTTAGAGTAGACGTTTGATCCTCTGTGCCAATCCTGTGCCAGAGCTCTCTAAAGGGGTAGATTTTCTTTTCCAGATGCTCTATGCCACCCCTGTGCTAGAGCATATAGTCTACACATTTAGAGAGAAATGTGTGGACCAGATACCCTGGCACTGGGTTGGCACAGAACATTTGGAACAAAAGATCTTCCCCTTTAGAGTAGGCACCTGATTCTTTGTGCCAACGCATCTGGTCCACACATTTAAGAGAAATAAAGAGAAATATGTGGACCATATGCTTTGTGCAAAGAAGATCTATCCCTTAGAGTAGGCACCAGATGCTATGTGTCAACCTGTGCCTGAGCATCTAGTCCACACATTTAAGAGAGATAGAGAGAAATGTGCGCACTAGATACTCTGGGTTGACATAGAGCATCTGGAATAGAAGATTTCTCCTGCTTAAACTAGGCATCTGACCCTCTATGTCAACTTTGTGCTAGAGCATATGCTTCACATATACCCTTTGTGTCAACCTTGTGCTAGAGCATATGCTCTGGCATAGGGTTAACACAAAGCATCTGAAATAGAAGATCTTCCCCTTTAGAGTAGGCACCTGATCCTCTGTGTCAAATGCTTTGTGTCAATCCTATACCAGAGTATCTGGTACACACATTTAAGAGAGATAGAGAGAAATGTGTAATGTATTAGTTTTTTTGGTTAAATAAACCCTAAATCAAAGTTTTCTCTCGTCAATATAGTGCCACATGCTCTCCCAATCTCAACTATTTTTCTCTGCTGAATCTCAATCTCAAGTTCAACTCTCTCAGATCTTAAAAGTCAATCTCAACCCTCACTTTGCTACACTCTGCATCTTTTAGTCAGTCGTCACCGTCACTTCTTTTAAGATCAATTTGATCTACGCCTCCTTGTCATTGCGGCCTCTTACTTGCTCTCTACACCTCCTCTTGAACTCAATATACTCTTGCCTCCTCTGTTCTACGCCTTTTATTTGTGTCTCTTCTCCAACTCAACATTGTTTGGGTAAAGTGTTAGAAGTTAAAAGTTGAAAGCTAAAAGTTGAAACAAAATTTACAAAGATTTATTCCTATGTAAATTAGTTAAGCTCTGGGCTGTGGCCATTATGAACTAATTCATTTTGTTTGTACTTTGTCATATCTTTGTCCAAATATAATGATCTCTTTTTTAGAGGAACATAATGATCTCTTGTTTTAGAGGTCTTTGTACTTTGTTTCTTGTTGATTATATTTATGGGAGTTAAGAAACTTTCAATAAAAAAAGATTTTTTAATCATCCTGATATACTTTTTTGGCACCAAATAATGGGCAAACTTGGTTAAATTCATTTATATCTAAGTAGTGTTAATTCTACATGATATTATGTAATTTCAAAAGATATCTAACCTTGGTTTAATTCAAAATTTAGGAGAAATGATAAGAACTATATGATAATAGTAACAATGCACTTCATTACTTGATTGAGTAGTTTTGGGTTCGATGTTTGGTTGGCTCAGAATCTCATATCCTTGAAGATTCACTATAAAAATGAGAATGGGGAACAACAGTTAGTTTTTGGTTTGATTAATAGTTGTTACTTGTGATCAAAATTTTATAAAAGAATTATATCGTAAGCTATGTAAAGAAGTTTAGTCTTTTTATGAAGTTGTAAATGAAGTTGGATCTAAAAATTTTCTACAATTCATCACTAACTATAATGTTGCTGATAAAGTAGCTAGGAAAAAATTGTAAAGAAGGTTTGCTTTTTTATATTGGACTCTTTGGTGCTTACATTATATTGACTTTTAGGAGATAATATGCACTTCCTTATTATTGATAAAACTGAGTAGAAGGCAAGAAAAAAAAACTAAATTCATTTATAATTGTGCATTAATTCTAAATTTGATGCAAAGATTTCATAAATAGTACGAATTTGTATTATACCTCTATTAAAAGATTTGAAACTAATTTCTTATAAAATGCCTTGTTCAAATGAAGGAGGAGTTGAGATAAATATTTACAAGTGATAAGTAAGTTACATTTCAACATGCTATGTCTAATGTTAGAATGGACATTTATAAGATTCTTGAAGATCTTAAATTTTGTTCCTAGTATTAGTTTGTGAGCCTTTTAGATGATAATAATCAGAAGTCAAAAATAAGTTACAATTATGATGCTATAAAGAGCGTAAAGAAAACAATCAAGGCTAATATGAAAAGTATACCTTCCTTATACATAACTTATCTTACACTTATTAATGAGAGATGAGAAAAATAACTTTACTCTTCGTTATTTACTATTAAGGCATTCCTAAATCTAAGTGTTTATTTTAAATCAGGTTTCACAAAAAATGCTAAAGTTAATATATAAATGCTTTTAATCATCACAATAATTATACATGATATAAGATTTTTTTACCTCACAAACAGAGGCATATAAGAATATGTGTGGTTATTTCATAATATTTATTGCAGTATGCCGAAGGGATAACCTTAATCTAAATATACATTTCTTTACTTATGTTACTTGATAAAAATGATCATCACTTTATTTTATTTATGAGATTATTTTTATTGTCTTATAGTTACATAGTGAGAACAATTTGGAAATAGTATTTAAGAATTGCAAAAGTTTACAATTTGAATTCTTACCCAACATGTGAGTAAAATGGGTATGAAAGAAATTGGAACATATTTGAGTTTATTTATTCCAAAAAAGAAATAAATTACAACATAAGAAATTGAAAGATTTAGTATTTGTTTAATACAACCTAAAGCTCAAAGAAAGTTAAGTTATTGTCATTATTAAGTTGAATATTTGTTTAAGGTTTTATGACTTAATAGAACAAATAATTCTTTTGATCAAAATTTTCTTAATCCTAAATTTTATAAATGAGAGCAACTTGAAGGGCATATGATGAACAAGAAAATATTAACATGTCATTTGATGTATTAAACTTGAACAAAAATTAAGGCCAATATATTTTAAGCGGATATAGGTTTTTCAAATTTATTTTTTTAATTTTTATTCACTTATATTTAATATATATTTTAAAATTTATATATGTAATATAAATATAAAATTTATAATTTTTTTAATGTTCATTTTCTTTTTCATGTGCTTCTAGACACGTAACTAATTTTTATAAAATTATTTGAAACAATATCTAATATTAATTCGAAACCATACTGATACCAGGTCCAATGTGGTATTTACAACACTGCTTCGAGGAGTCAAACTACAATGGAGGACATGCTTATAACTCACAGCACTGAGGGCCGGACAGCTTGTATTTTTGACTCATTCGTCAAGAAAAGTCTCGTGCGATCAAGAAGTCTCCTCTGCACACTATGAAGTGGAATGTAACAGAACTGTCGTCCACGAGATACAAAAGACTTGCCACTTCCACTACCTTTCCTGCTTATGCTTCCTCATTTTGGACCTAGCATATCTGCAGAGAATCGAGAGATGGATATTAGCTATGCTGTTATGGTCAAAATGGAAGGTGACCATGTTGAAGGTACAATGAGAGTTGAGAACTAAATACTCTATGTGCATGCCACCCCTGTCGGATGATGGTAAAAATGTACCCTGAAGCATGTCCCGAACATTAGTAGCTTGTTGAGTTTCCTGGTATAAAGGAGCAAATAATGCAAGAGGGTTAACTGTGTAACAATCTTTAGGTCTTCGTAGCAATGAGTTCTTCGCTACTGATCTTCAGGTCAAGAAGAATTGAAGTATCCACCAACATGCAAAGCTACAAATGATACAGACTAGCTGAAGCAAGTTGAATAAGGCCAGGGAGAAATTTACATGAAATAACGAGTTATGGATCACATAGCGTTTAAAGGTTTTCTTATGGAACCAAATGGTTTCAGCGGTCCTATGAGCTTAGTTAAAGTATTGGAAGCAAATAGGCTGCTAAACTAGACAGATACGAAATCAAATTTTACGTTTCCTGAAGTCAGAACCTCAAAATCAGCAAAGGCAACTGGCATTCCACCTTTAGCTCGCAACTTGAGTACATTGAATCCTGGATATCTGCAACCAAAATAATTAAAATCATCAATTACCTACTTGGTCACAGACCAGATGGCAATGCTTCACAGAACAGAAAACTAAACGTGCAATCTTGATTACAAAAATGATTAATAAATCTAGTAAGGACACCAAAGCTTAGAAACTTACTGTGATAGAACTTGCTTTAGCTCATCTTCTGTGCAGTTTGGACCTAAATTTGCAATAAATAAAGTAGAGCAAGGCTGAACACCTCCTTCCATAGGCTTTTCCGAATGCTCCTGCAGCAAACCATTTAATAGAAGAATAAGAAAACCTTACATAGAACCACATAAAAGCCTCACGAAACAAGGCTAACAAATTTGAAGATGGTTATAATCCTATGTTCCAACATTTCTGCATTTTCCTCTACAAACCCCTCATCCCAGCCTAAACATCAAATTATGTGCTTTTCACTCACATTTACAGTTACCGTAGAATTGTCAGGATCACCTGTGGTCTCACTGAAAATAGCAGATAGCAAGAACAATCAGATACGATAGAACAATCCAAGGATTTCAAGTAATATATTCAGATCTCCATGCAAGAAATAACCAAAGTTTACACATGTTACATTCACTTTAAAATGATTCAACCTCTTTATGATGACAGAATTATCCTGGCTGCAATCAATATCATCTGTCTCAGGTTCTTCAGCATCAGAGTCAAAGTCACTCTCTCCTGCATGTTAAAAATGGTTCAGTATTTCATCAAACCATGAAATGAGATCTGAGAAGTGATCCTGCTAATTCCATCTATGAAATCATGAAAAGGAGTAGAAAATTGGAGCAAAGAGTAAACAGTAGAAGTCCTGTTAATTCTTGCTACTCTTTGTTCCTGCCCCCAACTCCTCTCCAGGTAATTCCCAAGTTTGACTTTTTTTGGGTTCAACATTAGAGCTTGTACATAGATAATTTATTGGTACATCAGAATAACTACATTGTTAAAAGATTAATTACCATCATCAATTGATACTTTTTGTTCATTAGATCCTCGATTAGGTCGTTTGTCAATAACAACATAGGCTCCACTACCTGCACAAGAGAGAGTATTAACAGCAGGATCTCACAATTACACCACAAATCAAGCATCTTAATCAGCATAAAATCAGAAAATGCACCTGCTTTACGCTTTCTTGAGTTTGATCTCGCAAGTTCTATATGCAAAATAGATCCAGTTTGAGGATCAAACTTTACTCCCTATACATGATCAATAAAATGAGAATGCCAATATGAAGTTAAATTACCCCAAAAAGCTTCAAAATACTTTGGTCTAACAGAAATTCCAACTGAAACGTTGAATTCTCACATTCAGAGAATTCATTGCAGCAATTGCTGATTGATGATTCGAAAAAGTAGCAAATGCAACCACCTGAGGCAAGAAAACCGAATCACAGCTTACAAACGATGGCTAAGAAAACGTGTTTAGGTTTAAACCAATCGGAATCTAACATAATCAATCATATAAGAATAAACCCTTTAAGACAAATGTTACAGAAGAGTTGGAACAAAAACAATCCAAGGATAACTCACTGAAAGAGTTCAAACACACGAACAAACATTAATTAAACACTAATGCTTTCTTTTTAAAGAACTCGTTACTGAGTGAACCTGGTTGCCACGACCCGTATACTTGAGCTGACAGGATACGAAACCGGCCCTCCGGCGAAAAAGGTTGTGAATTTCCCGAGCCTTGACGTCGTCCGGCAGCCCTGACACGAACAGCGTGTTTATTGAGTTCGATTCTACCGATAGTTGAACTGGCGGTGGCGGCAGAAACGGTTGTTGTATCTGGGTTAATTGGTAATATGGGTCGTATTGTTGATTAAGATGTGCCATAACGGTAACGGCAACAGTGACGACGGCGGTGTGGTGGTGAGGACAGAGGAGGCGGAGTATGGTGCTTTGGTGCTCTGTGAAGAAAATAAAACATGTATTTCAAGTTTGGTCCTCGTCGTAGAAAACATTGTCATTCCAAGCCCCAGCATGCCAATGGTTTTACTTTCTTACTTTGTATGTTAAAAAGCAAAAAAACATGACATGTTTTTTGTCAATTGGATGACTCGTGTAGGAATTTGTGTTCAAGAAAGTTTTAGGGAAGGAGTGTCAATTTACTCAGCCTTATATGTTGATTCAAACTGTAACATCAAATAATCAAATAATAGACTATCAATTGGATTACATTTTGATTGCAATTATCATAATTAACCCTAGCCTTTTTGCTAATATTACCAACAATTAGATTTGAAAATATAACATTTCTTTTATGAACAAATTAATTTACATTTCAAAAAATCAAGATCCTTCACTTGAAAAAATAAAGGACAAAAAAGGAAGAATTAAATAACAATAATATCATTGTAGCTTTATGTTGTTTATAGTCACATTATAGATTAAACCCTTTAGAAGGAGAGGAACCAATGCCCTTTAATATTTGGTTTACAACATATAATGCAAGAAAGAAGAAGAAAGCACTTTCCATTTACATTCAACAATCATCTAGTTGAGAGTGGAAGATTTGAGGAGACTATCTGAGCTCAACTTGAAGGTATAATTTAAAGACATATATGTATGCATGTGTGTGTACAAAATATGTATGTACGTATGCATATATGTGTACATGTATGCATATGTGTACTTTTTCTATCTTTAAATTACACACACACACACACACACACACAGATATATATAGGAGGAATTGAAGAAATTGAATGAGCTTCACCATTCAGTTTCTTTAAGAGTTGCATTGGAAGCTAGGAAGGAGTTATTAAGGATGCAAGGCCTACTCTATTCTAGTTGGAGGGGATTAAGGATTCAAGGCATTAGAAACCAGGGCTTTAAAGTCTTACAGTTAAGCACCCAAATCAATTATTCACTCCTAAAACGGGGATCAAGAGTTTTGTGGCTTAAAGAGGGGAAAAGATGGTCCAATTTTTATTTTAAAGGAGTCCTGGCTAAGAAAAACTTCAATAAAATAGTTTCCATCATTAGGGCTAATGGTAAAAAGACTAGTAACCAAGAAGAAATATAAGAGCAAGCTTACAACTATTTCTCTACATCCTATGCTTATACGAATACAACTTCATCTTCCCTAACCCTATTACAGGATGTTGTAAAGGAGTAAATCACTCCTCAGAAAATGGAGTTTCTAAGATCTCCTTTTGCTAGTCAAGATGTGGAGGAGGCCCTTATTGAGCCGTATCCTAATAAAGTGCCAAACCTAGATGGATTGAATGCATATTTCTTTCAAAAATTTTGGCTTGTACTTAAATACTTAGTAACTGAGGTTATTCTAGAGTTCTTTAATCATAGAAAGCTTTTAAAAGAGCTCAACAAGAACTTTATTTGCCTAATACTTAAGGTACCTTCTCCTAGCTCCTTGAAGGACTTTAGGCTTATTTCTTATTGTAACACCTTTTACAAAATCATTTCCAAACTCCTCGTTAATAGTCTCAATGTTGTTCTTTCAAAATATTTTAATTCCTCTCATAAAGATTTTATAAGGGGGAGGCACATTGGGACAATATACTCTTAGCCTAAGAATTATTTATTAATTACAATAGGAAGAGTCATAAGAGAGATTGTGCATTAAAAATAAATTTTTGTAAAGCTTTTGATACTATAGAGTGGAGTTTTATTTTAAGCACACTTATAATCTTTGACTTTCCATCTATTTATACGAATTGGATCCATCAATGTATATTAATAGTTTCCTATTATGTGCTTATCAATGGTGAGCTAATCAATGTGATCAATAGTGAAAAAGGAGTGAGAAAGGGGGTCCCCTTTTCCCTATACTTATTCATTATAAATGGAGGTTTTGAACAAAATCCTCAAATTTGTTACTTCATAAGAAAAGAATTTCAAATACCTCTCTAAATGCAAGAAATTGGGTATTATGAATATAAATTTTGTTGATGATCTAATACTTTTTTTCTCAAAGGCTGAACCTTGCTCTATTAAAGCCTTAATGATATTCTTTAACATTATTCAAAGATATCTCGAAGCTGTTCATCAACATGGATAAGAGCATTTTAGTTCTATCTACTGGTGAAAACCTTTAGTTATCTATTTAGGAAACCTTATCACTTATAAAAGGTTAACTTAAGCTAATTTTCAGCTTCTAATTGAAAAGGTGCAAAAGAGGATTACAAACCGGTGTAACTTTTCTCTCTCCTTTGTAGTTAAAACTGAGCTATTGATTTTATGTCTAAAATTAGTTACATTTATGGAAATCAACTATTTTATGCAAAGACTATTTTTATAAATGGAAAGAATATGTATGATGACAAGTCATTGCCTATATGAATATATAACAGGTTGGTCTCAAGACTATAGGCCTACAAAAGAAGCTACTCAAAGGTAAAGGTGATCCTAATAAAGATACTCTAACACTTGATTTAGTGAAAGAAAAGGAATCTTAAAAATGCATAGGAATCTGTAATTGAGCTTAATGATAGTGGTTATGTGAACTAACCTTAGGATGTCTCTCTTTTATATCAACCTTTGAGGAGTGTAGATGGATTCTAAACATCTTTGGTAAAGATGGATCCAACTTCTACTAGTAGCTTTGTTGGCTTTTTATTAAGACTCTACTTATGTGGATGAATCCTATCTTGATCAAAGTTACTATTTTCAAACTATTGGGCCTTTTACGTAGATCTAAAACCCATATACCTGAAGAAGGAAGATGAGTCGTGATAAATAAATTAGGCTTAACTAATACACTCATTAAGGGTGTATTAGGTTTACATTCTAAACTTAGAGGATTGTATTAGGTTTACATTATAAACTTAGAGGACTTAATATTCAAGAAAAAATTAAGCATAATTTTTATGAAAAGCCACACTAGAAGTGCATGCAACATTTCCTTTATTCATATAGGTCTTTTACTCTTTTTATTATTGAAGTAGCATAAATAAAACAAGTTCATAATCAATCTTACTACAAGGAAAATGTATGATGTAAGCTCCCATTCATCTTAAGCTATATTTTATCAAAGAAACATGCCATTTTCCAATTCATATACTAGGCATCATAGTCATATAAGGAGAGCATTATTAACAACCCCTAACCCCCCATATTTTCCATATTCATACAGGTCTTACTCATTTGATACATACAACAAGTCTTTTCATATGAAATTCTATCTTTGTGATAATTATGAACATATCAATAGAGATAGCCTTTTGAAACAATTCTTATTATATAAACCCAAAAGAACTCAAGTCAAAAAAAGGTCTAAGAGCTAACCCTTAATGACCTAAGTTTGTATAAGTGCCTAAAATATATTACCTTTTTTTACTTGTAGGTCAATATCAAATGGTATCAAATAAGTACTAATAATTGGTATTTTCTCCAATGGTATCAAATATGAAATAACCATGGTATCTCTAAAATTAATTTTAAAGAAAAAAGATCATAAAAAAACTTATATGAACCAAAGAAAGGAAATTAGTATAAGAAAAGGTCAATTGTTAAACCAAATAAGGATGAAAAAGGAGGAAAATATAGGTAGTACATAAAAGGAGTTAATCACTTCCTTTAGATAATGTTTGATCATACGCATATATTCCTAGTAGAAAGTATTATTGTATGCCCTTAAAAAGGCATATATATTTAAGGGAGAAAGCATTGTTGCATAAAAATAAGGAAAGAAAGATAGATTGATAATTGAATTTGTATATGAGCTTTTTAAAAATGTTTATTTCTTTGACAAGCATTTGGCATATACACTTTGTTCATATAATAGAGTATTTGGGAAAGGAGACCATTAAGTTATATTTTTTTCCTTTTGATACTTATAACTTCATATATCATATATCTTTTTTAATATTAATAGTGGAGGAGAGAATTATGATAGAGAAACTTTAAATTTATATGTATGAATTAAGGGGGTTCCATTACTTTGGCATATTTAAGAGTTTATTCAATCTCCTTTGTTCTTTCCAATATCTTCAAATAAATTTTCATAATAAAAAGGAGGAGGCTGTTGGATCAAATGAGGCTCTAACTATATGATTTCAATGATAATTGTCATTGAAGAGTGATGTGCATGAAATATGTATTTTTTAAATTATTTTGTTTAATTTGAATGTTATATTATGTTGTTTTACTTAGTTTTTCTTATGTTTTCAATTAATTATTTAAATTGGATATTAAGGTGATATAATTCAAAAATTGAAGGAAATTTTTAAGTAAAAACATGGAGAACTTCATATTTCTTAGAGGAACATGGTATGGCCTATGCTTATATCCTAACCTATGATTTAGAAGGATCAAGTGCAATAAGAGACATAGCCTGAGCTATGGTTATGTATGAGACCAATATAAGTTTGATGGAAAATAGTGAAATTCAGAGTTAAAGGACATAATAGTGCTAAAGGCTATGTATTCATATTCAAGGAAATAGTGAGATCCATAACTTGGAGATATAGTCATGCCAGAGGTTATATCAATCACCCATAAGAAAAATTCTATTCAATAGATGCTTAATAGACTATATTTTTTATTCTCATGTTTAGTATGTTTTAATTGTTTATTTGAGAGTTTTATGTTGTTTTTGTTACTTATTTGGTTATATGTTTGTAGGTCTTATTTGCATTCATAGATTGAAAGAGAGCAAGTCAAGGAAAATTGAGGCAGAGAATTGAAGAATTGAAGCTATTTTTGAGGGATATGCTCGTGTTGATGAAGGACACACCCCGTGTAAGTCATATGCATAGTCATATGAGGGACCACGTGTGTCCAACTTCAAAGATTTTGTTTCACCTATGTAGAGGTCAAACAAACCCATGTAGGTGATGGATACAATTGTGTCCACTATTTATGAAAACTTTTGGGAATATGTTTACCCACGAATTTTAAGCTTTGAGGAGTTTTTAAAGGACACAATCATACATACTATGATATGGCTAACCTTGTCCAATGTTAAAACCTTAATTATGAAGTATAAAAGGTAATAAAGAAGAACAATTAAGGGGAGGTGAAGTTAGAGAGCTAAAGAGGAAGTTATTGATAAAATTCTAAACCTAAGAGTGGTAGAGAAGCATAGACTAATTAGAGATACGATAGAGAGCAGACTTTCATCAAATTTTTAGTGGATTATATTAGATAAAAATGGCCCACTTGAACCTCCAGGTTTGAATAAAATAGGCATAGTTCTTTGCTACTTACGCGAATTGCCTTTCCATCTTCTTTTGCGCCTCTGCTATATTGGTGAACTTGGAATTCATCATGTCTATGAACTTGTCCAATTTTGAATCCATTGTATTGGTGAATTGTCTTATTGATATCTCGGTAGACCTTGATTTCTCAACTGAGTCCCTGTATTGTTAAACCAAGAAAAATTTAGCTAGATCTTCTACCTATGATTGTATATATTGGAATAATGGTTATTTGCTCCTCAACCAAATTGTGCTCCCACATGATTGAGTTGCTTCATATTGTTATTTTGCACTAAGAAACAATCAACTGTGATATGACTCTTTTAGTCTTTTGTTTGTACAGCTCACATCAGTGCTAAATTGCTTTAAGTGGAGTGAACGAGGTGACTTTCAGGCTGTTTAGTTTCTTGGTTAAGCTGGAAATTTTAGCTTATAAAGTTATCGTTGAACCTACAATAGTCATTCCCTTCTGATCCCAGAAGGTTGATTGCTATCTACTTCGGTCTGACATCTAAAGACAGCTATTGTTCACCATCTCCTATAGCAAGTCTTCTACCTCCTTAACTATTTTCTACATCAATAATCCTTGAACAGTTGCATCAATGATGCCCTATGTGGGTGGATTGACTCTATTGTAAAAATTTTGCAACAAGAATTCCTTTGGCGAGTTGTGATGAAGGCAACTCCTTTGTAACTCCTTAAATTGCTCCCATGCTTCTTTTGATGGCTCCCCTTTATTTGTTGGAAATTTATAAATTCCTTTATGATTCTTGTTGTCTTTGTTAAAGGGAAGCACTGAACCAAAAAGGCTTGCATCAACTGCTCCTATGTTATGTTGCTCGGTGGATTGAGTAAATGAAACCATGTCTTGACTCTATCCTTAAGTGTAGAGGGGAAGAGCCTCATCTTTATTGCCTTAACACTTGACAACCTATTAAACCAAAAAGCATCACAAATCTTTAAGAATTTGACTAGATGAGCATTGGGATCCTCATTGGCCAACCATAAAATTACATGTTAGTTTGCAACATGTATTCGTCTACATTGGCAGTCGAGTGATTCCTTGTTATGTCGCATTGAACCTTGATCTCATGAATTCCATAAGAGTTCTTTGCTGCTCTCCTTGATTTAATTCCTCTGCCATCGTTCTCTGTAACGTTTCTTGATGTTTAGCTCCTCAGATCTCTCCTTCTTGCCTTGTGATGTAGAGAGTTGAAGTTTCTTCTACCTTGCTTGAACTCCTAGTATTCTTGGCTTATGCAATCATAATGACACAAGAAAGGTAACAATTCCTTAAATCAAATGAATTCAAATCATCATAATGCTAATTAGTTCCTCAACAACAATGCTAAAAACTTGTCAAGCAAGTGTTATATGATAATAAGACTTTTAATACCATAAGTATAAGGATCGTATTTTATAGTATCAAAGATATCATTCCCACGAGGACTATTACACACCTAAACAACTTGAAAAGAACTTTGTCTAAGTTACTAAGAATTTATGTGAATTAAAATAAATAACTGAAATTAAAATAATTAACAAAATTAAACAATTAAGCTACCAATGAAATTAAGATCGATCAAGTTTGAAGACTTAAGAACTATTCTATCTTTATTTTGTCTTTTAACTTATTTATTCAATTTATGTTTGATCCTATATATCCTAAAGTTTTGATCATCCTCTCTCAAGATTTAATCAAGTAAACCTAATTGAATGTGATGTTTATAGAGTTGTAATCTTTCGATTCACAAAACTAATAATAACTTATTCAATTAGATTTGAAGCAATCCTATGGATAATTAATTTCACAATTAGAATCTCTATTTAATTGTTCATTAATTTGATAATTGTTGGTTTATTAAGTTCCTAACTCTCATTGCACACACCTTAACACTAATGACTTGATTCACTCTCTCGATGTATTACCAAGTATAAGCACAAAAATTATCACAAACATTCATCAATGTATTGAATTCAATACAAAATAAGGTTCACAAAATAACTCCAGAATAATCACTAAATATAGATTTAGAAATCCTAATCATGTTAAACATCTTAAAATTCCAAATACACATTCAAGATAATGAAAGAAATAAAAGGAAAAGAGTAAAAATTGATTGAAGTCTTGATCTGGAATGTTGGAATTTCTCTAAATCTCTCTTTAATCCTTCCTCTTTAATCTGCTTTGATGTAGTGGTTGTTGCCTCTTTTTGGTGTTCTTTTATGTTCTTTTATAGTGCTTGAGGGTTTTAGGCTTGTGTATAGGATTTCCCCACTCAATTCGATTCCAAAAATAGCCCCGAACCTTTAAAATTAAAAAAAATCTTGCTCCTGGAAGCACATCCTCTCACGATCGTGCATGGGGCATGGTTGTGACAGAGAACAATGCAACATTTATGATCTTCACCTACATGCATCCATAATCTTGTCCATTTTTTAATTTCCTATTTCCACACACTCACAAACACATCAAACAACATGCTCTAAACTGAATAAACACTTAGAACACATACAAACACTAATAATAATATAATTCTAAGTCTATACATATGATAATCATCTAAGAAATATTTTTTAAAAAACTTAAACACCTAGAAAAATATATTATAATCTACACCTATCAGCAACAAGTACTTTATTACATTTATTGATAATGCTATAAGTAAGACTTAGGTCTTTATTTTGAAAACAAAAAACCAGGTGTACGAGTCCATTTAGATGCTATGGTGGAAAGTGAGATGGAGAGAAAGCTAAAGTGTCTCTAAAATGACAATAGAGGTTAGTACACCTGCAGCAATTTTAAGAATTATTGTACAAGACAAGACATGGGAAGTCGAAACCTAGTACCTCATAATATAATGGTTACTAAGAAGATGAATAAAACCGTTGTAGAAAAGGTTCAGTGTATTCTCCAAATGGCCAATCTATTAAAGTTCTTTTACGGTGAGGTAGTCCAAACTATTGTATATTTGATCAATAGAGCTCCTTCAGTCCCTTTGAATCTTGATATTCCTAAAAGAGTGTGGAAAGAAAAGGATCCAACTTATAAACATCTAAGGGTGTTCCGATGCATGACTTTTAAGCATGTGCCAAAAGAGCAAGGATCAAATTTGGATTCAAAAACTACTTATATATTCACTGGATATGGTAACGTGGAGTTTGAATATAAGCTCTATGACCCAAAAAAAAAAGAAAGGTTGTTAGAAGTAAAGGCATAGTCTTCTATAAGCATGAGACAGGTGCAGGTCTTATAAAAGAAGATAAGATTACTACTAGTATTTTATCTTTTGACAATGAAGATACTAACCCTATTCCTACTTCCATTGATCAACCTACAATTGAAGAAGGAAAACATGAGTTAGCACAAGATGATAATGACCAGGGATAATTGATGGTTTTGAGTCACATAAGACATATACCATGAATAATGTAAAAGAGGTCTATGAGCATTATGAATAGGGGAGCAACCTGCTTAAGTGTTAGAAGATGCCCAACTTCGAAGGTCAACTAGAGTGAACTGACCTTCGATAAGATATACTATTTTTGGAATATCTCCTAGTCACTGTCAAGGGGGCGCTAGAGAGTTTCCAGGAAGTGAAGTCACTTGAAGATAAAGACTCTTAACTCAAAGAAATGCAAGAGGAGCTGAACTCATTGAAAAAGAATGAGAATTATAAGTTAGTGAAGCTTCCCAAAGAAAGAAGGCTTTGAAGAATATATGGTTGTCAAGATCAAGAAAGATGGTGACAAATAAGTGGAGCACAAGTTGAGACTAATGATGAAGGGATACAATCAAAAGAAGGGTATCAATTTTGACGATATTTTCTATTAATAGTCAAGATGACAATGATACAAATGGTTTTATGTCTAATTACTATTTTAGATCTTAAACTTGAGTAGCTTGATGTAAAGACTGCTTTCTTACATAGATATTTGTAAGAAGAGATTTATATAGAGTAGCTAGAAGGAGTCAATGTCAAATAGAACAAGGACTTTTAATGCAAGTTGAAGAAGAGTCTTTATAAGCTCAAACAAACACCAAGGTAATGCTGCAAGAATTTTGATTTATTTATGACTAGCAATGAGTATAAGCAAAACATAGCTGATCCTTATGTGTATTTCAAAAAATTCCCTAGTGGTAACTTTATCATACTTCTTTTGTGTGTAGATGAAATGTTGATAATAGGACAAGAACTAATATGATTTGTACGTTAAAGGAGGACTTGTCAAGTCCTTTGACATAAAAGATTTGGGCCTATAAAATAACTTTTGGGCATGAAGATCATTGGTGATAGGAAAGACAAAAAATTATGGTTATCATAAGAGAAATATATTGAATGTGTGCTTGAGAGGTTCAATATGAAGAATGCCAAGCTAGTGCATATACCATCAGGAACTCATTTCAAGTTGAGCAAGAGACCTGGTCTTGCCTCTGAAAGGAGAAAGAGACTATGTCCTCAATTCCTTATTCCTCCGTTGTTAGCTCTTGAAGTATACCATAGTGTGCACTAGACCAAATATTGCATACACGATTGGATTAGTGAGTAAATTTTTATCTAATTTAGGAAAGGTACATCAAGAAGTAGTAAAGTTGATCTTTCAGATTACGTGTATTTTTTGAAAGTGATGAGTTAATTTTAGAAGGAAACATAAATGAAAACATGATTTGTGATCTTGATAACAGAAAATCGACCTTAGGCTATTTGTTCAAATTTACAAGGAGAGCTATTTCTTGGCAATCTAAGTTATAGAAGCATATAGCTTTGTCTACTACTGAGGTAAAATATGTTGCAGCCTTGGAAGTTGAAAAGTAGATGCTTTGGTTAAAGTGATTTTTTTGAGAATTGGATGTGAAACAAAATCAGTACATTGTTTTTATAACATTCAAAGTCTTATAGATTTGGGCAAAAATTACATGTATCATTCCTACAATAAGTACATTGATATCAGGTATCTTGATTGTGATCTATGGTTGAGGAGAAAATAATAAAATTGAAGAAGATTCATACGGATAAGAATGATGTTGACATATTAATAAAGGTGCTTTCCTAGAGTAAGCTTGAGCTTTGTAATAAGCTTAACTGGATGAATTTCAAATGATCGATGAGTGATTGATTTCTCCTCTGAAATAGAATACATGGGGGGATTATTGAAGGTCCAACTCCTATTCTATAGACATTCATTTGTTTAAAACCACTAATATGAACTCTGGAGGTTTTAGTTTTCTTTATAAATTAAAAGAAATGAAGTTCGAGCATATTTAAGGCAAAATTTGATGATTGGAAGTTGTTTTAGGACATGGTTGTGTGCATAATCGTGTGTAAGTTGAAAGGTGATGCTTCGAGATCACATATGCCCCTATGGGGCCAAATACACCCATGTCAATGGTAGACATGATCGTGTATACTAGTCGTACAACTCATTGTAACTATATATCTTTGTGACATTGAGTTTTGAAGCTTAAAGGTCAAACATAGTCACCACGCACACTCGTGTGGATGACAGTGTGGTATACAAAATTTTATTTTTTGCAAAAAGAAAATTATTTTTTAGAGATAGAAATTACATAAGATAAAAAAACACTTAATAAAAAAAGAGTTTTAGAGTCCAAAAGTATTCATCGACTACAGTTTTATTAAAGTTTGATCTCTAAGATTAGTTGAGAGCTTGTGAGACGTTCTTGAGTGAGATAGATTAAAACCTTTATCGCTTAAATCCTACTATTTGATTTTATTAAATTTTATTATGAGTTTGTCCCATAACTTTCACCTTTATGTTGGGAATTTTCACGTTAAAATTTTGTGCTTGTTATCTTTCGCTCATTTTTATTGCTCGAGTGATTTGTTATTGGTTGAAACGTATCATAGAATGTTAATGACTTCATTGTCGAGAGCTCTCAATATCAAGGATAAATGAATTGCCAATTATGAAGCTATTATTGATTGAAAGCATTAAGATGGAAGCTTGTGCTTTTTAGTAGCGTAGCCTTCTTAATTCCTCGTTCTTGCTACAAGAGCGACTCATGCATCATCTTCCGCTGCTATATCCGCTCCTTGTAGCTTGATATGAGGCGATAATCTGCTATCTTAGCTGTTAAGTCTTATTTTAGTTGTTCTTTATAGAAAAATAAAAAATTGTGATAATGGACATATGGCATCCTTAGCCCTCGAGAGCAACACCTTTTCAAGCGGATCTAATGGGAATTCACCGAGTCCATTGAAGCAATCCAACCGAAATCAACAAAAACAATGCTACTTTTTGCTTGTTTCTTCACCTACCATTCCGAGCAACTTACCAAGAGCTAGACCAGATCTTCAAAATTCTACGACTTTAGAGTAAATAATATAACAATAACAAAGGGAATTAGGGAAGATCTCAGAAATTAGAGCCACAACAACTAACACCAATAACTTCAATATAACTAAAGCAACATAACGCACTCGCAAAATGAAACGAAAGAACTCAGAATAAATCATCAACAAGATCTCGTAATCAAGAAGAGGAAGAAGATGGACCACCAGCGGTCATCAAACCAGAAGACTCTTCATCCAAGAACAGATTGTCAGTCTTCCTGATTAACCCATGAACCAAAATAATAACCACACCAATCAAAAGGGAGACCAACACATTCAAGGTCACACGAGTCAATAACAAGAACACTATGGTCAACACCGACAACACGATCAGCACAATACGGTCGTTAATCGTGCGGCTAAAAACCACCAACGGCTCATCACGTAGAAAGTAGAGAAAAAGCCACGCGGCCATCATCGCGATGAACACTATCAACGATATGGGGTGCCATAGAAGACTCAGGAAAATGATTAAAAGCACTATGATCGCATAGTTCATGCGAAAGTAAGCTACGTTGATCCTTACTCGAGCTAGTGCTTCTTGAAAATTTGCAGGAAACTTCAGGGAGTGAATATCAAACATCACTTTCCATGGTCTGCGAGCTCCTAAACCAGCTTTAATTCGTTCTTTGGCTCTAGATATGTACTCTAGATTCGCTGACACTCCCGGAGACGACGAGGTCGGGATTGTTCCGTACTTTGTCATCTTTCTCCGATCGGACTACGGCGTAGATCAGAGGTAGCTACGGTGATGTGGTTGCCGAGTTTGGCCGTAAAGGTTTGACCTTTGGATGCTTTTTTTTGCTTTTTTTTTTTGGTTTTTCCTTATGAGAGGGTGTGGCGTAAAGATAGACCAAGAGAGATTCAATGGGTAGGTCCAAAGTCTAAACTATTGAAAACTACATTTATAAAATGAATGTGAGAGGTTTGGTTTCACATAATGCAAATGGGGTGACAAAAGTGATTAGATTTGATCAACCATAGAATACATTATAATCCTGGGAATTGTTTACTATGTATTGATTGATTCAAAGGTCAAATAGGGCTTATTATATGAATATCCATGTTTGAGATGATTCTAGCAAATTTGTTTGATGTTCAAACACTAATGGGGAACAAGTTTAGGCTGGAGATAATGACTCTGTGGCTTTCATTTGGAAGTTCCAATAATAAGCAAACCTTTTATAAGTATCCCATCTGTGTTTTATAAACACACAAAATCCAGTAAGTAGATAAGGATGGCTAATGGCCATGAGTTTTTAGTTAAAACATTGGTTAAATGAATGTTGGTTTTGAGATTCTAGCTCAAGATATATTTAATAACAATGCTCATTATCATGTATTTAGGATGTATTCTCAGTCTTCTTCACTAATATTTAACTCTATTGAAACCGGCACAATCGAAATAATTTGGACGAATGTGCACTCATAATGTCTTGATCATAAGCTCTTTCTTTTCGGTACAAACATGCACTGTCATTATACTAGTAAAATGGTTCATCCTTATCAATGATAGCCAATAAGCTTGAATACAGGAGAATGAAAATCCAAAGCAAAGCATTTTAGTTATATTACAGCTATTCCTGAATGATTACCTCGTTTTGTTACCTAAACAACTATATGCTGTAAGAAGCACCAGGGAAAAGCAGGGAATTGTAGTAACATAACATGGACCATTGGATGGATGACTGCCGACTGTGCATCCGACGGTTGGAATTCGTTAAAGTTGATGGGTACTTTAATAGGGCAAGTTGTTTAAAGCTTGATGGTTAAATTATGGCGGTTGTGTTGGTCTAAGATAGATAATGCTGATAGGACCCCCAAAAGACAATCAAACCATGGCTTGGACCATACCACACTCGACGTGGTAGGGACGGCAATGATAAAGAAACGGCAAGGTACCACCGAGACCCGTCAGCTGGCCACTTGGCATTGTTTGATTTACGAGAAAGTTGAGCTAACCCCTTTCACAGCATTATAAAGCACGTGGCAGGGCCCAATCATCTTTCGCCACGCAAATCATTTACGGTTGTAAGGCTAGACTGTTGTTCTTATCTTGGAGTAGGAGTTTTATGTCCACATCGTATACTTTTCAGCGGTAGTAATGAAGAGGAAAGATACGATTTTTGAGAATGTATAGAGTTGCCTGGTTTCACGTAGGAGGAACGCGAGAGAAGGAATTGCCAAATCACATTTAGGGAAAAATTGGTAATGATACGGAGTAAGTATTAACATACCACCAAAGAAAATATGGAATTTTATATTATCTTCTGTGAATCTTTGATTTATAAAAGGTGTAACATTAAAACTATGCGAAAAGTGTATGGGCATCGGATTAGAAACATTAAACCCAAGTTGTGTTAGAAGTCAAACCTGTCTGGACACTTTTTGATTGCATTAGTGAAAAGACACGACTCTTAGCTATGTGCTAGTTATTAAAATTGTAGCTATTTGTTAGTAAGATTGTAGCTGTTTGTTAGCTATTAAAGTCACCGAGTAAATCGACTCCCAAAGCTTATAAAGGCTTCGTTTGACAATCAGTTGATTGTATTAACTGTTAGTTGATTTTATTAGCTATTAGCTGATAACTGATTTTATCAGTTGATTTGACCAGCGAATTGCATTAGTTGTTTGTTAGAGATGTTTGGTAAAATTAGTTGTTTAATATTAGTTGTTTATGTGTAAAATGACTTATGAGGATATGACTTTAACAAAATTATAAATATATAAATATTATATATCTTAATATTTCGTTGAATATTCTTATAGGAATTTAGATTTTAGATATTTAATTCTACAAAAATTAAGTTTATATCTCTAATAAAAAATATAGAACATATAATAATAATAATAACAACAACAACAACAACAACAACAACAACAACAACATTATACAATAATAATAATAATAATAAGAAAGGAAGACCTGCAATCTCTGGTACTTTTGACATTGGAATGATGGGAGGCATCAAGTGAGGAGTCCTATTGTTACTCATGTTACTTCCAAAACCAAATGATCCCATAATGAGTTTTCTTCTTGCTATATTCATTTTTTACCCACCATCAAGATTACACTCATTGTACTGAATTGAAGAAGTTTGGTCCAGTTCATTATTCAGCATTGAACTTCACATCTCATTCCTTTTAGACAACTATAACCACATGCTTTCTTAAATTCCTTTGAAGTTATATATCAGATTCTTACATTTATCCTTTCAATCAAAACCATCACTTGGAACTTATAATTTATAGATTATTATAAATTTGCATATTCTCTAAAGAAGTCTTATATTTCTTCTTCTGGTGACAGAAAACATAAAGTCCTATAATGCTTTATTTTTTCGCTTGGTAAGAAATTGTGCAGATGAAAAAAAGTACCAAGAGATAATGTTTTTCTTCCTTTTTTCGAACATGTTTTCTTGTTAAATCTAAATGCTTGGTTATTATAGAAACTATCAAGCAATGAAGGACAAATGAGTGTTGATGGCATAATACATAGTAGAGTTGTTATTTGTGATCATTTTCCTTACATTTTTAACATTTCTTTTTATCTTTTCATTCTCTTTTCGAACAGATTGTTTACTGTTATAAAAACTATCAAGAAATCTTAATATTCAAACCATTGAATCACATTGCAATAATGACTATATTTGCCAAAAATTATGGAATAGTGTATGGAAAAATGAACACACAAACTGAACAAATTAAGCAAGTTTTTACAGGGTAGTACCAACATTTGGGTCTCAATCTGTTCCCCACAAACACTAATGTACAATGTAGCTTTATAAATAACATTAATAATGGCTGAAAAGGGCCACATCATAAAGAGCACTTGTAATATAATTTATTGTCACTGAAGAATCAGGCCAGAATTTAGTACTCACATATGGTTGACCTAGGTTGATGGTTGTTCCCAACATCAATGGTATCTGGAAAGTAACTTCCTAATACAAAGAGTTCCGCAGGAAGTATAAAGACAAGAAATATCAGTATCATTTCAGATTCCAAGTGTGCATGTGTTTGTGTGAATCTAAAAGTATGCCAATAAATAATTTCGGTTCAACTTGCAATTTAAGCTTTAGTATAATCAATAAAGAATCATGATTGACAACATTTTCTAGCAGAAGTAATTATTCAAAAAGCAAAAAATTTGCACTTGCATGCAGATAATATGTTTAGTTTTCTTACATCTCTTCCTCTTCACCACTCTTCAAA
>JANIIA010000001.1:17076034-17104201 GCA_027478495.1 Erythroxylum alaternifolium
GTAAATATATTTACCGACGGTATATTGGCTTTTTCCGTCAGTAATTGCCGTATGTAATTCACTATTTTCTTGTAGTGATCTGCTTATGTTATCTTGCTTGAGTCTAATCCAATTAGTTGGAGTTCCAAAAAGCAATCTACAATTGCTCATTTATCCATTAAGGCTGAATATCGAGCAATTGCTGCCACTATTGCTGAAGTGAATTGGATTACTAATCTCCTAAAAGAACTTGTTGTCTCTATTTCAACTTCTCTAAAGATTTACTGTGACAACATTGGAGCTACTATTTGTGCTCTAATCCTATCTTTCACTCATAAATGAAGCATATTGCCATTGACTTTCACTTTGTACGTGATCAAATTGCGAAGAAATCCATTTAAATCTCCACGTTCACACTAAGGATCAACTTTTTGATTCTCTCATTAAGCCACTAGCTCGACAATAGTTCCATCTTCATCAATCCAAGTTTAGTGTCCTTCTTAGACCCTTGTGCTTGCGAGGGCATGATAAAGCACATAATTAGGACATTTCATTTATGAAGAGTTTACTTTTTCCTGATTGTATTCTTTAATTAATTCTCCTTGATTTCATTGTTTGCACTACCATAATTAGGGGAACAATGTTACCTATCGACTTTATATATATTGTAATCACAACTGTTGATAATACACACAATTTATCAAATTCCTTTAGTATCTTTTTTATCCTCTGATGAAAGTATCCTTCACACAATCCCTTCATTTCATGTTTTGGTATCATCCATTCATGTTCTTCTATACTTCTCTGTCAATCCCTAAACCTATTATAAATGGCAAACTCTTTTGATGTTTACTTTTGCTAAAGTTTTCTAAATTATATGTTTAATTCGAAGAAAAGGCATGGAAATAAGTTATTGACTAAAACTTGACTTCATGCTTAGGAATATAAATATCGTGTAGTTGTGTGCTTACTTTATTGATAATTTGATTCTTTTGAAATTGTATTTGTGTCTTAAATTATAGGTCAATCTCATGAAATTGTTGATAATTTGATTCTTTTGAAATTGTGTTCTACATTGTCAAATGATATTTTATAGTTTGTACTTGGGGTAGATAAGGACCTATCGATTCCATAGATCTTTTTGGTCTTAAATTATAAATTCAATACAATGTTACTCTATACAACTAAAATATGGACAATTAAATGTTGAATATCATTTTTATGGAAGATAGTAGTTAAATTATCTAAATCAATATTTTATTTCATATGACATAATTAGTGCCACAAGATATATTATTTATTACTCTCTTAAAAGATAAATCATCATGTACTAAGTAATTTTATTGAAGTGTTTCACATTCTAAGTGTGTTTTTATTTTTTATTTTTGATCCTATTATTGTTTTACTTGTAGGGGTAGTTTTATTCGAGCACTTTCTACATTTATTTTACGCACTTAATTTTCTAACACACATGATGTTAGTTTATGCATTTACAGCCAATAGGTTAATTACAATAAATATATGAAATTATTAATTTGTATAATAAAGACAATTTTAATTTTAATGTGTTTTATTAATTATATTTAGTACTTAATACTAAAAGATAAAATATATATAATAATTATTATGCAATTAAAATTATGAAAATATAATCATTATGAGATTCTAATTGCGTTTAAGTATTACTCTTAAATTGTTCTTAGTTACAATTTGATATTCTTAATATTTGGTGATCATATCGTATAGCTAGATGTCAGTCTTAATTTATTATCATAAATTATTTAATTGAAAAATTAAAGATGAATTAAAAGGGAGTTTTAGTTTATCTAATTATAATTATAATTATAATTTATAATTATTGCCGGCATTTTAAAAACAAAATAAGTTTCATATATAGAGCAATTAAAGAGAGAAAATAATTAAATTAAGTTAGACTTAATTATAAAGTTTAAGAAACTTCATGAATCAAATATAAGATAATTAATTTTACTAAAACTAAAATTTAATTGCAATTCAAAGCTTAATTTTAATTATATTTGAAAGAAATCATAATTTTTCTCCATTAAAAAAAAGAGCCTAAAGGGAGGTAGCATTTTTGTTAAATCTTCTCAAAATTTAAGTTCTCTCTTCTTTATTTTATGGATACCATTGAAGGCTAAAAAATTCAATACCTTGTAGTTGGTAGCTTCTTGGTTGAAGAAAAGTTCTTGTAGGATGTTAAATTAGGTTTGTCTTTAATCATCTTATATCTTGACTCTATGTTTCAAGTTATTCTATTAAAGAGGTTTAATAGGAAATTATTAAAAAATTACCTGTGATTTCATCCTAATGGATTTCTCAATAATAGTGTTAAACTTTATTGTTATTGACAAAAGTTTAAGGCTTATGCAAAAGTTGCATTTTTTTTTTTATCCTATTGGAAAAACTAATGATTTATTTTTGTGACCTGCTATGTTTGTTTTATGTTTTTAAAACTCAAAAAGAATATCCTGTAGCTTATGTTTTAAAAATATTCTAACATCTTGTTCTTTTTTATTTATAACTAATATTGAATGCCTAATTGACATTAGTGTTAATTAATTAGTTAATTTTAATTAAAAAAGGAATCAAATCGAGAGACACTTAAAGTGTTTTCCCAATGCCACCTAGTGGCGGTAGCCCAGAATGGCAAGGCGGGGCTACCGCCACCCTTGCTTTGGCCTCTTCCATGCTTAAATGCATGCTTCGTCTCTTTGCCAGCCAGTCCTTCCTCTCTTACTCACTGTGAAGTCCAGCCACTCCCTCCTCTCGCTCCCCCTTAAAAATTAGCCGAGCTTCGCCATTGGTTAAGAGGATTGTGTAAGTCAAGTTTGGAAAGCTTATTGGACATTTAAAAAGGTTAAATATTTGTTGATTACATGTGGATTCGAACTGGTGAACGCATGTAAATATTAGACGCTAGGAATAACCAATGAGATTGTTTATTATCCGATCGATTGGATTAGATATGTTAACTTAGCCTTAATGATATTATATTTGATAGAACGGTTGAGATTAATTTTAAACAACATTTTTGTATTATTTTTCAATATAATTGACTTTAATAAATTATTTTAGTGTTATAGCTCATAAACCTTAATATAAATCTTATACGGGTCTTTTCTTTTATTATTAATAGTATATTTTGACTTTTTACCTAATTACTTCTCATTCTTATTTTTTATTGAGCTAATTCAAAACTTTCAAATCTTTTATGGATCAATAAACAAAAATTTAGCATGTGGAAAAAATCTCTTAATTCTCTATAACTAAGGAGTCGGTCTTTTAATCAAATTTCCATGCATATATAGTGAAAAGAAATATTTAATATAAAACAAAGTCCTACGATAAAAAATATCGAACTTGGAATTCTTTGAAAAAGAAAATCCTTAGAATGATATCTAGTATTAATTAAATACGAAATATGGATAGCAAATCAAAATTTGTGATTTAAATTTTTTTGAATAAGGTAGGAATCGGGTAAAGGGTAGTTTCGACATTGAAAGCATTAGGGCTACAATTGTATCAATCATCGAACACTCACAGGCAAACAGCTTGTCTTTTTTGTGTTCCCAGCCGCCTTTGACACTTGGCTATAGCCATGGCTGAGCAGGTACTTATCCTTCACTTCGTCGAACTGTTTTTTGCTGAGGATTCTGATTGGCCATTTACTGATGGTCTGTTGTGTTTGGTTGTAGACTGAGAAGGCGTTTCTGAAGCAGCCGAAGGTGTTCCTTTGGTGAGAATTAGCTACAAGTGCCATTCTCCTGTTTGGATGTTTAGAAAATGTTGGAAGCTATGGTGTTTGGTGTTGTTATGATTTATTCTCCGATTCAAGAAATACTTAGTTTTGTTGGGAGGACTGACCTCTTCGTTGATGAGTGTTTCGCACTTTTGCAGCTCGAAGAAGGCAGGAAAGGGAAATAGGCCAGGAAAAGGGGGCAACCGCTATTGGAAGAGTGTTGGGCTGGGGTTTAAGACACCCAGGGAGGCAATTGAAGGTTTTCTCATTTTTCAAACTCATAATGTTCCTTCCTTATCGTTTTACTTGTGTTAATATATTGTTGCTTTTGTCGTTGGTTCTAGTATGCTCATTGTACGCCTAAATTTACTAGAGAGTTTAACTCTTGGTTATGTGCTCGTTTGGATTTTGATTTTATCAGAGACATAGGTCAGTTCTTTTCTATATACCAGACATTGTTGATATGTTAATGCGATTTGGAGTTTGACTGCTCAGATATTGTTTATTAACTTCATTATGTTAAACCTGTAATTTGCGATGAAGTTCCTTATTGTTTGGTCAAATAAGTAGTCCTATTCTGCTGGATTTATTTATCTATCTTTTGCTAGAGCCAAGCCTCCTTCTTGGTTATTCTGTTAATGTCTGACGATAATAAGTTAGACGGCATATGAGGGGTGGTTGGGGTATCGACATTCATTTCCCATCAATTTGTAACATGCCTTCTCATTTCAATAGCACATATAACTTTTCTTTTCATCTGCAGTCTGATTTAATGTTTAATGATTTCTTGACGTTGCTGTGTGATGGATTGTCTATCATAGCTCATTCTGTATAAACAAAGTGGTTATCAACATTTTGCTCAAATTATTTACAAATGAAGAATGCAATTTAGGCAGATGTCATTATCAATTAAAACTTTTAGATAGGAAATGTATGTTATGTCGAAAGGATTTCATTGTATTTTGTAGGGACATATATCGATAAGAAGTGCCCATTTACTGGCAATGTTTCCATCAGAGGCCGTATACTTGCTGGTACTTGCCACAGTGCAAAGATGATGAGGACTATCATTGTTCGACGCAATTACCTCCATTATGTGAAAAAGTACCAAAGGCAAGTGATTCACTGACCACTTTTATGCCATTTCTATTTATTGCAATTGACAGGACACTAAAATACTGACGTCTTTGGTACCATTAGATATGAGAAGAGGCATTCGAACATAGCAGCCCATATATCCCCTTGCTTCCGTGTGAAAGAGGGTGATCATGTTATTGTTGGCCAGTGCAGGTTAAACTCTTATCTGCAATCATATCTGATCATTTTCATGGAAGAATATATTCATACAAAAATAGTTTGCTTATAGCATTTGTTTCTTACTTCCCACAGGCCTTTGTCTAAGACCGTGAGATTTAATGTGTTGAAAGTGATTCCCGCTGGTTCTTCTGGTGGTGGGAAGAAGGCATTCACAGGAATGTGAGCTTCTCAGGTTGTAAGTTTTGTTGAAAATAGAATGTTAATTAACATTGTTGGCATTAAAAAATGTTTTTGCTGTTTGGATTGTAACGAATGAGGTTCTAGTTCCATACTTAGTGGACACCCTACTTCATATTCGATTCCCTTTTATCTAGCATGCATCGGATGCGAAATTTTGAGGAAGGCGCTTTCAACCAATATTAGTGTAAAATTCGTTTATTGAGTCGCAAATTAGTTGTCTGGAGAACTTGAGACTGACCTGTGCGGTGGAGTTGACGAAAAAAGTCAAGGAATGAAATGCAGGTGATTCAAGTTCAACAAAGCAGGTAACTCGCTCCCACGGTTTTCTCCCTTTTTGAATCACTAAGGATTCCCCAAACTTCGTTGTCAAGGTGTGGTAGACTAGTAAAATTTCCAAGTCTTTTCATCGAAGCGCACTGAAATTAGTCTAACTGCTGGCTGGATGCCAAAGTCAGAAACAGCTGAAATTAAGCTCTTTTTTGGGCGCTTTCTGCAAGAAATTTCATCGGAAGTAGAACATAAAGAAATATTCGATTCCCACTCGGTAACAATGATATATTAATGTATATATGTGCCCTACTTCAAGAGTTCATCCACCATAAAGAATCATTCCAGCTCATCATCTCTCTGATTTAGTACTCGTTTGAATCCATCCACCAGCAACCATGTATAAAGTTGCAAGTCCATCAGAGTATTTGGTGATCACCGGAGTTGGCATCTTCGAAATTAAGCTTGCAAAGAATGCATGGGTGCTCCCAGGTCAATCCTGTACCTCCTTAGATGTGTCACCCGTCAACTACACCTTCGAATAAGTTCAAGCTATGAGTGCTGAGAAGCTCCCCTTTGTCCTTCCCGCCGTCTTCCCTATGGCCCTCGCGTGGATGATGAACAGAGCCTCCTCAGATATGCGAAACTCATTTCTCCACGACAAGCTATCTAACCATGTCAAAGAACTTGTCCAAGGAATTATCGAAGGTGAGACTAGAGTTCTTGCTGCTTCCATGACCATGGAGGAAAATTTCAAAGGCACCTAGGAGTTAAACAAGAAGTGTTTGAGAAAGTACAGCTTGAACTCAATCAATTCGGGTTGCTAATATACAACGCTAATGTCAAACAACTGGTTGATGTTCCTGGACACGAGTACTTCTCCTACCTGGGTCAAAAGACGCAGACGGAGGCTGCAAATCAAGCTAAAGTTGATGTTGCAGAGGCGAAAATGAAGGGAGAAATAGGAGCAAAGGAAAGGGAGGGACAGACACTGCCAAAATTGATGCAAAGACGAAGATTATATCCATAGGATAGGAAGGCAAGGACATGGCAAAAGGGAGGAGATAAAAGTGAAAGTCTAAAAAATTTATGAGAACGAAAGAGAGGGTGAGGTGGCGGAGGCGAATGCGGATTTGGCAAAGAAGAAGGCTTTAGGGACTAAGGAGGTGCAAACGGCCGAGGTGGAAGCTACGAAGGCAGTTTCGCTTAGGGAGGCTGAGTTGCAGGGGGAAGTGGGACTGAGAAGCTCAAAGCTGAGCTTTTGAGCAGAGATAGTGTGGAGTATGAAACCAAGGTAAACTGATCATAAGCTGGCTTCTAGTCTTTCCTTAAGGTTTTTTATCTGCATACATGTAAATAAATCGCCGATTAACGTTAACAACTTCACCAAACTGATACGACATTATTTTACTTTGCATATGACGATATTATTAAATATATCAACCCGTGGAATACCGAATGAAATGGAAAATACGTAGTCTACGGCAAAAGTATTTGGATAAAATGATGTTATTTTTTAATTTTCAAAAATAAAAAATAAAATTAATTCAAACTCAGTTGAATTTAGCTGGAGACCAAAACTGATTAAAATTCCTAATAAATTTTATAAGGGGAGCACAGTTAGGAATATTAATACTGGTATGGTATGTTGTTCCTTTTAACAATACCATCATAATGAGATTCATCTTAATGGTATGTTGTTCCTTTTAACAATACGATCATAATGGTATTATTACAACGTGTTAGTAATAATATTAATATCTGTAAGCTCCATTATTACTGTAACAAATTTATTAACGATTCGAATCTTTTCCATAAGACATGACAATTTTTCATGTACGTGCAGAATACCCAAATCATTTATAGCGTCCATAGAGGGCAATACTGTATACCTCTGGACATGCTCTACTAATAATAATATAGTTCGTGTCACCTGATCTAAATTTTAGGTTAAATTAAGTAATTTGTAAAAATATGTCATGTCAGAAATTGAACTTGTTTAGGATTGCTTAATACAATATTCACTAATTTGAAGAGACATTTTGAATTAGTTATGAATCAATAATAATTAAAAAATAAAACACAATAATTTGTTTACAGGTACAAGAGGCAAATTGGGAGCTCTGTAAGAAACAAAAAACAGCAGAGGCAATTCTTTTCGAAAAGGAAAAGGAAGCACAGGCGCAAAAGGCATCCGCCGAAGCTGCACTATTCGCCCGCCGGCAAGTCTCCGACGAAGAACTGTATGCAAAGCAGAAGGAGGCTGAAGGGTTGGTGGCACTTGCAAAAGCACAAGGCACGTACCTTCACACGCTCCTCGAAGCACTTGGTGGCAACTATGCCGCATTGCATGACTACTTCATGATCAGCGGCGGAATGTTCCAGGATATAGCTAGGATCAATGCAGAGGCTGTTCGAGGACTACAACCCAAGATCAGTATTTGGACTAATGGAAACAGCAACAACAATGGAGACATCGTGGATGGAAATGGCGGCGTGGCCAATACTGCGATGAGAGAGGTTGCTGGGGTTTATAAGATGTTGCCACCTTTGTTTCGGACGGTCCATGAGCAAACTGTTATGCTGCCATCTCCTTGGTTGGCCACTTTGCCCGACTATAAACCCTACACTTAGGGGTCTGTTCTCAAATCTCAACCATTAATGTCTGCAACTCACTTTTCTTCTTAGCCAAAAAAAAGTTTGGACATGCTTCAACTAGTCCACATCTTTGAATTAATTACTTCCTCCTTTCATTTTCTAGAAAATAAAATTCGAAGATTTATACTTTGAACAAGAAATCTATGTTTGGGGAGAAGTTAATATCTTTGATTCTCCTAAAAGAAACTTCTTACTTGACTCTTGTCTGTAATATGCTTTGAATCAACTCCCCATGTTTGTTATTTTGCTTGCAACTATGTATTCTAAAATCTTATTCCTATTGGTTGGATATATATTAATCTAAGCTCCCCTATGTGAATGATATTGTTGCGAAATCCATGTAATAAATGCCAAGTAAAAATGTCTCTGTAAGCAACTTTGACGTTGTCATAGTATCGTCAACACTACTTAACTTGAGCTAGAAATAAAGAATAAAAAATTCCTAGTAATAAACATGGGCCTAATACTTATTAAAAGAAACGACAATAAGTCTAAATAACTAAAAAAACAAAAACAAAAAGTTGTTATGTGACTGAATTGAGTTAAAGGTTACAACTAATTTACACCATGTAAGATTTTCTTTTCTACTTTGAGATACAATTAATTAGTCTTTTATTTTATAATTAAATTAAGTAGAAATTTAGCCTTTTTACAGGCTTAGTCTTTTCGATAGGATTGTTGGGTATGGTGTGATTATTGTACAGGGAGGCTGTAAGGTTACCTTGATGAGAAAACCCAAACTTATTATGACTAATTAGTCTAGGTTTTCTTGTCATCTCATAATCATATATATAATCAACTTATAAGATGATAGGTTTACAGATTCTATGTCTAACTTAAACTAGTGAAAGAGGCAAGATAAGAGTATGGAATGTTGTATCTATTTTATAAGCATTGCACAAAGGTGATTCTACAAGATTTGAGAACCAAAGTCATGTCTTTTAATTTAGACATTCTTAAATATCATTTTATTATTAATATATCAATTATTAAGATATATAGAATGCTATTGAGTGATCCTATAATCACTAGTATTTGAGTTACATTTTTTAATTAGAAAAATTTAGATTGAAGATTGTATAGTTTTGAAATATTCCAATTTTTGTTTGCATGAAACCTAGATTTTTAATTTGTTGCTACTTGTGACTCAGTCATAAGGTTAGTTATAATAATACTAAAGTAGGTTGTTTATTAATTTTATGACTTTTCATTGATGAAGTTTTGTTTCATATGAATACAACTGCAATAAAGTTGGTTGATTGATTTTGTAAAATTTTTTACTTAATATTGCGTTTTTTTTCATATTTTCCTTTATTTTTTATGGCTGTGGTTTTTTTTCTTTACATTTTACGTATTTCTCCCAAAGTTACAAAATTCATTAAGCTTTTATAACTTTTGGAATTGAGTTTGGTCAACCATTAGTCATCTAGACCCACATAAGGTAAAATTAACATGATTATCTTACAAGAAGATAATGAGCCAAGTAATGTATATGAGGCTCCTATTGATCCTACTAAAAAAAATTAGATTAAGAGCCTCATAAAGAAAAATGGATTAAAGTAATGAAAGAAGAAATGAATTATTTAAGTTTAAATCAAGTGTGAGACTTAGTTGATCTCCCTAATGGGTGCAAATCAAAATAAAACAAAACTTTAATGGTAGTATCAAAAGATATGTAGCACACCTTGTGGTGAAAAGAGATCTTAGAGATAAGACCATATAAATCTTTTATTGTAGAGTCAAATCTATTATAAACATTCAAAGAATAAGTTAATGCATTTTAAGGGCTTTAATTATAAAGAGATTTCAATCAATTAGCTTAAAAATATGGGTTGTATATCTTGAAAAAATAATATAATTATACCTTTAAAATTCTACCTGTTCAAAAAACTAGAGTTAATCATCAAATCAAGATAAATTCAAGTATAGAAAGTTTTTATAGAAATTATAATATAAATCTTTTTTATCTTTGGTTGCTTTGTTCTTATATATTGCTTTGGCATTTTAGATTAGTTTATTTAATTATATCTTTAAAATCAATCATTCGTTTAGTTAAATTAGATAATATAAAGATAATTAGTCCTATAATTTGTAATTCTTGTAGGATGGACACTAATATTCACCTAGACTATACTATAAGAATGATACGTACACTTACCTAGCAATCTTATCATACTTTTGATAGGATACACATTATAACTAAGATGAGCAATAACAAGACTAAACAAAATTAAAATGTTGAACAATGCATAATTGTCATAAAAAAAGGATAGTGCTTAATTGTTAGTGACTGAAATAAAAACGATGAATAATGAAAAATTTTCAGTAACAAACTAAACAATTTGTAATTTTAATGAAAATTAAAATTTTGAACAATACCTAATTGCCAATGACGAGAATTAAAAATATTCAAATGCATAATTCTTACCAAGAAAGTGGACAATTTGAAATTGTCAATAATGTAAATTTAAAATGTTGAACAATACCTAATTATCAATAACAAGTTGGAATGTGCCTAATTATGATAATGAAAAATTAAAATGTTGATTAATTCCTAATTTTCGGTAACAAATCGAAGAATGTCTAATTGCTAGTGATAGAAAATTAAAACGTTAAATAATGCCTAGTTAATATTAACAAATTGTATAATGTTTGCCTAGTTAATATTAACAAATTGTATAATGTTTAATTGCTAGAGACAAAATTGAAAAAAAATAAATAAGAACTAGTTGATAGAAACAATTAAATAATGTCAATTGCCAGTTAAGAAAATTTAAAATATTGGAAAATAACTAATCGTTAGCAATAAATTGGATAATTCCTAATTACCAATATCAAAGATTAAAACATTGAATAATGTCTAAATATTAGAAATAAAATGAATTATGTATAATTGCTAAGAACAAAATTAAAATGTTTACTAATTCCTAATTGTTATTATTAAAGTCGACAATGCCTAATTTTTCACGGAAACAAATTAAAGTGTTAAACAACACCTAATTGTCTAAAATAAGTTGGATAATTACTAATTTCTAATAAAGAAAATTAAAATTTTAAATAATGCCCAAATGTCTATTAGATAATGCATAATTGTTAATGAAAAAATTTAGAACGTAGAAGAAACTTAATCGTTACGAACAAACTAGAAAATATGCTCATATATGGAAGAGTTTCAACCATTATTAAAAAAATCTAAAAAAGAATATCTTGTTAGCATAATAAGAAGTCTATTGCTGGAAAAGCATAGGTGATTAATTTAGTAGTGAATGGACTTTATGTTTATTGGTCTTCACATATAGTACTTCCCTAAAATATTGTAAAAATAATTGGACAACTAACAAGGAATTTTCTTTGGTATGGAGAAAGCACATGGCAAGCTTTCGCAAATGCAAAATGGAGTGCAATTTATTTACCAAAGGAAGAAAGGGGCTTGATATAATACCCATTAGAGTTACAAATGGAGTTTTAATGATCAAGAAGATTTAGAGAATCAACTTTGATAAGCAATCTTTATGGATTAGGTGGATTTATGCTTATTACTTGGGTAAGAAAAGTTTCTAGAGCATCCAACAGAAGTATAACTCTTTATAGACAATGATTAACATTCTCAGATTAAGGGAGAAAGTATGATTGGAGTTTTCCATTAAGAAAGGTGATGGAAACTCTACGTTCTTTAAGAATGACAACCAAATAAGTTTAGGGCCATTAGGTAGAGTGATTAAACTCAATTTCATTATAAGATCTATACCAAATATTCAAGTATTAAATAATGCCTTGTCCTTACTAGAGCAACTGCTAATTAAAAGTAATATGGACCAGGTCCTTATCCTCAATCTTCATAACTTTGATGACATCTTCCAAAGGTCTAAACACCCATCAGGAATATTTACAAATGCATCTTACAGGGACTTGTTGAGGAATCACTACTTAAAGATGAGCTAGTATAGTGTGGTATAGATGAAATAAGCCACTACTAACGCATCCATAACTTTATGGCAGCCTATAAAGGAAAACTCAATACTATAAACATATCAAATAGCTTTTTAAATAACCCTACCATCTGTGCTCTTTGCAAATAGGAAGCATAATCAATTACACGTCTCTTCTTTAGATGTAGATTTTCACTATGTACTTGGAATTAGATTCAATTGCTATACAATTTGCCTGCATTTGCTTCCTCCATATAGGAAATTGCTATACAATTTGCCTGCATTTGCTTCCTCCATATAGGAAATTGCTAATTGGTTTACTCAAGACCATCTGATAAGTAAAAGGGACTTCCTGGTTAGTAAGATTGCATTAAGAAACATAGTTGTGTAATATAGGGAAAAAAAAGAACCACATGTTATTTCAAGGATAAATTGCCGTAGAGAATGCACTTTTGTAAGATCTTATCAATATTAAAAGAATGCAACCTTGACTCACTATATTTATCTAGAATGTAATGCTATAACGGAGTTTGCAAGCCATCACTTAAAGAAATTTGTTTTATTATTATTTTTACTTGGGATGTTCTAGGAATATTAGTTGATTAATATAGATTGATGTATGCTAGATCTTTTCTTAGTTGTTTAGCATATAGCAAGCTAGAACTGCTAGAGACAATGTTCACTTAGTGGTTATTAAAAACTAGAAAATGCCTAATTATTAGTGACAAAATAATTATTTTATTAAAATTGTATTTATTATATAATAAAAATAAATAATATTAATATCTATAAAGAAGCTTAAGGAATTTGAATGTAGAGTTCTCATAGATAAAGTTCAAAGAAGAATCTCTGAATGGAGAAACAAATTCTTACCTTATAGAGGTAGATTGTAATTGTTTATTTCCATACTTAATAATCTACACATTTATTATTAATCACATTTAGCTATCCCCAAAGGTGTACTGAAGAAAATTGACAGGAGCATTCAAGATGTCATTTGGCATAGACAGAATTCTAGTGGGTAGAGGATATCTAAAGTCAAATGGAGTGTGATATGTCTTCCTAAATAGTATGGAGGTTTAAAGATCAATTCAGCTAGCATAATTAATAAGATTTTATTGGCAAAAAGACTATTGAAAATTTTCTAGGATAAAGAAACCTTGTAGGTAAAATAGGTTTACATCTTTCATGTTAAACAAAATAACATATGTTCTATTTCTTAGAAAACTTCTCAATCCTACAGCTTTCAACAAATTTTGCACACAAGATCTTTCATGCACTCTTATATCAAGCTTTACATCTAAAATGGGACAGAACAAAAAATTTTGGTTCAATAATTGGCATGATTTAGGGCCTTTATGTAACACTTAACTTTTTTTAGCTTTGAGAGGATCAATCCTTGAAGAAGCTAAGGTCCAAATTCTAATTTGAAACAACAATTGGCATTGGCCTTTCCATATGAGTAAAGGAACCAAGTCAGTTGTTAAGCAATGGCCAGCATACTTTCCAAATCAAGTGTAAGGAAATGAAATCATATGGGAGCAGTATAAGTCTCACAAATTTATGGCTCTATCTTGTAAACAATTGTTGTTCGGTCCTCTTATCAAGTTTCCTCTTCATAAACTGATATAAGGATCAAGTGAATCTCAAGCCCATTCTTTCATCTTATGGTTAGTGGCATTATAGAAGATGGGAACCAGAGATAGAATAGTGTTTCAAATTCCAGACACAAATTGTCCTCTATGTTATAGAGAGACTGAAACATTAGATCATATATTTTTCAAGTGTTATCATACTAGGTAGTTATAGAGAGCATTCCTCAACATCTTTGATCTGCAAGACAGAAATCTAAACTGGATGAATTGCTTGGATTGGGCTAGCAAACTAAGTTGGGATGGTAAAGAGGACCAAAAGGTTCTTAAAACTAGTTTTGTTGTATTGGTGTATTATATTTGGGGATGCGAAACATAAAAATCTTTGGAGAAGTAAAAAAATACAAGGAGTACAGTTGGATGGAATTCCGCCTCAGACTAAGAAGGATAATCATGATCACTTCTAATCAATAATCTATTTCCAATCATATTAAGATGCAATTGAGGATATAGAAATTGCTGTTATTAGGTATCTCTATGTTGTAGTTAGCTGAATTTTGTACAAACTCCACCTTTAGGAGATGTAACTTGAACCACTATATAATTTCTACCTTTTGAATGGATTTATTACTTACTTTTCAATATAAATAAATAAAAAATAATGTTATCAATTTCTTTTTATTTTCAATTTAATAATAATAATAATAATAATAATAATAATAATAATAATAATAATAATAATAATTAATAGCAACTATAACAACAATAATATTCCAGTAAAAATTTCTCTAAAAGCAGGGTCTAGGAAGATCTAGTGGTACACAGTCTGACCATCAATTAATAGAGAAGTTATTTTCTAAATATCCACAGAAAAAAGAAAGAAAAGGTTTTGAGAATTGTTTGAAGAAAGCAAAAGCCAAAAATGTAAATAAATATTTGTATCAACAAAGAAACAATATAATAAGATAAGAATAAGGAAATTTAAAATCAAAATCAAAATAAATAAATTAATAAAAAATAAAATAAAATAAAATAAAATAAAAGGTAAAAATAGAAATAATCGTTAAAATAAGCAAATAAGTAAGCAAATAACTAAGAAGAAAAATAAAAAAATAAAAAGTACTATAGATAAAGGTGTTTATGCTAAAACAACAAGACACAAGAATCCAAGAAAAGGTTTATAAGACCTTTGGAAGAAAAGAAAAGGACCTCTTTATGTAGGATCTTTTACCTGTATCCTAATTTGCCAAAGTTTCTTATTGACGGCTAAGTCCTCAATAAGCTCTAATGGAAGCATATCCTTCTTGATCATCATCACCCACTTCTCCTTGTCTCTTATAGTCCTTAGGTACAATCTTCTCACATTTTCTTACTAGAGCGTCAGAATGTCTTCTCATAATATGTCTAAACTACCAAAGTCTTTTCTCTCTTAATTTACTATCAATGTTAACCACCCTCTATTCATTTCTTACCACTACATTCCTAAACTTATCTCTTCATGTAAGATAACATATCCAACGGAGTATCCTAATTCACGCCACCATTAATTTATGACTATGCTCCTATTTAATAAGTCAACATTCCGTCCTATAAAGTATGGTCGACCTAATTGTTGAACAGCAAATTTTACCTTTTAGCTTGAGTTGTATTTTCTTGTCACATAAAATTCTTGATGCACCATGCCATTTAAGTCACGTTGATACTTAAAACAATCTTTCTATGGTGTAACTTTTGAACCAATCTTTATCTCTATATTGATGCCACCCTATGACTTGAAAAGTTACACTTTAAATTCTTAGTCTTTTTCCAGCTCAATTAAAAACCCTTTAACGTATTCCTCCAAAGTTCTAAGTTAATATTGACAACCTCTTTTATTTCATCCACTAAAACAATGTCATCAGCAAACAATATATTGTACATTCTCTTGGATATTTTTGGTGGGCTCATCCATTACTATTGCAAACCAAAAGGGGCTCAACAAGTATATTTTATAAATGATTAATAATTAAATTGAATAAATTTTCTATTATTAAATAAATATATAAACTTTTATTATTTTATTGATTTATCATATTTAAATTTTTTACTTGTACAAAAATTATAAAAAAATTAATATGGAATTTTAATTATTTTTATTAGTCAATTTAACATTATAATTAATTAAATCTTTCATTAATTTTTAATTATATTATGTAATAATATTGACAAATAAGATTATTAATTTCTCATTTTTACTTATTAAGCAATTAACAATAATGTGATTTATTATATTTTATATTATTTATTTATATTAAATAATATAATATTATTTAGTATGTAATACCAATTCATTTTATTGCATTTAATTAACTTTACTCGTCATATCTAGTAATAATTTATATTATATTTATTAGCTTGATATATTATTAAATTTTTATTATTTAATAATACTGATAAGTAAGATGATAAATTTCTTATATTCTGTTATAATTCATATTTTTAAATATACAAAAATAAATATTATTAATCAATGATTATTGATTAACTTTTTCTTATATTATCAATTGTTATACTTGGTATTGATGTTAATTCTTTGTTTTTTGGTTATATTGGTTTGGGCTGTCATATATGTCCAAGAGATCAATATTAAGTAATTCTTCGTCTCTTATCAATCCATAGGACTCAATGCTAGTGTCGAATAATTATTGTTATTAAAAATTATTTATAAATTCATATTTCTACAAATATATAAAGTAATTATTTAAAAATAAGCACAAATAATAAATATAATAATTATTATATAATTATAAATTATTGTTACTCCCTAATGGCACCTAAAAGGAGAGGGGACGATTGGGTGTTCACATAATTCAATTTTTTCTAACCAATGTACTCTATTAACAACTATTAATATAAATAAATATGAGAAAATTGCTTAATATAAATTATTCAAACAATTGAACGATAATTTAAAGAGGATAGGGAGGAGAGAACGCAAACTGATTTATAGTAATCCGACAAACAACCCTTACCTAAGTTCACTCCTAAGACTCTTCTTGGAACTCCACTAGAATTTACCTTTCAAGAGAAAGAATAACTATTGTATAATCTTTCTTTGTAAAAAGAAACCTTTTTTACAATATTCTTCCAAAATGAAGAGGAACCTCAATGTCATTTTTATCACTTTAAATAAAATAATATATTGCTCCAACCAAATATTACAACTCAAAATATCTCACATTATCACTTGATAATTTTAAAATGGCTCGCACACATAAATATGTCATAATGATGCTCAAATGGTTAATAGAACTCTTTGAAATGTGTGTATACAATATCCAAAACCATCTTGATGCTAAAACTAATGAGAAAAACCTATTTATATTGTTTTAGGACCTAAAATAGACATTAGAGCCAAGAACTAGCTATTATAGAGACTATATGCAGTACACTAGTTGACCAATATGTATTTACAATACCAAATTTACTAATTGTTGGACATTGATCTACCAATACACATATTGTTAGACTAATACATCAAACAATGTTGCTAAAAGCTCACATTACTTTAAATTTAACAACTTTAACTTATATTGGCCAACTAATCATCCTAAAAGCATGATTTTAACACCTTCAAATGCTCAAACCCAATTTGATTAATGCAAATATGAATTAAACACGTCCTAAAATGTTTGCCAAATTTTGTTTTAAAGATCAAAAGGCTTTTATATAAAATCTAAAAGCTTTAATACCTCTTGATGAATGAAATGACTCATGTAATGAAGTTAAATGAAATGTTTACGCATGATGAGCCTTTTATATCATCAAATTAACAAAATAAGATTGCAAATAATAGTAAAAAATGTAAGACGGCCTTGATGAGCCTTGATCATCTTTGTTCTTATTTTGATCTACATTTTGTCAAGGGGAAACTTCAACTTCTCTTTTTTAGCTTCATACATTATCTTTTTTAGTTTATGATTTCATTTTGTTATAATATTTCTTTTTATCAAGATAATAAAAACATTAGTAGTAATTATGATTTTTTATGATCATTAATTGGAGCCTCCTTTGGTTCAAAAATTATTATAACATATATATATCTATCATCTTATTTATTATATAATAAAATATAATTTTAATGGAAGACTTAATTTACTACTTTTTAAACTAATTAATATATTATATTGAATATGATAACATTATCAATTTTAATTAAAATTTTATATTACATATTAAAATTTGTGAAAGCTTTTTTATAGATATAATGATACGTAAATATGATAAATCATATTATTATTATTTCATTTACTAATAGTAGAATCAATCAAGTTAAGTATCAATTATTTATAAAATATGTATTTTAAATAAAAATAAGAAATTGATAATTTTATTTGTATTATTATTATATAATAAATAAAAATAAATATGCTTAATTTACTTTTATACTATAGTTAACGAATATATTATGAACATCTATTAATATAACTATTTTTAATTTTAACAAATAAATTAATATTCAGTATTATTATATTTTAATATAAGTAATAATATTTAAATATAAAAACTAATAAAATCAACAAATCAATCTATTTGAAACATGTAGTTTGCTAATTCTCAATTATCTTATATAATATGATTCTCTACGTATAGTGTCACGTGTTTGAAGAAAGAAAAGAAAAAGGTTTTGAAAATTGTTTGAAAAAAGAAAAGGCCAAAATATAAACAAATACTTGTATAAGAAAAGAAACACTATAATAAGATAAGAATAAGGAAATTTAAAATCAAAATCAAAATTAATTAATTAAGAATTACCAAAAATAAAAAATAAAATAAAAGGTAAAGAATAGAAATAAACGGTAAAATAAGTAAACAAGTAAGAAGAAAAATAAAAAATAAAATAAATGGTAAAATAAGCAAATAAGTATTCCTCTAAAGTTCTAATTTAACATTGACTCCTTTTTTTCATTTCATCTACTAAAGCAATGTCATTAGCAAATAACATATACTAAGTTATATATCCTTAGATATTATTAGTGAGCTCATCCATTACTATTGCAAATAAAAAGGGGGTCAATGATATATTTTATAAATGATTAATAATTAAATTAATTAATCATTATATTATTAAATTAATCTATAAGCTTCTTATTATTTTATTGATTTATCATATTTACATTGTTTTTACTTATACAAAAATTATAAAAAAAATTAATATGGAATGTTAATTAATTTTATTAGTCAACTTAACATGATAGTAAATTAAATCTTTCATTAATTTTTAAATATATTATGTAATAATATTGACAGATAAGATTATTAATTTCTCATTTTTCTTAAATTTTTATTTTAAGTAATTAATAATAATCTTATTTATTATATTTTATATTATTTACTTATACTAAATAATATAATATTATTTAGTACGAAATACCGATTCATTTTATTGCATTTAATTAACCTTATTTGTAATATCTAGCAATAATTTAAAATATTTATTAGATTTATATAATATTAAAAAAATTATATTAAATTTTTTATTATTTAATAATACTGATAAATAAGATGATAAATTTCTTAATTATATTCTGTTATAGTTCACATTTTTAAATATACAAAATAAATATTATTAATCAATAATTATTCATTAACTTTTTCTTATATTATCGGTTGTTATACTTGGTATTGATGTTAATTCATTTTTTTTGTTATATTGGTCTATTGGGCTTAATGCTAACGTTGGCCAAATTTTCATGTATTATATATATGTTATATTTAATAGCAATGCTAATTAATTATTTTTTCATATATGTCCATGAGATCAATACTATGTATTAAGTAATTTTTCATCTCTTATCAATCTTTAAGGACTCAATGCTAGTGTTTAACAACTATTATTATTTTAAAATTATTTGTAAATTCGTATTTCTACAATAATTATTTAAAAATAAGTATAAATAACAAATACAATAATTATTATATAATTATAAATTATTGTTACTCCCTCGTGGCACCTAAGAGGGGAGGGGGAAATTGGGTGTTCACAAAATTTAATTATTCTAACCAATGGACTCAATTATCAACAATCAATATAAATAAGAATGAGAAAATTGTTTAATATAAATTAATCAAACATTTGAGCAATAATTTAAAGAGGGTAGAAAGGAGAGAATGCAGGCTGATTTATAGTAATCCGACAAACAACCCTTACTTATGTGCACTCCTAAGACTCTTCTTGAAACTCCACTATAATTCGTCTTTCAAGAAAAAGAATAACTATTGTACAATCTTTTTTGGAAAAAAAACTTTCTTATAACATTCTTTCAAAGTGAAGAGAAACCTCAATTTCACTTATATCACCCCCGAAATACTATAATATATTACCTCAACTAAATATTACCACTCAAAATATCTCACCTTATCACTTGATAATTTCAAAATAACTCACTGACATAAATATTTCAAAATGATGCTTAAATGATTGAAAAAATTCTTTGAAATGTGTGTATATAATATCAAAAACTTTCTTGATGCTAAAACTAACGAGAAAAATCTATTTATAGTAATGATACGTAAATATAATAAATCATATTATTATTATTTCAGTTACTAATACTAAAATGAATCAAGTTAAATATCAATTATTTATAAAATATGTACTTTAAATAAGAATAAGAAATTTATTATTTTATTTATTAGTACTATTATATAATAAACAAAAATAAATATGCTTAATTTACTTTTATACTAAAGTTAACGAATATGTTATGAACAGTTATTAATATAACTATTTTCTATTTTAACAAATAAATTAATATTAATATAAGTAATAATATTAAAATATAAAAACTAATAAAATCAACAAATCAATCTACTTGACACATGTAGTTTACTAATTCTGAATTATCTTCTAGAATATGATTCTCCACGTAATCACGTGTTTAGAAATTATCATGTAAGTTTGAAATTGATGACATAATTTAAGGATTGATTTTGAATTTTTACAAAATATACGATTTTTTTAAAAATTTTGATGGTAAAAGATTAAGGCTTTTTACTAGTTATCAAAGATATAAACATGAATATATTCACTTAAATTTTATCAAAATTTGATTTTTTTTTGAAATTGAATAAAATTATTTGGAGAGACATGGAACTTTGCTAGCTGTCAGTTTCGTTTCAAATCTGGACACCCAAGGATTAGTAGATTCTTTCTTACTTTGACTTTAATTAAAATGACAACTGGAGTAGGGAGGATGTGGAAGAAAATGATGTTGCCGGTGAGATTGGTAAACAAACCCAACGTGGAAATCTTCCTTGTGAATCTTGAGACATGCAAGCTTTTCTTTTAAGCCAAGCATCTAATTATATATACCCCTTGAGCCTTGCAGCAGGTCATCACTCACCACGTTGTCCAGTTATGTTGATGTTCGGTTTCACAACGAAACTAAATTTTCCCGGGTTAGATTCAATTTTTATAAAATTTAAATTCATTCAAAAGCTTAGACCAAATTCAAATTCATATTAACTCATAAAATACAAGACTTGTATTATTAGTCAGTTTCAAGGATTGAATGCTTAGACCACTTGCATACCTCTTTCCATTTTACTTTGGCTATAATATGAGTGCTTGCTAACTTTACATAGAAATCTTTTCATCAAGCTTGTCAACGAGTCGGGTTAGGACCGAGTCCTAAGAAAAGTTCGAGCGGGCCAAAAATGGTCCGTGGCTATGGGTAGGCTGAGACCAACTAGCCCGTCAGCGGGTCCATGGCCCCGCTCGGGCAACTCGTCAGGCCTCAATTGACCCAGTCATTTAATATATTTTCAAAATTTTTATTTTAAGACAATTTCAAAAAGTTGTAGTTGTATTTTTTAAATTTCATAAATTATAAATTATAACATAATCATTTACAGTAAAATGTAAGATAAAATTACCCATAAATTATACAAAAATATTTATATAAAATAAAAGATATAAAATACGAATCAATTTATATTTATTAAAAATATATAGCAATGATAATATTGTCATAATTATTCTTTGTATAAACAAGTAAATTTAAATTTTTGTTTCATTTTTCATATTTAGACAATATATACATTATGCATATATGTATTTATATTAATCTTAAAATGAATTAATCACTTTATTAATCCTAAATGTATCAATTCCAAAATAATATAGAAGTAATTGAGTTATAAAAAGAAATAAGTACAGATATTTGTGTTAAAAGTCATTAAGTCGGGTTTATATTGAAGGGTGGTACATACATTTACATATCATTAATGAGAAAATATATTTTAAAATTAAAATCTTGAGATGCATTTATTGGTATGATTAATTAGGAAATTTAATTCAACTAATTAGAAATTTGTATGAAAAGTCATCAAGTTAATAGTTATAGTTAAGAGTTTCAATTCAATTAATTACAAATTTTTAATTTACTTAAATAATTTATGAATTATTATAAAAATTGATAAAACCAAATCCATTAACTATAGGAAATTTTACTGTAGATGAATGATTATTTAAATCATTTTACAAAAAAAGCTACAATTTACAAAATCAGCAGTTGGATAGACTGGAGAGTGGAGACTAAGAGAGCATCATCTAATTGATTAATTATATTTGTTGGTAAGATCGTCAACAATTTGGATCCAATCATCTGTATGTATAAACATTATATTTAGTAATATAATATTAAAATAAAAACAATATTTAGTGATGTAATATTATATAAAAAGAAATTTAAAAATACCTTCATCTTGATATATTTGATCAAAATAATCCGCAATTGGTCGATTAATACCTATGGCTGTGGGAAAATAGAAAACACAATATTAAGTAAGATAATATAAAGGTAAATAAAATACATGTATTAAAACGAAAAGATTTTACCATCAATATCTTCATTATTTAACCAACTTTAAGTGCATATAAGAGCTTTCACAGTGCGATAATAAAGTCGACCACGATGAGGAGTAATGACCCGACCACTAGTACTAAATGCAGACTCTAAAGCAATGGTTAATGACGGAATAACTAACAAGTCCCGTGCAATGGCTTACAAAATCGGATAATTATGTGCAGATATCCTCCACCATGACATTATATCGAACGACTCACCTTCAGTTTTAGGAACACAATATGTGGAAAAATATTTATCTAACTCCATCGTATTATAAGAAATCCTAGCCCTTTTCTCTTTCAAAAAGTTTGAAAGAGAATTTGTCAATAATGGGTAAGAAGAAAAGGTCGAACTTGAAGTTGAAACTGAAGTTTGAGTTGAACTGCTTGCATCTCGATCATGAGTTTGTTGCATTATCACTTCATAATCATGAAACAATTAATACCATAATTGTTTCATGGTATGTAGACGCTTTTAAGCTTCAGCATTTTACATTGCATTATAAATATATTCAACCCCGTCCATCTTGTATCTCAGGTCTAACACATACAATACTGCAATAGTATCTCTAACCTTAGACCAATAAGAATTAAACTTTTCCTTTATACACTTTGCCATAGTCTGAATCACTATATTGGAGTCAAACATCCACAATGATAAAATATGCTTTATGTTGGACATAGTGCTAAAGATATGGTGCGAAATTGGATATTTTGTTCCTGAAAATAATTCAGTCCAATTATTGAATAATTTCAACTTCATAAAAAGTTATCTAGCCAAGTCCCATTAATCCTCTGATGGTACATAGGTATACTGAGAATCCCTTTTGTCTAGTCTAATAAATAGTTGAGCATATAGGATTGTTGACTCCAACATCTTAAAGGTTGAGTTCCATTTTGTAGGGCATTCGAAAACCAACTTCTTTGTGCAAGGAATGCCTAAATTTGTGCAACATCTTCAAAAGTTTCAACTCTTTTAGGAGTTGCACTACAATAGAAAACACTATCACCAGTACATCCTATTGCTTCCTTTATCGTCTCCAACCCAACCTTCACAATGAAGTTAAGAATATGTGCAAAATAACACATATGAAATAACTTACCTTCATCCAATAAGCTCCCAACTCGCATCTTACCCTTTAACTTCTTAATCATAGCATCATTTATGCTACAATTATCGATTGCGATGGAAGATACTTTATTGTCGATGTTCAAATTCATCAAATAGTCTTTCAACACGTTTGCCAATTTTTCACTTGTATGCGATGCAACACATAAATGAACCTATCAAGAAAAAACATACCAACATAAATCATAAATTCATAAAATAATGAAAAAAAGAAAATGATAAAAATATTAAAGAATATAAATTACCTCAAAAATCTATTGCATAACTTCCAATCATTATCAATAATGTGTCATTAACGCCATATAACCTTTTTTTTGGTTATCGGCTGTCTACATGTCCGTTGTTATGGTAATTCATCCTTCAACACTCGACAATGCTCTTAATGTTTCTCTCTTATTGTCCTTATAAATTTGAAAATATAATTCCTCAATGTATTCCAATTTAAATCTTTGAAAGTCAGTTGGAGTGAATTAAGAAATATTATGAATCTCTTGCTTTTAACCATAGCCAATGGATTTTCATCTCCAATAACCATATTAGCAATCAAAATTCTTGATCTATTATTGTCAAAAGTTGTTACGATTATTTCGTTCTTTCCTTTCATCAAGTTAGGGGTAAAAAAATGTTTAACCTCCTAAAACCATCTTTCTTCTAGTACATGATTTTGTATGTCTCTTTAAATGAGACGTCCCACCTTTCGAACCAGTTGAATACAACTTATGAAAATAATTGCACTATGCTTTTTCAATTACATCGATCGATATAGTCTTCTTAAAATGATTCCAAACTTCACTTTTATGTTGACTAACTTGAGTTTTATTTGAACTTCTATCGTTACTTTGTGTCGGAATAGAAGTTTCCACTTCTACCTCTAGTGGTATATTAGAACTCTCAACTGAAGGAATATGTTCATCCATCTTACAAAAAATATATAAATATTTGAGGTTAGAAATAAAATATTGAAGGCCATAATCTTGTAATAATATCTATTTTTGTTTATTATGAAGGATGTCCTTTATTCACCTGATTCATTCATCCTTATTCTAATGTAGCCTATATATATATGAAGTGAAGGATTTTATGTGAAGTAAAGGAAAACTTCACATAAACCACAGGTTAGAGGGGGAACTTTATACTCAAAACTTCCTAAAATTTGATGGGGTAAGATTATTGTCCACCTCATCTGAGGAGCTTTGACTCAAAAACTCTGTTTGTAACAAACACAAATATAAAGGTCACTTAAAGCCTGATTTTCCCATATTACTACAACCTCCTTCAAGTTAGGATCTGTCCTATGTGTAGCAAAACTTCACCTTGTAATCTTTTTGTTTTTACTAAAATTGAAGTCTTTGAATCTTCATAGACATTTACTACCAAATTTTTATTAGCAATCTCCTACACATGAAGTGATTGTAGTTTAGTTTGACAAATTTTAGTGTTTGATCTCTCTTATAAAGTTAAGATGCCCTTTCCATTTCCAATTTTATGGATGTTTCTAGACATTCTCTTTTATGCAGTTTGAATTATTTAAATTCCTTTGTGATGTAGGTGGAACCACCTCTAGCACGAACTAGATCTGGACCTTTGAGAAAGGTGCAATTAGCTTCTGCATTCAGTAGTTACCTATGGGTGAAGTAGTTGGTGGTTTAAATAACCATGCTAAGTCTCAAATGTATTTTTGAGAATTGTGATCATTTCAGGTTTTTTCAACATTTTTGACAATAATTTTATATTGTCCGTTTCTCTCCACTAAGCCATACTAATCTCAAACATCATACTATCCCTCCCTGCCAACCCCTAAGAAAGCATCATAATGCAACTAACTATAAATGGCAAGGGAAACTACTTTGGAGGTTAAGGTATAAAAAAGGAATAACAATTTACAGGAAAAGAGAAATCGCCAACAAAAGTTTCATCAACATTTTAGAGATACGGCATCACCTTCATGGAAAAGCGGAATCATCAACAACCAAAGTTATATATGAAGAGGAAAGAGAGTAACAAAGAAAGGAAACAGAGCATAAGGGGAAAGATCTGAAGGAACTCATAAGATTATATATGGTGAGGCTAACGGAACTAAAGGCCCCTTGGGTGACCAAGGGAAGGTGGCTAACTCTTCTGTAGAAACTGGAGATGAGGGTGACAGAAAAGACAATAATTATCAATCATTCAGCCCACACTAATGGTAGAATTATGGTAGCCTTTGATCCTAAATTTATAACTTTGGTGAGTAAGACACTCTCCGACTAGTACATCTATTGTGATCTTACTCTGAACATATCTCAAAAACATATTAATGTCACAATGATATGTGGAGCTAATTGGGAGTTTTAAAGATGCAGGCTATGGTTAGATTTGGAGAATATCAGCACAACTTGGGAGTTTTGGACCTGAATAGTTATAAGTGTGTTTTTCCCAAACCAAGAAAACTCTAAAAACATTTTTAAAACCCCAAACTGGCTATAATTACATCAACAACCAAAGTACTGGATGAAACCAATACCACCAGGAAATAATGACAATTCAGCAGAGTGGTCGGTGGATCAAACGAACCAACTAAATGCATCTAAAAAGCTTAACCCTCCATTTATATAGCCAACCTGGTCTCAACAACCAGCAATTCAGAATAAATGTTACTTTAACAATTCTAATAACCTTTTAGCTGTCTCAGTTATATTCCCCAAACTTTACATCTTTATGTTGCTTAATTATATGCATATATAAATGATACAGAACACATTACAATCACATTAGACATTACAAACACATTCCAATCTTAAAAAGATGGTTTGATTAATATCTGCGACATTTCATCAAACACATTACAAGCATTATCCTATATTCCCAATATTAACATACAAAGTTCTCAAATTAGCCACATCACATGTCAAGACAATAAAAAAACCAAAATGACGAAGAGGGCATGAGAGCTTACCTTCGACGTTGCCGCGACAGATGATATGTGAACAAGAAGATAGAAGGAAAACTGAAACGAAGAAGATGGAGGCAGGCAGGAGACGGTGCGAGGGAGGGAGGCAGATCACAGATAGAGCTAAAGCTGGGCGACTCCCACCTGAGCTTTGTTTATCAGAGGCAAAATGACGTCATTTTTGCTTGCAAAAAACGATTCGTTTTGCCTCGTTTTTTATTAATTTTATAGTTGCAAAATGAAGTCGTTTTACTTTTAAAGTAAAATGATGTCGTTTTATTGGTCTAAACTAATAATGCTGCCATGATCAAAATGACATCATTTTGTAACAAATAAAAAGACGTCGTTTTGTTCATGGTTGCGGGTGGGCCATGGGCTAAGGTGGCTGAGTAGGCTCGGCCTGTAAAACCATGGGCCATATCCAACCAACCCGTGGCTCGGCCAGTAGACTGATTTGACCGAGCCAAACCCGTTGACCATAGGTCGGGCTAGGCTAGATCGGTTTTGACAAACCTACTTGTAAGACCTTTTCATACCCTTAGGCATCCCGCTAATAATTTCCTACAAAACTTTAATCTCTCACCTAAATTCAATTCACCAAATGACATGTTAAAATTTTCCCATCAAGATTATCTTCCAAGTCACTCACATCTACCAAACTAAGTTCCTCAGAAATCCAATATGCCAAAAGTTCAATATTGTTAATACAAATTGGATCTAGTGAACTACTTCTTCTATTAAGAGTCCTAGTAAACAATAAAATTTAATTATTAAAAACTATAAAAATTATATATAAATTAATAATGATAATGGAATACATTTCCCGAAGCTTTAAATTATAATGAACAAAGACTAAGTCATTCAATCTCTTATGCTCTAATCTATTCATTTTCTTAGAATGGATGAATTCAAATATGCTACAATTTCTTTCATAGTCTGTTGCACTCACATATTAACTTAAAATTTGAATTGCAAACCTTTGCAATTATGAAACGCCGGTTTCGAATTGATCCCACTAAAAACTGTAAGTCTTAAGATAACAAAAGTAGCATTATAAACAAAATAAAGTGATAATTCACTACAAGGAAATAGTGAATTACAGACGGACATTACCGACGGAAAAAATCAATATACTGTCGGTAAATAACATTACCGACGAAAAAAACCGACGGCAGAAAACGTTGGTGATTCAGCCGTAGCTAAATTCACCGACGAACCTTTTACGTACCGTCGGTAAACTTACCGACCGACGAGGCTATCCATTGGTAACATCAACAGAAACGTTACCGACTGTCTAATATATTCCGTCGCTAAATTTACCAACAGGTGACATACTCGTATGTAAATTTGTCATCGTACAGTCGGCAAACGTGCCGACGGTAAGATAGTCCGTCGCAACTTAACTCACTATTACCGACCGAAAATAATATATACCGTCGGTAATATTGAGTTGTTTAGCAACGGCAAGATTGTATTGTTCCGTCGGTAAAATTTTGTTTTATATTTTTTAAAATTAAATATTTCCATTATATTTAAA
>JANIIA010000001.1:17104301-17115048 GCA_027478495.1 Erythroxylum alaternifolium
AAGGATAGGGAAGGAGCTAAATGAGAACGATTAGCAACCAAAACCCTATCCTGAGGAACCTCACATTGAAGAACCACATGTGCCATCAGAAGATCATAATTTTGTCATGTGAGGAGAAGCAACCATATCAACCTGAGGAGTACCTGATGAATATTTGTGCTGAAACTTTACAAAGTGATGAGGAGCTTGAGAATTTTGAGGCCAATCCTTAAGGAGTTGCTTGTGTCGAAGAAGTTGAGGAGGAGCTCGAAGTTAAAAAGGACATATCATTTACCTCAGAGGTAAGTACTGAGTCCATAATTATTTTTGAAATTAATTCTTCACCTTTACATAGTAGATTGAAGGAACTAAACGAGGAAGAAAAAGGTAAAGAGATGTTCGAAATATTTCCCGAGTGTATGGACTCAGTCGAGATTGAAAGTCTAACGATAGGGAAGAAGCTAAATGAGAGCGATTATCCACCTATCTTGAGGGACCTCACATTGAAGAACCATATGTGCCATCAGAAGATCATAATTTTGTCACGTGAGGAGAAGAAGAAGTCGAGCCAATTTTAAATTTTCACATTTATTTTATTTTTTATGCATGTGTGTTTCTTTGTTGGTTTATTTTTGCTTGTTTTGAAGTTTTCAATCAAAATGAGAGAAAGAATTAAACAAAAAAAGAATATTTTCTCATTTTCTATTGCTTCTAGGATTATTTAATCATGAGTAGAGAATGAATTGACTAGAGAATTTCATAGCAACTTTGGCATGTACTTTTGCACTTGTGATTGGTTGATGTGCATTATCTTTAGAAGAATAGTGACAAGTAGTAGACAAATTTGGTGAGATTTTAAGCCTTATTAGACTGAAATATCCATATCAGTCTCATTATCTTTTGATAATGTGTGACCTTCATGATATGTACATCCTGATTTTGTGTTAAATTTCTATTCGAGACCACATTTTTATCACATACATTAATATGGATATGATTAGGCATTCTTTGTTTTTCATAAACTACTTTAGCCAAATAGTCTGCCCATTATATGATTTTCCTTTTTGATAAGCCCCTTTGAACCTTATTAGATTTTCTTTTTATATAAACCACATTACATGCTTTATACTTAACCAAATGTCCTATCCAAGCCATAAACATTTGTGATTGTTGAGTTTGTGGATTTACAAAATTCTAAGTGTAGGGGTGTATATATATGAGGGTTGGTTAATGTTGGGATGTTTTGTTATGTCTTATGATTGAAATTCCTATGTTAATATAATTTTTTAATGTTAAAAAAAGAAAGGAAAAGTAAGAAAGAAAATAGAAAAGCACAAGAAAAAAAGAGAAAAAGAACAAAAATGAAAAATGTTTAAATAAATGTATCTAGGAATAGGTGCATATGTGTTGAAAAGTTGTTTATGATTAATACATTCTCTTAAAGTTGTGATGAATGAGTTATTTGAGTATGTTAAGCATGAGGTAGATGTTGGCTTGGAAGATTTACTCTTGTGGTTTCAATATATTGTTGGCATAAATTGTATGAAGGATTCCTTCAGATTGGTATATGCTTCATGTGGTTGGTGTGTGAGAGTTGAATGGGTTGTGAAATATAAACGTTACATTCATCATAGTTGACATCACCCAGTTTTTGATGAGTGTTGCTTTATTTCACTAGCTTTAATGACTTTCATGCTACTTGACCTAAATACATCTCAACTTACCTTTGCCCATATTACAAACCTGAAAAGTCCTTTCATTTATGATTTTGCATGTGAACATTAGTGGTGTAGAAATAAAATGATATGCAAAGTTGTGGATTGTTATGATCATGAATGGTGTTGAGTGTACCTATAGATATATTTAGTTAAACACATTTTCTGAGTCTACCATTAGATTGCTCAGTTCTTGAAGTTATTGAATGTTGATTGATCATAAGTAGAAGCGTTAAATGTTAAATTCTTGCTATGATTTTTAAAAGTCATCCATCTTTGTTTATGATTATGTACTCTTGGAAAATATAGGAATTGAGTAAATGTTTAGGGTCTTTGAGCTTAATTTGGATGTTTTGCCTAAGGACGGTCAAAAGCCAAGTGTGGGGGAAATTGATATGTGTTTAATTATTGATACATTTAATCATTTACACTTAGCGATTAACGATACAAAAATGCTTAAGATACTCAGTTTAATTTATATAATTTTAGGTACAATTTGAAAGCAAAGAAATTAAAGTGAGTCGAAAGTACTACATTTGGGTTGTTTTTTAAAGATTAATTTTTACTTGTCTTCATGGTACAAGAAGAAGAAAATTAAAAGACAAGAAGAAAAACAAAATCAAAATACAAAGAAGAAGAATTAATAGTGCTTGTTGGAAAAATGAAAAAAAATTAATAGCAACTGAAGAAGAAAACGACAGAGCATGAGGAGAAAGCCATGAGAAAAACGACAGCATAAGCATCAAAATGTAGTCTGTGTTTTACGTAGGCGTTTGGCCAAAGAGAAGGTGTGTGAGGTTTTAAGTTAGATGTAGAGTAGCTTGGGCCACTGAAGTTAATTTGTCACATCAGCTATAGTAGAGAGGAGTAGAGATAGAAATAGAGAAGAGTGGCAGTATAGAGGGAGCTTAGTGCAGTAGAGAACAAAGAAAAGAAGAGTGAATAATAGGTGGACCAAAGAGTTCAATTGTAAAATTGGTGAACAATAGCTAAGAAGAAAGCTTATGGCAATGAGAAGAGAACTGAAGAGTGTTTCAGTTAGGAAAATTTTCATGAAGGCTAAGTTCTCGACACTAGTTTGGTGGTGACATCGATGCTGACAACCCGAGTTAAACATTTTTGTATTATTTTGTTGTTTGTTTATCTCATTAGAAATTGATTATGTTCTCTTGTGTGGATTGATTGGGTATTTGAATGATGATGATTTTAATTCTCTATTGAATCGTTTTTTATGAAAACCTATTTCTATAATCGAATGCAATATGTAATCCTTGTATTCCTGATTGATGTGTACCAACTAATGGTTCCGAATCATTAAAGATATCATAACATAGGTTAAATAATCTGAGCTTGTGTGATTATTACCTAAATTGGTCTATTGTTTTGATTCGTAAGGCGGTTGTCCGAATAAACATAGAAAGCTTATTCTAGGTTTCCTAGTAACTAGGGTTAATTAACGAGCGCTTCGTAATTAACTAAGATCTAGGGAAAAATTGGGATTAACAAAACTTGTTGTTAATCTATGACTGATAATTGCTAAGAGGGATAAAAGAATAACAAATCAATGAATTATGCTTAAATTGGGTGTAGGCCGAGATTGAACCAAAGAACCAGATCCCTACCGATTTCCCTAATTTTATCATTTTTTGCATGTTATCTTTAATTTTTTTTGCATTAGGTTAGTTTTATTTTATTTCTTATTTCAAAAATCCAAAACCCCCCTTTTTCCTAAACACCGATTAGTTTCATTTCAATAACTTTTTACATTTCTCTTTGGGATCCACCTAAACTCACAACTGCTATAATAGTAGTCTAGTTATTTTATTTTGACTAGCGTTACGATGCGCATTTCACTTATTAACCTAATATTTTTAAGTCTATTTAGGTATCAACTCTCATTTTGAAACTTAACACAAATTTCTTTATTAAACTCTCGATTCAAATTAAGTATAAGCACAACAAATATTGCAGAGTAGTAATATATTGAATTCAACAAGGTAAAATTTATAGAAAACAATTCAAGGATAAAACCCTAATATAGATTTAGCAATCCATAATCACTCTCAAAACATAAATATTTAGATATATGGAAATGAAATCGAAAAGAGAAGAGAATGAAATCATTTTGAAGCCTTGATCTGGAAAATCTGGAAAGTTAGAGTTAATCTTGATGTTTTCATTTTTGATACATAGTGTATCTCCAAAAACCTCCTAATTGTGAGTTTACACAGTCAAAGCTTACACGGGCACATATATGATCATTTATGTTAACATACATAAGTGCGTATCTTCACACGGGCATAAATAGGGTCTTTAATGCTCCATACATTTACAATGACTTACGTGGTACCCAGTCATGACTGTAAAAGTTAAAGGTTGCTTCAATGCTTCCATTATATGCCGCTATTTCACCTAAATTCTTCTTCTTTTGGTCTGTGAAGGCAATTATCACCCAAAAATACACTTAAGCAGAATATGTACTACAAATATCATAATAATAAGCAAAATACACTAGATATTCGTATATAAATATAGTCAATTTGATTTTTTTCACCTAATGTAAGAAGCGACAAGGAGAATGGAGTATTAGAGAAAAACTTGATAGGGTATTAGCCAATTAGGACTAGCTAATCTCTTTCCCTAATTGCTATGCCTCTTTTGTTAACCCAAAGTTCTCAAACCATGGCTCCATCAATGTATAGAAACTCATTCACATTCGAGTAAAGAAATCAATTTTATAACTTTATAGTAAAGGCTATTCTTAAAGGGAACATGAATTAAGGGCGTATATATTATTTATTTGTATGAAAAAGTTGGAAATGGTGAAAAAAGAACTGAAATCTCATAACCTTTCTAGATATAGGGATAGGTAAAAGAACATTGAAGATATCAAAGCTAACCTACTTTCCACATAACATTACCTGTACTCAAATCTAGGAGATGTTGTTTTGTTGAAAAAAGAAAGAGGAACTTTGAATACCTTTTATAATGTATTAGAAGTCTATAATTCCTTACTAAAGGAAAAAGCTAAAACTTTATGGCTAAAAGAGGGTGATAAAATAGAAGTTTTTTTTCATAACTCTATCAATGTAAAATAAAAAATCTAAATGGAATCTCCTCAATCTTGAAACAGGATGGTAAAATATTTTCCAACTGGAAAGAGATTAGCTAAGAGGCATTCTCTTTCTTTAAGAATACTCAGGGATCCAAAAGACTATGCTCCTTATCCCTTATCCATTTAAAAAGCTTCATCTATAAATAATTTTCAAATTTTGAAATTATAAAAAATTGTAAGTAATTATATCATTCTTCATAATAGTCTTTTTCATTTTTATATTGAGAAACTATATTTTCAAAATATTTGATCTTAGTGAATATTCAAATACAAGTAATACATTGATTATCCATATATATCAATTGGTTAGTCATATATATGAGTTTGATAATGATTATTAAAACGAATATAAAGTTGTTTTAATTCATCCTTGTTTTGATTATATAAGGTTGTAAGATTATGAATAATATTTTGAAATGTTTGAAGGGTATGATTAAAGGCATGAATATACATAACAAAATTATAAGTATAGGTAAATGTTTCAATACATTTTTTACTAAGCTTTATTTTCTTTTCGGTATGTATAATTAATAAATGGATAAACCTACAACTAATACAGACAGATATAATGAAATTAATAAATGTTATTAGAAAGAAATATTTTATCAAGAAGATATTACATAAGGATGGATCATAAACCGTAAATTAACAGAGCATTAAAGAAATCAATAAGATCACTTGAATTTAAATAAGTAAAACTAATAGATAAAAAGATAAAAATAGGTGTAAGATAATAATGAAGTAATATTTGAAGGTAAGTTATAAGTGATGAAAAAATAAAAACAGTATTTAACATACCTATTCTCGTTTCCTCTTAAGCACCAATCCTCAGGCTATGAGAGAGAGAAGGAATGAAAAACGAAGTTTTTATTTTCGCATACTAGCAGAAGGATCAGTCTTACATTTTATAGAGAGGCTTAAGAGCTAAAGACTGAAAAGAAAAAAGGACACATAATGACAAACCTTAGAAAGGAGCGTCGGCCACAAGAAAAAAGAAAAGATGCTAAAGTACAATAATTAAAAAGAGAAAAAGATGGTCGGCCATAACAATTAGCCATTGTACAATAGTATAATAATTACATGGAATAATTATATAAAATAGTAGCTACAATACATTTATTCTTCGATTATCACATCTTTTGAAGAGCTATCTTCCTTGATGGTTGATGGAGATGGACAATATGAACAATTGTGAGTCAGATGATACTGTATTTGCTTACAAATAGACTATTTCCAATTAGCAGAGAGGACCATGAAAGCTCCAGTAATGGTTGAAAATTGGGTTTCAAGGTGTTTAATGAGTTATAGTGTTTCGATTGTAATTAGTTTTTTATAAGCAGAAGTTATTAAAAGATTGGGTCCTCGATAACTGAGCTTAATCAAAGATTCTGGATTGATTTTTAGACATTGTTGGTAAAATCCTTCTAAACATTGGAGATTGAATTGATTAATCAAATCCCAAGTAACTTCATACTGAGGAGGTTTGTCAATAGGTGGATAGTGTCCATTACTAATGCCAACTTGGATAAATGCAATTTTGGTTAATAAAATGGTGGAATCCTTCAAATTTTTAGCTTTTTGAAAAATGAGATAATTGCTGAATACTTTGATGAAAATCTGTCTTTCTTTGGCAAATCGATCCTTGTAATTTTTTTACTACAGTAGTGAATCTGATAGGAAAATCGGACAAGATATTTAAATTTGTTAAATAAATGGTATCGATAAGTCCACAATGGAAGAAAAGATAAGTAGTAAATGCATCGGCTTTAAGAAAGATGATTACTTTGGGTCCATATTTTCCTCTATTTTGTGGGTAATATTGAAACAATTTCTAGGCTTTGGTCTATTAATTGAAGGCTTGAAAACAATCATAAAACATATATGGTGTTATTTTCTTCATTTCATCCTTCAGGGCTTTGGTAGGTATTGTATTTATTTTTTTCCATGTTATGGGTTTTCCTAAGGTTTCCATTTTGGGTTCAGCAGGTTTTTCCAAGACTTGTTTATACTGTGGCTTGAGAACTGGGTTTTTAAATTCAGCCAGGGCTTTTTCTGCTTTGGATTTTATGGAGAAAATTTTATGGAGAATAGAGGGCTTTCCAGTGATGTGTATTGCAGCCTTATGCCATTCGTCATAAAGGCCATCCATAGGTCCATTGAAGATAACATAAGTTTTGTATTCTTTGAAGTCTTCTTGCTTTTAGGTTAAGACGGGTTTAGACTGAGAACTTGATGTACTAGGTTGTGCGGTAGGAATAGAGGTTTGAATAATTTGTTGAGGAGTGATGGGTTGAATATTTGGCAGAGTTTGTTTTTCTAAGAGTTGGATAGTAGCTTTAAGTTAGTTAATTTCTTTGGTAATGGTGCCTACTTTCTATTGTAATTCTAACAACTCTGCTTCCTTGTTCTTTAATGAATCCTTTAAACTTTAAGATATTTGCTTCCATTCTCGAGTTAAAATGTCTGCAAGACTGTTAGCAGTTAAGGTAATATATTGAATTTGAAAATTAAACATAGTTAATTCTAATTGCCATCTAATTAATCTGCCTTGATTATAATTGGTCTTTATATTGTATTTAATAAATCCATATAAATACTTTGAATTTGTTTGAATTAGAAATTCAACAGGTAATAAATCCACTTTCCATTTTCGTAAAGTTTTAATACATGCTAATGTTTCCTTCTCATGAATTGGATAGTTCCTTTCAGTGGGATTAAAAGTCCCATCGATATGTTGACATAATAGATATTTCCTTAATGTGGGTGGTTTTGCTGTAAAGCATCTAACCTATATATCCATACTTGCATCAATCAGTACAAGTAGTTTATCTTTTTTAGAATAATTGTATATTTCTAGTAATTGTTTACACAATTTTTTTAAAAATTGAACATTTTTAGTGTCTTCATCAGTCCATGTCCATTGTTTCTTAGTACTACATTTTAATTGTAAATTTTTTTGTTCGTTAGCTAAATCTTTTAAAAATCCTTGATCAGAAATATAATTTAATAATCCTAAAAATTTTTGTAACTCTTTTACATTTTTTAATTTATTCAAAACTTGTTGTATTTTTTCAAGTATATTTGGTTATATTTTAAGAAATCCATTAGAAAATTCAATTTCTAAATATTCTATATTTTTTGTGCTAATTTTATTTTCTTTTTATTAAGAATTAGTCCTCTTTGATGACAACGGGTTAAAACATATTTTACTTTTTGTAGATAGTCATATTGATCTTTATTAGAAAAATAATAATATCATCAATATAAGCTAATATAAATTTGTCTAGTCCTTTTAAATTATTATCCATAAATCTTTGATAAATTCCAGGGGCTATTTTTAATCCAAAGGGTAATACGTTCCATTGGTAGTGTTTTTGAGGTGGACAAGTCAAGGTTGTTAAAGGTTTGGTATTTTCATGTAATCTTAATTTCCAATATCCTGATTTTGCATTTAAAGTTGTAAACCAATGATGTCCTTTTAATCTATTAATAATATAATCTTTTCGAGGTAATTTATATGCATCTCCAATAGTTTCTTCATTTAACTTTTTATAATTGATTACCATTCATCTTTTACCACGTCTTTGTTCTGAATCATTATTTACATAAAAGCTAGGGCTGAATGTTTACTGGTGCTAGGAGAAATTAAGTATTTTTGTAATGGTTCTGAGCATTCATTAAGAAATTCTTGCACATCTTGTTGAGTACATGATATAGTATTTTTAACGTTAACCTCTTTGGTAGGGTCTTTTAGTTTTTATTTAATTAACTGATTATTTATGTTTTTTAGTAGGATCTAGTGGATTTTCACTACAAACATTTTCAATTAGTGTTTCTATTTCTGTTTGTAATGTTATATTGTTAAGAATATCAAGTTGTAGGTGATTTAGTTTTTCAGTTACAAGTTGTAATATATGGTATGATATATAGGGATTTTAAGAATGATAGATTTTTTATTAATAGATTTTATAAATGGTGTCTTTAATGTTATATAATGTAGATATTGAAAAAAATGGATTATATAATTTTAGAAAATTATTTCCTAATATTAAGGGTAACCCCGATTCTTGTTGGTAAATTGATGGTATTGTAAATGTATAATTTTCAATATGAATATTATTATAATAACTAATATACCATATTGCTTTAATGCTTCCATCTTCTATTCTTATTTGTAATGGTTTGTTTAATTTTTTCCAATTATTTATTACTGTTTTAGATGCTATACAAATAGTAGCTCCTGTATCTATATAAGCATTTAATTTTTTATTCTGAATAATCACTTGAATAAATGTGGCATTCGGATTCAGTTGTTGATTATGATCTTTGAACATTATATTGTTATAATGAGGAAAATGTTGAATCTATTTCATATTCTATTTTTTTAGTTCTAAATTATATTTTAATGTAGAATTTAAAATATTAATTTTTTCTTTGAATTTAGTTTGATTCCTTTTAGGACAATTTTTTGCATAATGAGCTTCTTCTTTACATAACCAACATTTACATTTGGTTTTATTTTAAGGGCAATATTTCTTTTTGGGTTTATATTGTCTATAAGCTTTGCGTCTAAAAACTTTTTTATAGGGTTTTGATGGAAAATGTTTATATTTGTTTACAGAATTTTTTCCCATTTGTATCTATTATATTTTTGTTTTTTACGATTTTTATGATGTTTTGGATAGTTAGAAAATTCACATCCATATCGTTGGGTTACTTCAAAATATTTTGAACAACATGATTGAATATCTTTATGTCTTAATTTTTATGTAATTTTGCTTCTAAACATTTTTGTGATAATACTTCTTTAGTGATTGAAATAGCACTTCCTAAATTATAGGCTACTAAATTAGCATTTTGTTTGATTAAAAATAATTCTTTGACTGTTTTATTAATTGGATAGGGTAGTTTTTGAATAAATATTTGTATATACATTTCTTGTTCAGTACGTGTTAATTTATAATAATGTTTTTTAAATTCACAAATATATTCTTCTAAGTAACAAATATCACAAATACGTATATTATTTAAATTCCATAATGCATTTTTTCTTTCTTCATTTCGATTTCTTGTTTATAAGAAGTTATATCCTTTCTAATAAATTCTTTATAAATTTCATTAGTAACTACTTGAAAGACTTTTATTGGTTCTAGTGCATTTAGAAATTCAGTAGTATTTTTATTTGTACTTTATTATCTAATAAAAATTTTAATACAATACCAGTTGTTTTGTAAGTAATAAAATTCCATAAAGTGCTAATATTGGTTAATCCTTCGAAAGGTTTTTCTAATTGTATTACTAAGGCTAATTTATTAAACTATTCTAATAATAATTTTTCTGGTGAGATTACACAATCGAGATTTAAAATACCAACTGGTCCTAAAGTTATATGTTTTGGTGTGTATTCTGTAGGAAATTTTTTGACGTTATTATCCTTTCTATAATAACTAAAACGAAATAATTTTTCTATTTCTATGGGTTTATAATTCCAATTATATTAATTTTTTTGTCTCTTTTTCATTTTCCTCCACTTTGACTAGTTTCTGGTTGGTTTTCATCTTTTTACTGGTTTGTATATATTTCTTGATCAAATTTATAACCATAAATGATCTCATCTTGGTCAGTAATAGGTTTGATGATCTCGTATTGCAAAGGTAAAGGTTTATTTAAAGTTAAATTATTGATAAGTTGAGTGATTTCTTCAAGTTGCTTTTTTATATCTTTTTTGATATTTACTTGTTGTGTTTCATCATAATCTGTGTCTATAAATTCTATATTCTCCATGGTTTAATTAAAGTAATAGTTGATGGATTTGGAGGCTCTGATACCACTTTTAGAGCTATTTGCTCTTTTTGCTGATTTTTTTTATTATTTCTAAGTTTATATTTAGTATTTTATCAAGTTTTTTATCTATTGAGTCTAATTGTTTAATTAATTT
>JANIIA010000001.1:17153093-17179215 GCA_027478495.1 Erythroxylum alaternifolium
AAGAGTAATATTACAATTACTTATAATAATAATAATATTATTATTATTAGTATTATTATTATTATTAAAAATCAACCTAAGAGCCAAACGCGAGAAAAGACAAAGCCAAATCATAGAAGGTAGGCTGAGAGCACAGATTAAGTCAAGCTTGAAAACAGACACATAACGGAGGAAGAAATGTGATTTAAAAGTAGCAAACCCGAAAAGCAATAGCGGCAGCTTGCAAAGAAAGAGGTCAGACTTGAAGTGTTGCCATGCTTTGTAGACCTGAGGCCCCAGAGAGAATAGCTATTAAAGAGGCATGTAAGTGATAGCGAACGAAGAACCTGGGAAGGAGTGCGTCCAAAGAAATATAAAGCGTTTGGTTTGGACTGAATCTAAAACGAACGCCAATTACTAGAAAGGCAGAAGTTAAAAAGAAGTAATTTCCAACGGCTAGAAAGATGGCCATAACATGTAAGAATTATCACATAGTCACAGTCAAGAGTTTCGAGCAGAAGAACTGAAAAGACAATTGAAGTGCCACAGCCCTATACAAGTGGCCCTGTGTTCCTCGAGTGTGGCGCCGGAACCCAAACTTCACCACACCAGGCTAGTGTACACCAGCCATATCAACCTCTAGGACTTTGAGTGCAAATACGCATGGGAAAGCGTATGCCATTCTATTTGCAGGAAGACTAAAACACAAACCCACACAGCACTACTGGGACTACTTAAAGGCAATGAACGCATAACATATTGTAAAAGGAAGAACTCATTCCTAGCTTGAAATTTGCATGTAAGCTCGATAATATAACAAAAACATATAATCACAAAAGTAGAGGGCAAATAAAACTTAAAAAGGACAGCCATGCAAAAACCTATGATTTTGTACTGATGGAGCGGAGACAAGTTGAAACATCAGACCCTAAAAGGGAAGGATTTTGAACATATACCAGAGATATCAGCAATGCGGAAGACGAAAGCAAGGATCATTCGCTATCTCTCATTATCTGCTAGGACCCCCTCCCACAACTTTGCTTTAAGTATGACTGGAACGGCGACTTGTTGGCCTTTGCGGTGAATTTGGTGGGAGGCTACTGTAACCATATCTGAGGAATTCCAAAGAAGAAAAGAAGAGCAAAACAAATAATGTAAGTGAGTTAAGCAACAGATGACTGATCACTCCATTGTTGTTTCGATGGCGAGTCTACGGAAAGCACAGAGCTCGAGCCTCATTCTGGGAAGGTTTCATAACTAAGAACACCTCTCAACCACAGAGCCAGTTGAGATTGATGAGAACTCACCTCCTCTAACTATCTATTATAGAGAACTCAAATATTACCCATGTTATAAGTTCTCATCAATCTCAACTGGCTCTGTCGTTGAGAGGTGTTCTTAGTTATGAAACCTTAAAGTGATCGGGTACATATATTATTTTATAAATAACATTTATAAATCTATTAAATAATTTAGCAGGATAACCGACACATGCTATATGTCTATTGTGAGTCCTAATTTATGTGACTCGAGCCATTTGACTTCTTAAAAATGAGATAATCTATAGACACATAAGTAATATTCTATCCGGAGTTCTCATAATCAGGTCAATTCAGTGACTTATTCTTTAATAATTACCTACACATTAGTTTAAGTATCTCTATACTTTAATTTATAATATCAATTCCTTTCTTCATAAGAAAGAAACATAATATGTGCTAGTTTTACCGTTTCAACAATATCTCGTCTTGATGAAACTACAACTAGGAACATTTAGGAATAATACATAAGTGTAAATTAAATCTCATAATTATAATCTCATCATAATTTTAATTACACAGTTATTATTCCAAAGATTTTACCTTTATTATTAAAACATAAAATATTAATTAAATTAATACATAAAGATTTAAAAAAAGTCTCTTCATTAATTCAAAGCAATGTCATACATTAATTTGCATCCAATTGATTGGCTACAAGGGTATAAACTAACAATTGTCCACTTGCACTAAAGTCAATCCCCTATGAATCTAATACCATATCTATCCATATGTTGATTATGTCTCTTTTGAGATATGGCTTAGTAAGAGGATCTGCTAGATTCTCTTTAGTGGGAACTCACTCCAATATTATGTCTTTCCGCTCCACTATCTCCTTGATCAAGTGAAACTTCCTGAGTACACGTTTGGACCATTGATGAGACCTGGATTCCTTTGCTTGCACAATAGCACCGTTGTTGGCACTAAAATATATTCTACTTCGGTAGTTGAATTTGCAATGGTTGGTTGTTTGAAACTCTTCAAAATTACTGCACCACTATTTAGAATGAAGATGTACCCTGAATGTGATCTACTATTATTGTGATCTGACTGGAATCTGTACAAGTTTTTGTTTTTCTACTATGTCTGTGATTTGATCACGATTAGATTCCAACAGTGGTATCAAAGCCTCCTTTAATTGTTTCATTTGGATTAGTTACTTGATTCTTTTTTATTTTGATAAAAAAATAATATGTTATGCTTCTGTTTTTCTCTTAATCCGAAGCCATTCATTGGAGTATTTAAGCATGTTTGTTTTTGGAAATTGTTTCCACGACTTTGAAAAGTTTTTGTGTTTTCTACCTCTAGTTTATTTTTGGAAATTGTTTCCACAAACGTATATGTGTATATTCTTTATGCATGTTCTATTTCTAGAATGACTACATATGGAGTCTAAAACCAATTGTTCAATATAGAGCATTAAGAGTATTTTTAAAAATATCAAGCTCTTACCTTACACCACCGCAACCTATATATTTGCAATTGGAGATTTTTTTTCTCTATGTGTGCATTTGTTCCTTGAAAGCATTTATTTTTGCCTCTGCAATATTGTGTTTTTGTAGGGTTTCTAAAATCCATTTTACTACCTGGGTTTATTGTTTGGTTCTGGATTGTGAATTTACATTATGAGTGATGAATCAGTGGCTTGAACGCCATTAATCGAAACTCTCACCAACGGTGTTTTGCTGTTGGTGATGGAAGTGTGGTGACACCACTGATAAGACGATGGGCATTAATCACCCATGAAACATGACACCACAAGCGACGCCATGGATGACATCGCTTGGACAGTCCAAGGAAGCCACAATGGCAGATACAGAAAGCGGCAACTATGATACTGTCTAGTTATTATTGAGGGGGAGCCTAAAAATGTGGAAGAGATAAAGTCACATGAAGATATTGATCTTTGGTTCACAACAATTCAGTAGGAAATGAATTCCCTAAAGAAAAATGAAACTTATAAGTTGGTGAAACTTCCAAAGGGCAAGAAGGCATTGAAGAATGAATAGGTATTTAAGATAAAGAAGGATGGAGATAAGTTAGTAAAGCATAAGGCAAGACTAGTGGTAAAGGGATTTAGACAAAAAAAAGGCATCAACTTTATGAAATTTACTCGCTAGTGATCAAGATTACTTTAATTCGAACCATGTTGGGTCTAACTACCAGCTTAGATCTTAAACTTGAACAATTATATTTGAAAACCTCCTTCTTATATGAATATTTGGAAGAGGAAATATATATGGAGCAACCATAAGGATTTAAGGTTCAGGGCAAGGAAAATCTGGTTTGTAAGTTGAAGAGGAGCTTGTATAGGCTAAAATAGGCTCCAAGGCAGAGGTATTAGAAGTTTAATTTGTTTATGACAAGAAATGATTATAAGTGAACTTTTGTTGATCCTTGTGTATACTTTAAGAAGTTTTCAGTGAAAACTTCATTATTCTCCTTTTATATATTGATGATATACTAATTGTGGGAACAAGATGTTAGGATAATTCATAATATGAAGGAGGAATAGTCTATATCTTTTGGCATGAAAGATTTAGGCCTTAAAAAATAGATTTTAAACATGGAAATAACTCGAGGCAAGAAAAACAGGAAACTGTGGTTGTCACTGGATAGGTATATTGAATGGGTGTTAAAGAGTTTCAATATGAAAAATTCCAAGGTAGTTAGCATGCCACTAGCACCTTGTTTTAAGTTAAGTAATTATGCTTGCTCTTTAACTAAAATCGAAAAAAATGGTATGCCTTATCTTCCACATCTGCTGTTGGTTCCTTGTGTATGTAATAGTATGTACAAGACTAGATATAACATAGGTTATTGGGTTGGTGAGTAAGTACTTGTCCAATCAGCAGCATGTTTATAATGAAGCAGTCAAATGGATCTTAAGATACTTATAGGGCACTTCCAAATAGAGCTTGTGTTTGGTGGTAGGGAGCTAATCCTGGAGCATTATATAGATGTAGATATAACTGGAAATCTTGATAATAAGAAATTCACTTAAGGCTACTTGTTTAAATTTACAAAGCAGCCATTTCTTGGCAATCTAAGTTGCAAAAATGTATAGCTTTATCCACAACTAAATCAGAGTATGTAGCTATTGTGCAAGCAGTTAAGGAGATGATATAGTTGAAATGCTTCCTTTAAGAATTGGATGAGAAGCAAGATGGGTATATAACATTTTGCGATAGCCAAAGTGCCATAGATTTGAGCAAGAATACTATATACCCTTCCCATACCAAGCAAACCGATGTCAAGTGTTATTAGTTAAGATATATGATTGAGGAACAATGATTGCAGTTGAAGGAGATTCACATAAATAAAACTGATGTTGATATGTTTACAAAGATGGTTCCCAGGAACAAGCATAAGCTTTGTAGTAAGCGCACTGGGATGACTCTCAAATATTCATTAGGGTGATTCGAGTCTCCTCCAAAATGGGATAGAAATGGAGATTGTTGAGTATCATGCCCTATTTAGAAGAAAAAAATGAGTTTGAGTGATCTTGGATACTCTTAGGGATTGTAAGAATGATGAACAAATGAAGTCAAGATGGAAAACGGTTGATTTGAAGCCATAATTGAGAGACGCGACCATATAGAGTACAATATGCCTATTTTCTTCACTTACATGACCCTGTGTGAAGGTCATGTACAATACTGTGAATATATATGAGTTAGATGATGACCTACATGGCTATGTAAGATTAGACACACCTATTTCCCTATCATACACGACATTGTGTGAAGACCATATAAGTAACTAAAAACGTGTACAAGTGGATGGCAGGTGTCAAAGACATACACAACCATATAGAAATAGACATGCTCATGTTCTTAGTATACATGGTTATGTAAGTAGATCATATAACTAACTGAGACCATGTATATTTGTGATTTCTTAAAATCTAGTTAGGACATAGTCACCTACATGATCGTCTAAGTGATTATGTCCAGTTCTCTATTTTGTAGTATAAAAGGGTAAATGATGGGATTCATCAAAAAGAGTAAAAATAATTTTAAAAGGAAAAGAAAGAAAGTGAGGGTAAGCACAGAAATCTTTCTCATTCTATAATTGGTAGTTTAACAGGTTGTCTTTTGAGTGGTTGTTTTAGGATTAAAATGAGAATGTTATTAATTTGGGGTATCACTTGTACTAAATACTAAAACTTGGTCAGATTACTTATTGTTATTTTATGGTATAGTTTTGAGAAAAGGCTAATTGCTCAGAATCTTTATTTTGTAAGTTCCTATTTGAATGAGGGGATTTGCTTGTTAGTTTGACCCATAATTTTTCCTCTATATTGGATGGTTTTCTATATATATATGATGTTCAATTTATTTTCTTGTCATCTATATTGTTTGGTTATTTGTGTTTGTGATTGGGTCTTAAGACTAGTTGATTGTTCTTAATTGATGTTGTCGGAGTTGTGATTGGAGCCCAACATTTTCTAGGCCTATGCTAAAGCTTTGTTTGATTTCAAATTCTTCCTCCTTTTGATACAAGCCTGGGGTATATCTGCTCCTATACTTTTTTCTCTTATAATCTCAAGCTTAAAATTGGTACTTAACAAGGTCATGGACATTCCATAAATACAAATCTCACATCTGTATATCTTGGAATTGGTTGACCAGGGAAATAGAGCCACGGACAATGAAGTACCAAGATGTTCCATGAAGTTGACCATTTTATGAAATAAGTAACTATAAGTATAAAGCTTAATTTAATCTTCTGGCGAAACTCATTGTTAAAATAGGCTTTTTAATTTTGGTTCAAATTAAGTTACTAATCAGTTAAAGATAGAACAAAGAACATTAAAAGTCAAAAACTTAGGTATATGTATCAAATAAACTACACGAACTTCTCTTATACTTTCATAAAATTCAAAAATTTTGTGGAACTTCCCTATATTTCATAAAAGATATAAAATAAATCTTTTCCTTTAATTTTTGTTTACATTACAATTTTTGAATACATGGACAACCATGTGATAATTAGTGACTGAGATAATATATCGTATGAAGTATATATGATAAATTTACATAAATTTGAAATATACTTAATTGTTTGAATAATATTAACAATTAAAATGGTCAATTTATTATTTCTATTTATAATCAAATTTTTTATAAATTTAAATTTTATTATTAATTAATTTTTCTTATTGTATCAGTAGCTAAAATTTTTTATAAATTTAAATTTTATTATTAATTAATTTTTCTTTTTGTATCAGTAGCTAACTCAGTATTAATGATAATTAATGTTTTATGTTATAACGGTTTACTATTCTCGAAACTAGACTTGATTAATTTTTCATGTCTTATCGATATTTCAAACTTAATATTAGTGCTTCTTTTTTTTATCATATTGGCCCTTTAGACTCACTCTAATTATTAAGGAATTTTTCTTACCTCATCAGTCAATTCTAGTATTTAATAATACTTATTATTAATAAATTCATATTTTTAAAATAATTATTTACAAATATATAAAATAATAATTATTATTAATAAATTCATATTTTTACAAATATATAAAATAATTATTTACAAACTAAAATGAGCATAAATATTAAATAGTTAATTTTAAAATAACTAATATATTAATTATTAGTTACTAAAATTATTTATCTTATGTATAATTATTTATTCATATTTTTTAATAACTAATAATATGAAAATTTGATAAAATAATAAATATAGTAATTAATAGTATAAATAAATTTATTTTATAAATATAGATTAAAAATAATCATAATGAATTAATTATTTTACTTATTAGTATTATTACATAATAATTAAATTTTAATAAATGACTTAGTTTACCACAATAATAATACATTTTAATATGAAAATATAATAAATCAATTAAATTGTGGTAACAGTTCAACATTTTTTTAAAAGAAAATTGAAAAAAGGTGACATTATTCTTTGTTCTAGACTTTTCTTTTGAAATTTTACCATTTTTAAATTTTAAAAAGTTTTATTTGAGTTCACAGTGTTATGAAGGTAAGAAAAGTTGGCTATGAACATTGCACTTTATCAAGTTGGAGAGATAGGATATAACTAGGCATTAAGTGGCGTTACTCAGATTTCATGTGGCCCATTCCATGCTATAAGCAAAACAATGAGAATGTTCACCGTTTTAATTAGACTTTTTCCTTGCTCAATTGAAATCTGAATTATTATCCATTATTGATTAATAAATAGAGCTACTCTAACTATATTAATGATTGATCAGGGCTTTGAATATTTGCAATATCTATAAATAACTATTGTCGAAGCAATGAGCTATCAGTCGAAGGCTCATTCTTTAATAGGCACGCGGTCAGAGCCCCGGGCTCCTCCCACTACTTGGGAGCTTACGGTTTCATGTTCTATTTCACTCCTCGATAGGGGTTCTTTTCACCCTTCCCTCAAACTAAGAACAAAGCTCATATAAAATTGCAATTAGTTAATTTTCATTTTAGGTTTTATCTTAAAGGCGTTGTATGTTTATTTTGTAATGCAATTTGTAAATCCCTAATGGAATCCTAGAAAAGGCGGAGAATTGGGTGCTTAAAAAATTCAACAACTTTTCTATCTAATATATTCAATTAACAATAATTAATGTAGATAAAGATGAGGAAATTGCTTAATATAAATCAATTAAAAATTGAACAATAAATTAAAAAGGATAGAAAAAAGATAATGCAAATTGATTTATAGAGGTTCTACAAACAACTCTTGCCTATGTCCACTCACATGGCAAAGAAAAACATTTGTACAATCTTTCTTGGTAAAGAGAAACCCTTTTTACAATTTTTTTCTAAGGTGAAAAGAAACCTCAATCTTAATTAGAACCCTCCCAAATGTAATGATAAGTTTCCCAAGCCAAATATTACAACTCAAAGTTCCTTTACTTATTCAGTTGATAACCCCAAAATAGCTCACTCACACAAATATGACATAATGATGCTCAAGTGATTGAAAAAAATCTTCGAAATGTATGAATAAAACAACCAAAACCTTTCTTGAAGTTCTTTCTTTTGGAGAATTTCTTTTTCAAGAACTTCTTGAATTTTTTAGTAATTAAACCAATGTCTTCATCATTTCTTTCACTATTTGATGTATATTCCTCTTCGTTTGATTCTTTCTTTAAGGCTTTAAAGACTAAATTCTTTTAGGAGCGTAGTTCCTTCTTATGTCTCTTGGAAAGACCAAAACCTTTCTTGAAGTTATTTCTTTTGGAGAATTATTTTCAAGAACTTCTTGAATTTTTTAGTGATTAAACCAATGTCTTCATCATTTCTTTCACTATTTGATGTATATTACTCTTCGTTTGATTCTTTCTTTAAGGCTTTAAAGACTAAATTCTTTTAGGAGCATCATTCCTTCTTATGTCTCTTGGAGCCTCATTTTGTATATGAAGAGAAATTCAATCAGTTCCTCCAATAATAGTATTGTTAGATACTTTGCTTTTTGTATAGCAGCCATTTTAGCTTCCCACATATTTGGAAGTGAACTAAGTAGTTTTCTTATCATTTCAACATTATTATAAGTCTTTCTAAGAATTTTGAGGGTATTAATAATATCAATAAATCTATTATGAATGCCTGACATGCTTTCATCGTGCTTTGATTTAAAACAATTCATATTGATGTGTTAGCATACTTACTTGACTCTCCTTTATTGGTTCCTTCATGTGTAATGTCTAAAGTATGCTAACTTTTGTGATCCTTTTCACGCATAAAGGCCTTATTGAATTCATTTCCTCCTAATCCATAAAAAAGGATGTGAATGGCCCTACTATTTAAGGAAACTAATCTATTATTTTGAGATTCCCATTCTTCCTTTAATTTGTGTACCTTTTGTTATCTACAATTTTAGTAGGAATAAAGGAATCATTTGAATTTATTTTTTATAAGTCCACACTTTCAACCATTAAGAAGAATCTCATTCAAGTTTTCTAATAAAGGTAATTGTTATCGTCGAAAAAAGGCAGTCTACTAATGCTTTGTCCCTCTTGGCTAAATGATGACGATGATGCTCCGAAATATGTTGTTATGATCTAATGTCACTTGTTAGTCCCTAATGGAACCCAAAAGGGGGGAGAGGGGAGGTGAATTAGGTGTTTAAAAAATTCGACAACTTTTCTAACTAACATACACAATTCACAATAATCAATGTGAATAAAGATGAAGATGAGGAAATTACTTAATGTAAATTAATTAATCAATTAAAAAATAAATTAAAGAGGATGGGAAAAAAAGAATACAAACTGATTTATAGTAGTTCAAAAAATAACCCTTACCTACATCCAATTTCAAGACTGTTTTGGAATTCCATTATACTTCTTTCGAAGCAAAGAATAACCTTCATACAACATTTCTTAATAAAGAAAAACACTTCTTACAATCTTCATCCAAAGAGAAGAGGAATCTCAACCTTTGAAACACCCCTAAGTAAACCCAATATTAACACTCAAACTTCCTCATTTATTCACTTGATAACTCTAAAATGGCTCACTCACACAAATATGTCACAATAATGCTCAAATGATTGAAGAACTCTTTAAAATATGTGTATACAACACCTAAAACCTTCTTGATGCTGAAACCAATGAGAAAACACCTATTTATAGTGTTTTATGCCCTATTAGCCATTGGAACCAAAAACTAGATGTTACAATGGCTATATACAATGCACTGGTTAACCAATATGCATTAAAAGCTCCAGATGTATTAGATGTCAAAACACTAGTCGACCAGTAGGAATATTGGTTAACCAATATGGCTTATTGGTTTACTAGAGCCAACCAATGTTACAACAAACTCATGGTATATCAAATTTAATAACTTTAACCTATATTGGTCGATTGTTAACCTATATAGATCAACTAATTATCCAAAAATATGAGTTTAACACCTTTAAATGCTCAAATTCAATTTCATTAATGTAATTATGAACTAAACTTCCCAAAAATGATCCCTAAACTTTGTTTTAAAGATAAGGAGGCTTTTATACTAGAAATAAAAGCTTTAATGCCTCCTAATGAATATAAAGACTCGTGTAATGAACTGAAATGAAATGTTTATGCATAGTGTGCCTTTTAAAACATCAAATTAACAAAGTGAGATTACAATTAATATTGCAAACTAAAGAATGACCTTGATAAACCTTAATCTTTTTTGTTTTTGTTTTTATATTTATTTCGATGGTTGTAAACTTCAACTTCTCTTTATCAACTTCATAAGCTATCTTTTTGTGTTTATGACTTCAAATTGTTCTTATATTGCTTTTCATCAAAACAATAAACTCATTAGTAGTAACTATGTTTTATTATCATTAAAATGTTGATTGGAACATCCCTTAGTTCAACACAATTCTTTATTTTTACTATGTTTATCTATTTATAAATTATATGGGTGATTGATATAGTTATATTCACAATAGGGGTAAATTCAATATGGATAAGCATATTTGTAACAAACTCATAAGCAATTTTTCATATGAGTTTGTTAAAGGAATTTACTATTTGATTTATGGGAAAACAATAGCTAATATGTTAAGGTTGTTGCGTAATTTGAAATAAGTATTTATTAAGATAAGTAAATTTGTCATATAAAATCAAGTGTTTGAGATACTTGTGGATTACAGAAAATAGATAGAGCATATGTTGTTGTGACATAATTTTTCAAAAAGGAAATAGTTGAAAGTGAGGATATTTATGGTATTAACCATATGGAGGGTGGGTGTGCTTTGTAAGGTTCAATTTTAGGGTTAGCTAATATTTAGGTTTTCTTTTTGATATATTATATGAAATATTTCAACTTCAAATAATAAGAAAAATGAGGAAGAAGTTGAAGTAGCAGATTGCATAAGTGAAGGAGTAGCTTATCAAGATGGCATTTATAGGGAAAATGAAGGAGGTATTAATGGAGAAAATGAAATATTTGATGATAAGAAAATGAGGAAGGTGCTGATGTATAAGATCTTTAGAGGTAAAGGAGAATCATTTTGCTATATAAGATTGAGCTAGGCATGCTTCTGGTTTAGGTGATAATGAGCTTAGATAAAGCTAAAAATCTATAAGCCAAGGTAAAAAGAGAAGTTAATACGTAGACAAAGGTTGAAGAGGTTAAAAGAGTAGCATATCAATAAGATACAAGTAGATATTGAAATTAAATATGGTTTAAGAATGTGGAAGGATATTGAACATGATGAGAATTTCATAAATTATTTTAAATTGATGCTTATATGAGTTGTGATAATTGGATAGTGAAGAGAAAATGATGCTATCAAGAGAAGAACAAGATTCCATGGAGGTAAACCTATAAAAAAAGATTAAATTTTGAAATAGGCATATTGTTTGAAGATGCAAATGAGTTTAAGAAACTCTCCATATATGTGAAATAGCAAACAAAATTAAGTTGAAATACACAAACAATACTAACAAGAGAAGAGAGTATGTGTTAAAGCATAATTAGACATTGAAGAATACACCAATTAGAAAAAAAACCCCACTTACCTAATGTTGCCAAAAAATATTATCAAATCATACAATAATCAACAAATGAACACATCATAAAAAGAGTTTCTTATCTACCATCACATGAAACCAACAAATCTCTTTCTTGGGTTAACGATCATCAACGATGTTCTCATAATAACTTTCACACCACAGTCAGACCAATAAGAGATATTAAATTTCTTGTTTGGGCTTGTATAACAATTCCTTTTTTGGGAATTGTGATTATCTATATCACTTTGCAACTCTAACAAGGGTTCAAAATAAATGAAAATAATTTTGGTTACGTTATATTGAAACCCCAATTACAAACATTTAAGCATGTTTTGAAGCTTACAAATTAGTTTGGCTAGCCTCAAGCCATATAAATTTTTATAAGCTCGAATCAAATCGAAATTTCGATCGAGCTTAGGCCCATTAAATCATATGATTTTTAACAGGTCAACCCAAGATCAAATCTCAATTAAAATTTAACTAGTAGGCTTATGTCTGAGTCTGATCCAAATTGCGATTGGACCCAACCTAAAAAGGCCATGTCTAATTAAGTTTTACATAAAATTTTGAGTTTTAACGGGTTTAAGTTAAGTCCCTCAAATATGAAGTCCTATTATAAGCGCCTTTTTTTTATTAAGCCCGATCAAATTAAGCTACCAAGTCTAGTGTTTTGCCCCCATCAAAAATGAAAGTTTCTTTTTTCCTTTTTACAAGGAAGAAGTCAATAAAATGGCTAGCATTTTTCACAATTCAAGAAAACTCTCCATCAATATGCAATAGCAAACAAAATATAGTTCAAATACACAAATAATACTAACAATAGAAGAAAGTATATTAAAACATAACTAGACATTAAAAGATCCACTCATTGGAAAAAAAACCACACCCGCCTACCTAATGTTGTAAAATTACTGTCAAATCATGCAATAATCAACAAATAAACAAATTACAAAAAATTTTCTTACTCATTGTCACATTCATCCAAAAATTCTTTCTTAAGTTTGTTATTGCTTGAGATATTCTAACAATAATTTTCATATAACTGTTGCACCAATTAAAAAAAAATAGATTTCTTGTTCAAACTTCTTTTTCTAAATTGTGATTTTCTATACTACCTCTTAACTCTAATAAAGATTCAACACGTACGAAAATGATTTTGAGTAAGTTATAATAAAACACCAATCATATACAAATGAAGCTATTTTGTAGGCTTGACAATAAGCTTTGCTAGCCCATTATTCATACAAATTTTTTATAAACTCAGGCAAAGCCCAAATTTTGATTGAGGATAAGCCCATTGAACCATATAAATTTTTATAGGCACAAGTCAAGCTTCAATGTTTATAAGCTTTGATTAGCAAACCCAAATTGAAGACTGAACCAGGTCATATTTTGACCTAACCTAAAAGGTTCAAGCCCAACCAAATTTTGAGTCAATATGTAAGTTTTAACTAAAGATGTTAATGGGTCAGGCCGGGACCGACCGGCCGTCCGGCCTGTAGCCTGTGGGTCACGGGCAGTCCAGGTCGGACCCGTCCCATCTAAATTTTTTTAATTAAAAAAAGACAAAACAGTATCATTTTGAACAAAACGACGTCATTTTGTCCAAAATAGCCGCGCCATGGCCCGAGCTGGACCGGCCCGTGGCCTAGCCCGTGCAAACTATGAAAGAAAAAAGAAGACATTAGTGAGAAACTCTTGAAAGAAAAGAGCTAATTTCATAGCACCACTGTCAAATTGCTAAGCATGGTGATAAATCCAAAGTTGCCAATAGCACAGATGTACCACATACCAAGGTCAGGAAGTGATAAATACCCCCAAAGTAGCATCTATTAAGCACACCAGCAATTTATCCATTTATTTTCGCATAACTACTTTCAATAACAAAAGCCGAGAAGAATTGCATAAAGCTAATGAAAAATTGTGCTGCATATTCGTATCTCTTGACCTCAACACATGTATTAGACAGGTTAGGACTAGACTATGACTCAACATATGTATTAGACAGGTTAGGACTAGACTATGTACCAAAAACACCACCTCATTTCAAGTTCAAGAATTCAAAACTGAACCAGAGACAAAAAGCCAAATACTAAATAACAGTATCATCCACAAACTTTACAGACATATGGTGAACATAAAAACAGGAAAGGAAGGAATTGATGTAAAGAAAGCTTAGATCTCAATTTTGTAATCAACAGGCACATCCTCCTGATTGCTGTTGTGACTGTGATGCATTTGTGTTGGAAGACTTGAGATTCACATCAACCATGTCTTCTTGCTTTGTAGAAGAAAGTGTTTCCATTCCTGGCAATGCTGCTGCAATTTTACGGAATAGTGCCTGAAACGGGAGTTGAAAAGAGGAATCCTAGCATGAGTTCTATAACATCAATTTTCTACCATGTTAAAAATTTTGCTAGCCCGGCACAAGTTCTATTACATCATTTATCTGTTAACATTTTGCTCCCTAGAAACAGTATGGAAGCTTACCTTTATATTGAAGCCAGCCTTTGCACTAGTTTCAATAAACATAACATTCAAGTCCCGTGCTTTAGCTTCTCCTTCCTCTATTGACACTTGCCTGTAAAATCATGTTCAAGATCCCAAGGGATCAGAGATGTTAAAATGGGAACGACGTTTTCTATATATTCACAAATGAAAACAATCTTGGCTTTTAAATAGCCTTACATCTGAAACTGAAGTCCTACTTATCTGCTTTTGAATAGCAGCACAATTAACCCACTTGATCGAATCAATCCTACTAACAGACTCCTAAAATCTAGGAATTATTGACTAATGACTAAGTAAACAAGGACTCAGTAAATTCTAAGCCCTGAAAACATGAATCCAAATCCTTCATTCCCCCTCCTAAACTAATCTGAGTAATCAGTCAGTTTACTTGAAGCTGCACAAACACCAAGTTCAGCTCGAAGCTTCTGAAAACGATCCAGCTTCAATGGCTTTGTAAGAATATCAGCAACTTGTTCTCCCGTTCCACAATGTTCCAGCATGATCACTCCATTTTTAACCAAGTCTCTCAAAAAATGAAAGCGTACATCAATATGTTTGCATCTTCCATGAAACACAGGATTTCTTGACAACTTGATTGCTGAAGCATTGTCACACAGAATTATTGTGCCTCCATTCAGCTTATATCCCAGCTCCTCTAGAACTCTTCTAATCCAAATAGCCTGACATGCACATGATGCAGCTGCAATGTATTCAGCCTCTGTTGTTGATAAAGTAACAATGCCTTGTTTCTTTGATGATCAAACTACTCCTCCATTGCTCAGCAGAAACAAATAACCAGAAGTACTCCTTCGTCTATCAATATCGCCTGCATAATCACTGGCAGTGGAAAATCTCAATCCTGCAGCCCCATCACTTGCATCTTTCCCCAAAAACTTGTCCTTCAATTTCACTTCGACTGTACCATATGCCGTAGTCCAGTGTTCCTTTCAAATACCTCAAAACTCTCTTGGCTGCCTTGAGGTGCATCTGTGTAGGTCCGGACATGAAACGACTCAACAAACTAACTACAAACTGGAAATCTGGTCTAGTAGATGTAAGATAAATCAAGCTTCCGATCATTTGCTTGTAGAGTGTCTCATCAATCCTTTTGCCTTCTTCATCACTGGTCAATTTACTACTAGGAACCATCGGATTATGAACCGAATTACAATCTTCCATCCCAAAGCATCGTAAAACCTCCACTGCATACTTGTACTGATATATACGAATTGCATCTTGCTTCTGCATTACTTCTATACCAAGAAAGAATCTCATTTTTCCTAGATCAATCATATCAAACTCCTTTTGCATAGAGCTCTTAAAAACTTCCATCATTTACAGTATATAACAGATCATCAACATAAATACGGACAACGAGAACCTTACCTCCATTGCCTCCCTTGACAAACAAGGTCTGCTCATTCTGACTTCTCTGGAAACCTTCTTTGACAAAATAAGACTCAATACGACTAAACCAAGCTCTAGGTGCTTGTTTTAGTCCATATAAAGCCTTGTGTAGCTTGTACACCTTGTGTTCACTGCCTTTGATCACATATCCTTTAAGGTTCAACATAAACATCTTCCTACAATGCTCCATGGAAGAAAGCCGATTTAACATCAAGCTGAAATATTTTCCAGCCATTCTAAGCAGCCTTAGCAATGACCATTCTCACTGTATCCATTCGAGCCACTGGAGCAAATACTTCATTAAAATCTATCCCATGCTTCTAGGAGTAACCTTTTGCCACTAAACGAGTTTTAAGATAGTCTACTTCTCCACGTTAATTGAGCTTTGTTTTAAAAATCCATTTGAAACCAATACATTTTGCTCCCTTTGGTATTTCAGTAAGCTTCCAAGTTAGGTTCCTTTCAATTGCTCTTATTTCATCATCCATGGCTTGTTTCCATTCCTCACTCTTCACTGCTTCTTCAAATGTTGAAGGATCAGAGTTGTCCAGTTCCACCATATTGAGCTCCATCACCATCACGTTTGTCTACTCTTTAGTTAAATCTGCAAGCTCCACTCCGGTAACATAGCCATCAAGATAAGACGGCTGCCTTCGTACTCATCCCTCCTTTGTTCCTGTAATATTAGCTCCATTGCTTGTGTTTCCTCTCAACAACGGTTCTACACTCTCCTGTGCATCACTACAGTTTTCTTTCAAATCCCCTTCTGCTCTCTCTTCATCTCCCTCTTCACTGTTTTCATCATCACTCCAAACCAATTTGTCCCCAATATCATAATTCTCTCCCCAATCCCAATTTTTTTCTTCCTCAAACACCACATCTCTTCTCATTATTACTTTTTTATTCTTTGGATCAAATAATTTGTAAGCTTTAGACTCCTCACTCACCCCTATAAGAACACAAGGAAACTTTTGTCATCAAGTTTTTCTCTCTTAGCTTCTGGTATGTGAACATGACCTATGCAGCCCCAAACTCGAAAGTGTTCCACAGAAGGCTCGCCTCCATTCCATGCCTCTCCTGGTGTTACATCCTTGACAGCTAAGGTAGGACTTCTGTTTAGAACATAAAACGTCCAGATCACATCTTCAGACCAAAAACTTTTAGGAACCTCTTTTGCTGACAACATAGATCTCACCATATTCATGACTGTCCGATTCTTGCACTCAGCGACCCCGTTTTGTTTTGGCGCTAAACAGTTGTAAGTTGTCTCTGGATTCCATGCTCTTTGCAAAAATCTTTGAAAGCATTTTAGTTGAATTCTCCACCTCTATCTGTTCTCAAGCATTTAATCATCTTCCCTATTTCTTTCTCGACAAGATTCTTGAACAAATTCAAACAACTTAGAACTTCTGACTTCTCAACAAGTAGATACACCCATGCTTTACAACTGAAATCATCTATAAAGCACGAAATATACCTTTTACCACCGTTAGAAGCTGGTTTGATCGGACCACAGATGTCTTGAGTGAATAAGCTCCAAGACTTCTCTTGCTCTCCACGAACTCTGTTTAGGAATTGCATTCCTGTGTTGCTTGCCAACCAGAAAATTTGTGCAGATGATGTCTGATGCTTAAAACTAAGATAAGCCACATGCCATCTTCTTATCTTGAAGTGTCTTCAAAGCTTTATAATTTAGATGACCATATCGTTGATGCCAAAGCTGTGACAAAATCATGGAATTTGTATGCAAGCAGCTGACAGGATGCATAATCAAGGAAGATTTAACTTGTGCTATCAAAACAAACAACCTGTTAGTACTCATCGCACTTTGAACTAGTAAACCTCTTTTTGGATGAAAGCTTTACACACTCCTCCTTGAATCAGAATGGCCAAACCCTTTTCTTGGAGTTGCCCTATGCTCAAGAGATTATTCTTGAGTTCAGGTACATAGTATACATCCCTGATGACAAAAATAGCTCCCTTCATAATCAGTCTAACACTCCCTTTTCCTGCTGCTTGCATTATGGTATTGTTTCCACTGAATGATTGAACTTATCAATTAGGCTAGAAAACATACTCTTGTCTCCACACATGTGATTAGAACATCCCGAGTCCAAGAACCAGACATCATGCCTTTCTGCTTCAAGTTCTTCTATCGAAGACATCAACAGTAACTCTTCAATTTCATCGAATTCGGCATAGTTAGCTTCCTTGTCCAACTCTGGACATTCATATTGATAATGACAGAGATTATGAAATTTGAAGCATTTCACATCAGCTTTGTTGACCATATGTCTGTTTCGGACTAGTCCTCTTCCTCTCATGCTTGTTCTTCCATGACCTCTTACTCCAGATCTGTCCTCATGACCCACTTTCAAGACTTGATCTTCTCCTCTATTATGCCTGTGAAACTTCTGCTCATGAACTACAAGTGAGCTTTGTAGTTCATCAATTGAGATGGACTCAATATCCTTGGATTCTTCTATGGATATCACAACGTATGTGAATCTTTCTGTGAGAGTTCTGAGAACCTTTTCCACCACCTTTGGCTCTGGCATCTCCTCTCCATTGCTTCTCATCTTGTTTGTTATTGCCATAACTCGAACAAAATATTCAGAGATGCTTTTTCACTATTCTTCATCTCTAGCACTTCAAAATCCCTCCTCAATTTTTGAAGAATCGATTTCTTGACACGTTCATTCCCTCCAAACTTGCTCTTCATGGACTCCCACACACTCTTAGCTGTGTGTCTGTCAGATATCTGCTCAAACGTCACTTGATTGATTGCTTGAAAGAGATACCTCTTTACTTTATGATCTTTGGCTCTTGCATCTTCCAGCTGCTCTCTCTGTGCCTCAGTGAGTAGTGCCTTAGCGGTTGGCTTTTTAAAGCTATTCAGCACCAAGCTCCATAGCCCTTTTGATCTCAACAGATTCTCCATTAATTCACTCCAATTATCATAGTAATGACCATAACTTTCATCTTCTCTTCACTCATCTTTCTGTGTATCAATCAAGAATGCTGCTGCTTCCTTTTTTTTTTTTTTCCTCAGGCCCAATGGGAGCTCTGATGCCAAATTGTTAAAATGGGAATGGCGTTTTCTATATATTCACAAATGAAAACAATCTTGGCTTTTAAATAGCCTTATATCTGAAACTGAACTCCTCCTTATCTTCTTTTGAATAGCAGCACAATTAACCAACTTGAACAAATCAATCCTACTAACAGACTCCTAAAATCTAGGAATTATTGACTAATGACCAAGTAAACAAGGACTAACAAGGACTCGGTAAATTCTAAGCCCTGAAAACACGAGTCCAACCCCTCCAAGAGAAGTATCTATCTCGCATACATGCAACTATTGAAATAAAATAGCTCTCTAGATCTGCGCACAATCATTCCCGCATTTTAAATTCTCAACTGACAAAAACATGCATGAAAAAGAAAGGTAGTGAAGCAGCAAAATGTAAATGAAAATGGAAAAATGACCTTTTTTCAACAAGATCAGTCTTATTTCCAACCAGCACAATGATGACATCACTTCCACGCTCGGTGCGAACCTCTTCGATCCACTTAGCTGTGTTGAGGAAAGACTGTCTACCTAGAGGTGGGTAGCAAGCAATAAGAAGCAGTGAGAAATATGACGAAGTAAAGAAGAGTTTAAGAAGAGAGAAGAAAGGACATACTAGCCACATCATAAACAATGACAGCTACGGAGGAATCGCGAATATAGCTAGGAATGAGACTCCTGAACCTTTCCTGTCCTGCAGTGTCCCTGTAACTCAAATTAAAATAGTAAGCACATCAGCTTGACGATATAATGATATACCAAAGCAAAGGGTCAAAAGAATGCACATACCAGAGCTGCAATCTAACAGTTCGATCTTCGAGATACATGGTCTTGGATAGGAAATCGATACCAATGGTGGCCTGAGAGAAACACGGATTAGGGAATGAAAGGAAGCAAAGATGCAAAGGAAATAGGAAAAAAGAGATCCAGGAGTAGAAGTCGGAGTGAGAGAGAGAGAGAGAGGACCTGATAGGTATTATCGAACTTATCGTACATGAAGCGAGTAATGATGCTGGTCTTGCCAACAGATTGATCTCCCAAGAACACCAACTTGTACTTTGCAAGTGCTGATACAGGAGCCATCTAATCTAATTATTATAACTGATACTGATATTAATAATAATTATTATTATTAAGAAGAAGAAGAAGAACGAAGAACGAAGAAATTTGGGATCTCCGGTTGAATGTGAAGAAATCAGAGAACGGATCTTGATCTCTCCTCCGGCTCCGGCTCTTTTCATTAAATTGGGGGTTGGTGGTGGAGGTTGTATCCATTTACCACGGCCCTCTTCCTTACCTTATTATCACCCATCTCGGTCCAGCCCAAGCCAGTTCAGTCCAGTCCAGTCCTCGTACAATATAAATATTCAGGTTCTTCTTCTGCTGCTTCTTGTTCTTCTTCTTCATCACCGGCGCGTCTTCTATCTGTCTAACATGGCTTCGGCTTTGAGAGGTGCGTTGCTTTGCCACTTGCGGGTTCCTGTTGCCCTAACCCGATCCAATTGGGATCCTCTGGGCTCGGTCGCCCGCTTTATGTCATCTGACCATGATGACCATTTGACCAAGGAAGAAGTTATTCATAGAGTCCTGGATGTTGTCAAGTCCTTCCCTAAAGTCGATCCTTCTAAGGTTTCTTCTATTTCCTTACTTACCCCTATTACATTCCCCCTAAACTTTCACTTCATTTCTAATTCCTACTTCTTTCTTCTACTTGATTTATTAATTAGGGTTTTTGTTCATATCGATCCTTCTTATGTTCTATATAATAATAATACCATCTTAGATTCAGTTCCTATTGTGCTTGCTTGCTTGCTCGCTCCACCAATACATCCCCAGCCCCACGTGTTAAATGCTATAGCTTTCCGGCATTTCTCTGCAGGTCACTCCTGATGTACATTTTCAAAAGGACCTGGGCCTAGATAGCTTGGACAATGTCGAGATTGTCATGGCTCTTGAAGAGGAATTCAAGCTCGAAATCCCTGACAAGGAAGCTGATAAGATTGACTCCTGTGATCTTGCTATTGAGTACATTCATAACCATCCACTTGCCAGTTGATTAACTTGGCCTTTCTCTCCTTCAATTTTATGCAAGGCTATTGTTTTCTACCGTGTTTTTGATCTTCTTGACCATGATGTTTCCATGAACTTAATCATCTGGACCTTTTTGGTATGCTTTTACTTGAATGTACTTGGATATTTTCCTTAAAACTGGACTCTCATGTCCTTTAGTTATCACATAAAGGATACTCAAATTCTTCTAAATGCTACTTTCTTTGTGCACCTATTCAAGTGTTTTTTCTCTGATGCTTCCTCATTGTGACTGGTTTTGTGGATTTGTTTCATGCCTTGTAGTTTCTACATTGCCGCATGAGTTTTGGTACTTATTTTGGCTTTGAAGAGAGTAGGATTTCTTACATCTTTAGTATTGTGGAATATGGCTGAGCTGGTGTTTCCAGCATCCGTTAGCAATACGACACCGTTTCTTCCTCCCTGGTACGCAAGGGTCATAGCATAGATGACCTTCCCATTATGTTGGAATTTGATTTATTTTACGTCTTTGGTTGCTTCCATGGTGGCTGAAATTTTGATTATCAAATGTAGACTGACTATTCAAGTGCTTCAAAGGCCCCGCATACACTCTGTTTCCAACTTTTTCCTTCTTTTTTTTTTTTTTTGGGTCTTTGGTAAAAATCAGCTGCGAGTTTTGCACGTGGATGACTCCAAACCTGGCTAGATCTTTCATGAATCCCCCAATTTACGTCACGTGTAAAGCTCTATTTGCCATGGATTGTCATCAATCATACGCGACCGCGAGGATGCTATCGACTAATTACATCAATTCATAGTTCCTCTTTCATTTGGTTTTTTGTTTGATGCATCAAGTCACGATTCCATTACTAAAGTGTATTGTAACATTAGAACGGAAAGACTCCTTGCCGTCGGTTTAGTTGAAGATTAGAGCTCATTTTGCTTTGAGATGTCTAGAAAATTTTGCAACCTGACTCTTAACCGCGGGCTGTGACTTTTGATTCTACAAGTTCTATTGATTTAAAGTGACATCAAGGTGTGATAATCTCCTAATATAACAAGGAAAGACTTGCTCTTCGATACAAAAAAATTCATAACTATCAATATAATCTTCAAATATCATCTTTAATAATAAATATAAATATGTTAAAATTTTATTGAATTTGTGTATAATTATAAAGGATCAAAAATCAAAGGAAAAAAGGGAAGAACATAAAGTTTGTATTGAGTCGAACAAGTCATTTTGAGTTAAACTCATAAATGTAACTTTGCCAGGTTAAATGGTTAGAGGTATGCAAAAGAAAACAAGAGGGAGGTTTGGAATTGGCCTCTATTAGAATCTTTAATAGATTAGCCTTAATAAAAAATTTATGGAATATCTTATTATATAAGAAATCATTATGGCTGAGATAGTTCTATGGTTATATCTTTAAAGGATCCAATCGTTGGTCTATTCTAATAAAATCTTCCTTCTCTTGGTCTTTGATTCAGCTTTTGAAATTAATACTTATTTAGAACTCTCGATTTTTTGTAAGGTTAGAAATGGAGACAAGGCCTTTTTTGTGGTTTGATAATGGGACTGGTAATGACTAGAATTCCACAAGCTTTTCAATCTTGGAATGGACCTCCTACCAGCTCTAAAGCCGATTCAATCATCCTTAAGGGTAAATGGAATATCCCCTCGGATTTGCCACATCTTACACCTAATCACCAACCTGATTTGGGTAGATAAGATACCCTTTCAATATATTAATCTACCTCTAAACATCTTTAGTGTTGTGAAATTTAAAAATTGGCAAAATCAGGATAATTCAAGCATGATCTAGTTTCCTATTATTTGGCACACGTCTCTCATGGCTAGTTACTCTATTCTTTTGTGGCTTCTAGTGCTAAATAAATTGAACACATTGGACAGACTACACCATATACCTACCAACTCTGCCTTGCACTTACCTATGTCCTGTGTGAGAAGGAGAAAGAATCCAAAAATCATTTGTTTTTTCCTATGTCCTTTTTCCTTGTACATACAGGAAAAGATCCAAGATATGACTGCTTCTAATGCAGGGAATCCCTTCATAGATGCTTTTAATTGGCTTATGAAGCTGAACCACGTTTTTAGCCATAACAAACAGATATACATCATATCTTTCACCTCCTCATTCAAAGAGATATGGTGAGAGAGAAATAATAGGCACTTTTAGAATATTGCACGCTCAAAAATGAGGTTTTGTCATCTCCAATCTGTGATATTAGAGAGAAACTCCTATGTTCCCTAAGGTTTGAAAAAGGTTGTCCTAACCTAGCTTCTTAACAACGAATCTCATAGCATATACAAGGGATATAGTGGATACATAATCTTATATCAAGACCAAGCAATAAACTATTTGTACAAGAAAGTACTTGTCAAAGTAGGGCGATGATCTATGCAAGATGCGAAGATTGATTCAAACTTCTTCTTTCGCAAAATTTTCAAAATCTTGTGGTGCCAAAGTAAAGAAAATCTATAGACATGATTCATAAATTTCACTTAGATTTTGTTAACTTCTTGGTGGAGTTCTTGTATCAAGATCATTATCACTTCCTTGAGTATTTTCAACTTGTTGAATTGTACCACCATTTTCTAAAGCTTTCACTTATGGTAGGGTATCTACCAAATTGAGGAAATCATGAGACATGGAAGGAATTATAGTTACTATCTCCTATTTTCATACACATTCTTCATCAAATACCACATATCTTGAAAGCACAAGTTGATTCACTACTGGATCAAAAAGTTGATACCCTTTTGTACTCATTGCTGTAACCAATAAAAATAAACTTCTTTCCTTTCTCTTCAAACTCATCTCTTTCTTGAGGGAGAACAGAGGCATATACAATACATCCAAATTTTCTGAAATGATTTAGTATGGGTTTCTGGTTATGCCAAGCTTTAAAATGAGTCTTGATGTGAACAACTTTTGTTAGTGACCAATTGAGAATATATGTTGCAGTAATAACAGCTTCAGCCCAAAAGCTATTAGGAATACCTTTCCCTTTCAACATACTTCAAGCCATCTCTACAATTGTTTTGTTTTTATGTTATGTGACTCCATTCTGTTATGGAATATGACGAATTGTAAGTTGCAGAGGTTTCCACTGGGAGTTTCTATTTTTCAGAAACCATAAAAACACGATCCCATTCACAACAATGTGCAGAGGTTTCCACAGGGAGTTTTTATTTTTCAAAAACCATAAAAACACGACTCCCATTCACAACACAAGTAACTATTTACTTAAACCAGTTTTCCAGATTCTCAAATAAAAACACGAAGCCAATACCTAACACAATCGCAAAGCACTCACAGAACTAAAACATAAATCAATTATTAGCATTCTAGAAACCAGAATAAAGGACATGAAAAAATATCGACAACGTTGATTTTTCTTTTAGGTTCCTTCAAGAATCTAATCTGATATAATTTTTCAATTCCAAATCCGATCAATAATAATCAATCACGTTTTAATAAAATTATAGAAATAAAGTCGACTCTGATAATACTGTTGGGAAATCGAGTTAGGATCTGATCCTGACCGCAGCGGAATAATCATAAAACTTTTTCATATTTTGATTTCCCAAAAATCAAGATCACTTTAATTTTGTAAAATGATTAACACATAAATCATAACAAAACATGAATCTTAATTCATACCTTATTTCAAAGCTTGATCATTTTCTTGTCATATCCCTCGATCCGTTTTCGAAATCGATCCGTCTCAATCACTATAACCATTCAAATATCCAGCTGCTAACGGTATCCACAAAATGAGTTGAGAGAACTTTGTAGCCATAGATACGGATACTGTTCCGTACGAGTCGGTACCGTACCGGCTAAAAAATGGTACAATATCTGTGGTTTTGGTACCGGCCTCAGGTACCGGCCGGTGCTTATAGTACCGAAAATTACCCAGAAAAAACCATGAAACTCCAAACTTCGAGGACCAATTTGTAAAAAAAACCTAAATAACCCCCTCCGTCGACTCCTCTCCTCTACATCTATGCTTCTCATTTTTTATTTTTCAATTTTGCTCTCTCTCTCAAAGACAATCCTCTCTCTGTCACTCTCCTCTCGTCGTTCTCTCCACTCCCCGGCAGTGGTCATGCTCCAACGGTTCTCTCTGGCGGTACTCCACTACTCCTCCACCATGTGACATCACCTTTCGCCACTGAGTCATCGACCCATCAATCGTTGTCTGCGACCAACAATCACTGACTTTGCTCTCCCTCTCCAGTCTCCGACGTAACCACCATCGACTCTGCTGTCGAATCTGGAAATAATACCTAGATCTCGATTCTCGACCCATCACTAATTATGATTTCTGTTGGATTGGTTTAAGTGTTTTTTTTTTCAATTTCTGTTAGAATGATTATGGTTAATTGTTATTGTTGTAAATTGTGATTGTTTCTGGTTAATGGAATGAAATTGTGAAAGATTGGTGATTGTTTCTGGTTAACTATTTGTCGATAGGTGGAGGATTGGAGCTGGATTGGATTTGAAGTTGGTAATATTTCGGTTGGATTTTGGTTTTGGTAATGAAAAAATGAAAACCGTATGTTTGTGGTTGGTTTGGAAGAATTGGAAGGTAATGAAAATATGAAAGCCATACTTGTTGGTTTGGTTCATGAAAGTTGTATATTGCTATATGGTAAATTGTAATGGTTTGGTTGGTTTGGTTTATTTGTGGTTTGAACTTTGAACTTTGAAACAAACAAATTTTGTTAACTAAATTTGAAAATAAAAACAGAAAATTAAGAAAATCCATTCATGCTTTGCTAAATTTTAGTTATGACTTTTAGTAGTGTTTTTTTAACAATGACCCTAATGCTTATAATTCACATTTGGTTGTTCCTATATTTGGCCAAGTTTATATAAACACAAGCATATAGTTGTAAGTGCAATTACATTACTATTACCTGAAGAAAAGAAAATTTGTTTAAACATACACAAAAAAACGTAAATTGAAAGAGCTCAAATGGCATCATATTATATAGAAAGACAACAATTAAAATTGACTACTTTAGATATATCTAAAGTTTGAGTTATTAAATTTTAGATTAAATTAATATTTTATTATTTGTTTAAGAAGTCATAATTAATTGCAATGTTCAAGGTGTATACTAGTTTTTAAATTTCAATTTAATTCTAATAATCTTATCCAAATTTGTAACACCCCATTCCCGCAAAACCCGGACCCGATATCGACAGTGATACCCGGATCCGTGCCCCGCGAGGGTGGCGTGTCACATCACTTAACACATCACTTAACA
>JANIIA010000001.1:17187831-17206611 GCA_027478495.1 Erythroxylum alaternifolium
TATAAACCATTCTCTTCCGTTCCCTTCCGTTCTCTTCCGTCCCATTAATTAACATTCAACCAAACAGGCCCTAAGGTATTTACAAGTCCAGGGTTGTAAGTTGTCTCTAATATACTCCCCCGAGGATTAGAAATCTTTGAGCATAACATTTTCAAATAAATTTGTGTAGTATCGACTTGATTATTAACATGGTAATAATAATAATTTAAGAAAATACAAATATATCTATTAATTTCCCAGATATCACATAATTGTAGCCTTTGTAATGCTATAACATATTGACCTATGGTAGTATCTTTTAAAATATTTCCTTTTCTAACGAATTATAGCCGAAACGTTTTAGTTGCTCAAGTTATTAAATTTGCTATATTATTATCTAGATTAAATATAGAGCTTTTTAAAGTTTCATCTAAAATTTTCCAAAATATGAGGGAGTTGTTGATTGAAGTATTTTCTAAAAATTGTTTAGTTGTTTCATAATCCATTTTATTAATAAAACAGTTAGAACAGTTTCTTATTTATCTATTGCTTCTATTATATTTTTTACGCAATCTATATCTAAATATATCCAAAAGGATTTATAGCTTTTATTCTCATTTTATCTATGGGTGTAAAGTCATTTTTATCTTTGGTTATCACATAAGTTCTATCATATCCTAAATTAGGTCTATTAAAACTTTGTAAAGGATACCTAAGAGGTGGATTTGTAGAAGTACTAGTTATATCACAAATATTAAGATTCTAGTGAACTTCTTATTTAACTAAATCGGGTTTTATATGTGCTAAAGTTTTTAAGTTTAAATTTTCTATTTGTTCATTTAAGTCTTTAATTTCTGAATCAAAAGCTTTTATAGAATTTTCCATCTTATCTATAATTAGGAGGTGTTTTCTTTTCTAAAATTAGATCGAATTTTTATTAGGTTTATTTTTTATTTTTAATTTATTCGAAATTTCCATCATATCTTGCACATCTATGATTTGTTTTTGAAGTTTTTCTATACAGAAAAGAGTGTCATTTTCATAATATTATATCATTTTAAAAATTTTTCCCAAATCAGTATCTATTTTAATCTTTCAGATTTAATTTTAATTATTTATCTTCTGTCAAGTAGATGATAAGCTTCATAATGTCTACTCATTTCTAAATAAGCTTCTATTTGCAGTCTTTTACATTTCTAGTATATTCTATCCGATTCGTCCATCATTGCTTTAACAAGGCTATATTCTATCCTCTTCGATCGTCGTTACTTTAATAACTTTTATAGCCTTTTTATAACAATTTGTAAATAATATATAATTAACTCTATTTTTATAATGACAGTTTTATCTGGGCCTCTTGTAAATAAATATCAAGTTTATTTATTTCTGAAAGCAAATCATCAAAATAAGGACACTCTCTTATAATTAACAACATAAGTTATCACATTTCTAATAACCTAACATCAAAATATAGTTTCATATGAAATACTTTGATAATTTTAAATTTAAGGATCAATTATCATAGCGAGGATATTTACAAACACACAAATAATTCTATAGTTAGGAACAATTTAAGAAGAGTACTTTATAATAATTTGAATCATATAATTATAATCAGATCGTAATTTTAATTGTAAAGTAATTAATTCAAAATTTTAAATATAGTTAATAAAATATATTTAAAATATGTTTATTAAATAAATTAATAACATCGTATATATTTATTAATCACTACAATAACAAACTAACACATTTTGCATGAATTAAATATTGATGTTGATGCGATTAAACGGGAAGTTCTTCTCGTTTATAATTATACTTTACCTACGTTTTTACAGTGGCAAGATAAATGGACTTGTAGAATTCAATTGCTGATGGCGATACTACAATCCTACATCAAGTGATTAAGGAGTTGAATCATCAATCCCGAGGTCGCAGACCATTGAACTGCCCTCGGAGATTCTTGCACTCAAAAGGTGGAATCGCCCATTCCAGGCGCCCCCACACCTCAACCTGACAGAATGATGGAGGGTTAAATTACAGTTTAATTTTACTCAGTTCTTCAGAAAGGGGGCCCGTATTCGAACCCTTGGAGATTCTGATATAAACATCAACTTATATTAAATATGACAAATACCTGTTGGCCAAGTCATGTCACTTGGTCAATTTTTTTAAAATTAAAAATATAAAGTAATTATTTTTTAATTGAATCTTTATTTAGATTGTTCAAGCTCAACTTTTTTTAATAAAACGATATTATTTTATTTAAAATAATTAAAATTTGAGTCAATTTAAATTTATGCCTGACTCATAGGTCAACCTATTGAAAATAATTAAATTTAAAGTATTGGAACAAAAATGGCCACTTCTATTACGCAACAAAAGTTAGCCATGTTTTCAACCAAAGCAACATATCTCTTTTGTCAAACCTTCAAAACATATCATAGGATTAGATATTTTTAATAATAAGATACGTTTATCAAAAAGTATTAATTAACTATAAGTACTGTTAGGATCATTTTTAATGAATCGTCTACCATTAATTTTATTATACCAAAATTAATATTCTTTTAAGAATTATCTCCTATTGGTTCATAAAATCTTATTTGATATTATTAAACAACAAATATATTTCAAATTTTCTTGTAATCATTGGATCATAATTAATAGAATTAAAAATACTTATGCTCGATCTACACTATCTCATTTAAACCACTAAAATTTCCTCTACTGAGTTCAAAGAATTTTCTCCTATTCCTGCAAAGTGATAGCTTTAGGAAGTAGGAGAGCTTATTGGGACACAAAAATAAGAGACGTTGGGACTTGGGAGAATGCTATATCATCACTTTTATCAAGAGATGAAAATATCATAGCAAGTACCACATTGAACGTTAAGTTTCGTGAATGGCTTGCAAACTAGAAACGCTCGCAACTACAACTATTCACAAGCTCATCAATGGGAATCCTCATATGGCCCCTACGCTATTGGACAACAATAGCAGGACTGGGCTAAATATTTGCTTTTCCACCCACAATTGATCACAAGGGTAATTTGAGTTCTTCAAACACCTCTATGCGCTAGCTATTGAGTAAGAGGAACACATTCAAGTTCAATCTCTAGCACCCCTCTTTCGACCTTCTGTAGCCTGAGGCTGATTTCTTGTTTTACCACTCCATCTTCTATTGTGATGATACCGTGATCTACAAGGGTATTATCTTGGCTTGCTTCCCACTTACCAAGCTGGGTTGGCTCAGCAATTGAGGAATTTTCATAGGCTTTGGCGGCAGAAAGCAAATGTTGAACGTCAATTTCAGCTTCGCCCATAAAGTCATCTGTTGAGAATCTGTCCTTATCATAAACAAGCTGCATAAAATTACCAAAAGGCAATTAAATATAGATGTTAAAATTCCAAAAGAAATGATCCCGCAACCATACATTATTTGCAGAATTTAGAATACTCGGGTTCTTTTGCGATTGAATATTAAACTCGTAAACAGCTACAAAAAGGGTGGGTCTGCTTGTGTCTATCAGAGAAAATGGTTCGTAGCGGAGATGATTCAACTAAGCAAAAGCTTTCCCACTAAGGTTCACTTTTTTAACCATAGAGCTCACATTGACAAGACTACAATTAGCATGTTTATAGTTGAAGATCATTACTTTTATGACTAAAACCAGTACAACCTGTATAAAAGCTTCAAATGTTTATCCAAGCAGGCTGTCCTTTTCAATGCATCTTTCATCATCCTCAGTCACATAAACATATGAAAAGAAAAATAAAAAGCTCTCAAATGTATGGAAGGACTTGACGTCAACAACGTTGTCCATCTGAATGGTCAGTTTATACTTAGTCACAAACCAAATAACTTCGTAAAGAACCTGCTTACCACTTTGAGAGGAGGAATGTGCTGAGGAATTGACAACATCAGGCTTTCATTCCAGACAGGATTCAAGTTGTTCTTTATGACATGTGTCTTCACTGACTGCAACAATATTGGATAGAGAACTGTTAAAGAGAACAGTGTGTCTAGGTATATATATATTTCATCACAATTGAGCAAAACTAGGTTGTTCCTCTGAAAACTGAGAGATGGAAATTCTTACTTGCTGACCCAAAGCAAGGATGACATAAGGGTCACTGCTCATCATATCCCGAACAGCTAGATTGGTTCCTTTGACTACATTAACCTTTATTAATCCAACAAATTCAACCATGCCTGCCTATAATCAGCATATGCCAAGCAGCAAGATTCAGTAAATGGCGCTAAAAGGATAATTATAGGTATTCTAGCATTTGCTTCCTCGATCTAGAATCATGAATTATTTAATCATATGATATGTAAGTAAACCTGGCATTAACATTGTATTTATTAATTGCTATGTTATAGCCTGTAGGACGAGTAATCTATACACTTGTTTGAATAACATTATTTTATGTATATAACTTAACTATACATGCAACATGATAGGCATGTATCTTCCATTCATGAATTCCAAATTTCGCCCTTTTATGACTGCTTTTCAAGAAGATACATGTCAAGTTGTTTCAGATATAAGGTTTAATTGACTCGAATAAACTTGCATTTATTAGTTCAATTTGGCATTGTGCTACATTTTACCTTTCTATACATGCCTGCAATTGCCTAAACATTGTTGGAAAGTGAAGTTTATGAGTAATTACCTTCTGATGATACCGCAGCATAAAGTGGAAAATGAACATAATACAATCCCCAAGGTAAGCGGTAAAGAAGCAGGACATTATTACCAAAGAATTGCTTTTTTTCATGTGCTTGTTCTCTGACTCTTTTCTTCCCCAGCTGTTACGAAATGCATTCCCTGGACGATGTCTGGTAGGCTGTTTCTTATCTTGGCAAAAGGTATGGCGTGAAGAACTACTTTGGAATGATGATGAATTTCTACTTGCTGGATAAACGCAGGCCATTGGTTCATCAAGTTTCGTAAACTGTAGCTGCTCATACTTCTTTCTACATGTCCAGAAAGAAAAAAGGAACTAGAATGATACGGATCTCTTGTGTAAAGGGCTGTTAAAATTTTTGGCCGTACCTAATAAAATCAGCACGTTCGTCTATAGAGGCATTTGGTTTTGGTTTTCTGTAATCAATCGGAATGCAAGCTTCGTACTTCTTGTTTGCTGCAGTATTGCCACCCAAATCTATCAAGCTGTTGACTTGTTCATCTGTCCAATCATCTAGCTTAGCTGATAGAACCTGGGATAATTAGACCAAATTTCAGTAACGAAGAAGCTCACACCATCAACGACAGTCCTTTGTGCTCTGCAAGAAACTTAGTTAAACTGAAAAAAGGAGAAGAAACTTTAAAATCTGAAATCCCATTCTAGCAAATAAAAAATAATGCCGCCTTTGGTTTACTTTGTATGAAGGGAGAAGAAAAGTAATTATGTGCTTCAGATATAATAGATTGAAGAATAAACACACACCTTTGATATGTGTACTCCAAGGCTTCTGTGAACACCAGAGCACTTGATACAAATAAATACTCCAAGATTTGTTGACCTGATAATCCATCAAACGATTTGGGTAAGCAGGCAGTATGTCTAATTAGAAGCCATTAAAATGTGAGTACTGTGCTTATTTATCATGAAAAAGATAAGTAACTAAAAGAAACAATCCAATGATTTGATGAACATCACACCAACAATGAAACTACATCCTCAAATTTCAGATAGCAGTTTTTTCAAGCATCTCATTGATATCATATTCATGTATCACTACCTGCAGTTAAATTTTTGTCACTCATCTCGAAATTTGACTGCAAAAGTAGTTCATTTCAGGACAAAGAATGCTAAAAGAATGAAAAGCTTCTTACTCAGTCAATAAAAACTTACACCCATTTAGGATTTGGAGCTTCACAATCTGCACAATGCTTGTTGCCCGATTGACTCAGCAATTTCTCCAGTTTTCTCTGTGGATCTGGTTCATGATAAAGAAGTTATGAAGAATTTCCAGAAAAAGGCCATATCGTACTTATGTATGCAATAGGTCCTGTAGGCACATACCAGAAAGTCTTAGTCTTTCCTTTCTGCAGTAAATATGACTCTCTATCTGCAACAGATCCTGTAGGCAAGTCCCTGACCCTACAAATGCAACGAATTTTCTGAATGCAGGTTAACTGACAACAGTAGTATTTTTCATAAAAGTAAAATTCCAGGAAGCGCATCAATCACTGAATGAAGGAGTGTGAACCCAGAAATCATGTCATTAATCTGTAATAATTTTGGAATTCTGACGTTGTGAGAACCAATTAAAATGATTTAAAATTGAAGATGTAGATAACATAAAGAGATTAAACAATAATCAAAACAGAAGGAAGTCCTATAATGCATGGTGTTTTACATCAGAAAATCATCTCAAGAAAAGGCATTTCATGTTTCAACATGTTCACTCACCAACTGAAGCCGAACATATCTCTCCAGGTTGGAAGGCAATCAAGTCATTTTCCGTTATTTACTTAAAACCCACGTATTTTGTTCATAATGCACAAATCATTTACCGTACCATTCTCCTGTCGACCAGACATTTCCGCCATTTTGATATTTTCTCGCTCCAAGTTATAGGACACCAGCTACCATACTTTAAAATTGTATTATTACTCCTCTGTATTAGAAAGGAGGAGGAGTTGTAAAGAAGCAAACCAGAAGCATAAACTTCACCAGAAAATCTCATTCCAAGAAAAAGGAAAAACGAGAAGGAAAAGAGGCTGTCATACGTTGAAAAGAATGTGAATGGAAAAGGGTACTGATCAGTTTGTTCCCCGCATCAGAAACGACATCTTGAATCAAATGAAATTTCAGAAGTTACAATGATGCTAAACATTGCATCATTAAACACGGGAAAAAAAAAAGACAAAATAGTTCTTACATAATTGGAAAAAGTTGGTCTTTGATTGCCTTGCCTTGATTGAATTGTTCCAGCAATGAATGAAATACAGAAGAAATCAACAGGAAACATGCCGTGAAGCATCAGACATTAAAATTTGGAAAAGGAGCAGCAAAAACCAAAGATTCAACAGAATATCGTTATGATCGGAAGAATGGTATGGCAAAACGTGATAACCATTAGCTTTTGTTTTCTGGCAATTGTTCTTTGGGTCCACTAGATTTTTTAGGGACAATTTTGGGCGTTTGCCTGCTATATATGTTCGTATTAATTAGTTAATTATTTTTTATTACGCAAAGAAGATTTTAAATATATATTTTTAACTGTTTTGTGAGTCATTTTCTTATTTCTAATTTCTAATTTGTATAATTCTTTTTATTTCCTTTTGGAAATGTTTTTTAGAAATAGTTCGTATCCTTTTATAATTTTTGTTTGATATTTTTTAGTAGTTACAAGAATCTTTCTTTTCATAAAAAAGGATTAGGAGACATAAAAAATGTGGTAAAAAACAAAAAAACATAAATTTATCACTGAACAAGTATTGGAAGGAAATATAATATATGTAATTGAGTTTTAATAGGCTAGGCTGGCCAATCCCAATATAATAACAACAACTACAATGCACAAGTCTCCTCGCTTTGCGAGGAATATACGCAACCTTTTCTTTGTGTTTTATAAAGAAGTTGTTTTTGTAACTCGAACACGTGATCTTTTAGTCACAAAAGAGTAATCTTACTAGTTGTTTCAAGGTTCGGCCTCAGACCAATCCCAATAGCGAATTGTGATAATGGAGTAGATAATGCAAATAGAGAATGAAGTTGAAACTGCTTAGGATAAGCATTATATAAAGCCTTAATTACATTCTCAACTTCAACCTTCTTATACATAAAACTATTAGCAACCCAAACATAAACACACATATTCAAAGCCAAAACCCAATAAAAGTGATCTATATGTGCATGGTTAATATTTTAACCAAACCAAACAGTCTCATGCCTCAACACATAATTGCCTGCAGCACAACAATAATAAAAAGTGTTGATAAAGCTGCTAAATCCCACCAAGCATAAGTAAGTTGCGGCTTCGATGCTTCTCATGGCCTCCTCAATCCCCGCACTTGATTATAGAAGAGTCCTGTAAACCAACCACAATGAACACATCTGCAAGGCCACCATGGTGAAGTGTCTATTTCAATAACACATAGCCCATCACTTCAACATATTCTCATTTATTTATTCACTTCATTATAACTTGAATTTTTATTAAATACATATACCAGTGTTATACACACACACACACATAATTGTTGAATCATGAATAAAATCAATTTCTTCTATTATTTAATAAATCTTTTATTGTATTAACGTCTCAAAAGCTCCAAAGAGTATAATTCATTAAACCATTTGCATCATATCAAAATCCTCAAATACTCAATCACGAAATATAATTATTCAACTAGAAGAAAACAATAACCAAATCAATTTCTTGATAATGCTCATACTACCTTCTAAATTTCTTTAAAACTCAATATCACATGTACATACGAAGAGCACAAATCATCACTCGTTTTTCTATGGTTACGTTCTAATGGGCTTTATAGATGGCTCGTATCCATGTCTCACATATTCATATTCATTGTGTTTCAAGTTATGGATTAGACAAGATAGTCTCCTCTAAAATGCTATATTGACCTCACATGAGCTAGGACATTATTGCTCATATTATATTATCCATTAAAAAATCAAATAAGTCCGGGACAACCTTACAATGAACTTTGGTAGGAAATTAAGAATAAGGATCTATGCACTATATGCAAATCTTGCCAACATAATAAAAGACTTCAAATCAATAATAGGTTACCAATAATTAGGGGAAATTCAAAACATTATAGATGAACTTGCTCTAGTTGGATCACCTCTTACAGATGATGAGATGGTAATTAAATCTTTTTACTTGTCTTGACTTTGAATAAAAAAGATTAGTGTTGTCATGCATGCTTATGATACTCCAGTAATAAATAAAGAATTATTTGACAAACTCCTTAATGAAGAAATTAATAAGAAAGAACTAGATAACATAATAGCTTAATATAATCAGTGTAACAAATCCAACCATCATTTCAATAATAACAACGTATTCCCTAAAATGGTGGACAACATAATAGCTATGATTAACAAAAGTATAATAGAATGGTCATGAATTTAATTGGCATCCATTTACATTAAATTGCAATGAAGGAAAGGTTCAATGTCAAATTTATGATAAATTTAGTGACTTCGCCAAACGATGCAAGTAAAAAATGGCTCATATACCTCAAAATCATTTCTTATTATGAACTCCCTCTGTTTTGACCAAAATTTGGCTTACAGATATTAGTGCCTTTAATCACATTACACCCAATGTATAGAGTCTGTCTATCTACTATGAGTACAATAGAGGTGATGATATCGTGGTCAGTAATGGTAACACCTTCCCTATCAGACATATAGTTTCAGTTATACTTAATACTCCTTACTCATTTACACTTACGTTTATCCTTCACATCACAAGAAATTTGTTATGTAAAACCAATTCAACATCAACTGAGTATTTTTCATGTTATTTTATGATGAAGGATTTGAGCACATATGCAACACTTATTGATAGACAAGGCAAAAGTGAACTTATACAAATGGCCAATTACAACTCAAGCATCTTCTCCTAGTTTTTAAACTTATTATGCATCAATCAGAAACAACCCAATAAGAACCATTATATCTCTTTGTCATCAATACTTAGGTCATCAAATAAAAGAATATTAAATTTCATTATTTCATCTCATTCTTTACCAATTTCTCAAAAGATAATTTTGAATTAATGTAATTCATGTCCTTATAATAAGAGTCATAAATCGTTATTTAGCATATCAACTCTCCACAACTTAAGAATACTCGAGGCCACATACATAGATGTATGAGGTTATAGTCCGGCACATTCTTTGATCACTTCAAACATTATTTCATTTTTCATTAACCATTTTACCAAATACACATGGATATAGCCCTTGAAAATAAATTTGATGTTACTAATATTTTTTAACAATCCAAGACATTTATCAGGGAAATAGTTTTAGATTCCAATCATCACCTTATATTCTAATGAGGGGGAGAGTACTAAAAGATAAATCACTTTATTTTTCAATATGGCATTTAACAACTTTACTCTCCTCTGCACAGACCTCAATGTGTTACTAATACTGAAAGAAGACATTGTCATATTCTGGAAAATCCTCTTGCTAATATATCAAGCCTTAACTAAAATTTTGGACTTCAGCTTGTCAAAATGTCAACAATCTCATCAATCACATGTCAACTCCTCTTTTTAAACAAAAATCTCCCATTAAATAAGTTTTGTTTTATGATAAGTTAAACTACCATAAAAGATATTTGGTTGCTTATACTACCCTTAAAGCAAACCATACATACACTACAAACTAAAATCTAAATCTAAATCTTACTAAAATCTAAATCTAAATCTTATGTTTTCTTTAGCTGCTTAACCTCCTATCACTATTAGAAATAAATTGACCTAACGTAACTACATCTCGGTTATATCTTTCTCGTCATGTTATCATTGTCACAACTTCCTTTCCATTTAAATCTATGTCCTTACATGTAGATAAAGTTACTGAAGACACCCATATACGTAGATTTTCACTTTAACGGATCCTACTTTTACTTTTAATAGCCTATGCACCCTTATAAACTTCCCTTCTTAATGTGACAAACCTTATAACCCCTGTATGGCACTCTTTCTCCAACACTCCCCCTATCTCCACCACTTCAGGTTCCTTATATCTAGTATTAGATAATACAACCTCTCAATCATCTCTATCTATATTAGTAATTCTTGCTATTATTATTTGATCCAAAAATAAAATCTTCATAAAAATAAATCTTTTAGTAGCTCTTTTTTTTCTTTTCTGAATCTTATGAACCCTCTATTTTCACTTAAGCACTGAAACATGCTCACTGGTATGTTATAATGCGAGAGGAATTTGATGAACTTGTTGATGAAATATAAGATCTAGTTCCTACTTCTAACAGACATAATATAATTGGTTATAAATGGTTTTATAGGGTAAAACACAAATATGATGGGATGATCAATCAATAAAATGCCTGCTTAAATTTTCTTTCATATAACTTTAAATTTATTCCTACAACCTGCCACAATCTATACTCTTTTATCCGCAACCACTTAACTCTTATAGCCATTTTATCAATTGAATGTGAACAATTGTTTCTTTCAAAGACATCTTGAAAAAGAAGTATACATAATACATGCAACAAACACTTAGCTTTATTAATCCTTAATTTTTTCAATCGTATTTTTTTGTCAAAAGAAAGCTATAGATGGCTTTCATATATAGCTTTCTTTAGCTCTATTGATCTGGCAGAATAAGTTAAAAACAATATTTACTTTTCTCTGGTTTATAAATTCTTAAGACAAAACATCTCTCCTCGTATTCTCCATCAGGAAGAATCTTGTTTTCCTCTTCTATATGACAGTGACATCATAATAAATAAATTACTAGTATTAGGATTATATAAAATCAATTAATAAAATTTATTGATATAAAAAATTTATCAATATCAATTCGAAAACTTACATTCATGATTTACTTTATTTTATGATCAATGTGAGAGAGCCAATTATACCTATAATTTTTTTAACAATTATTTGCATCAATGGTACTCAATTATAAGAGAATGGACAAAACACTAATTGAACTACTACAAACTAGTTGAAGTGTTAATTCTAAAAGAGGCATGAGCTAAAGTGAAGGAAATTGCAAAAGAGAAACTGGTGGAGGTAAATGAGTCAAAAAATGTATAAGGAGATAAATAGCGCAACTTAAAGATGTGAAGACAATATAATTTTTAAGGATTACAAATAATTAATGGAATCAATAGTATTGATAACCTAAATATTAACAAGTTAATCCTTCATAAATAAATATTGAATTGAAATTTTACCAAGATAAAAAATGAGAGAAATAGGTGATGACATAACATACCGTAACTGATAGGTAAAGAGAGGGAAGCAAGCAGCTAGCTAAGGCCAGGAGAGATTAGAGAATACTTGAGGGGAGCACATTATTTGCATTATAGACATAAGTATTTATCTATATACAAAACAACATCATTTTGTATATAATTTAAATTTGAATTCGATCTAAAGTCTATTTTTTTAAAAGTACAAATGTGATCTAAAACCTAGTTAATTCGAATGGTTTCCATTTACTTCAGAACGATTCAAACTCTTTTAACATTTTTAATCAAGATAAAAACCACATAATGAATTTGAGCAATTTAAGGAAAAGACCTATTCAAGTTCCTTTTTTCTTATTTTGGTCCTACGACTCCCCTTCCCTCCATTCTCTCAAACTTCTCTCTTTATGATTTTGCCCCTCCCTTTTTTACCACTTTTGGAAAAAATTTTCCCACACCTGAAGGTACTTCTGCTGGTTCACCGTCGGTTGTGTGTTGGTGGAGGCATCCGCCTCCTAGGGAGGCTTCCCTTTATTCTTCAGAATGGCCCTAAATGAAGGAACATCATCCCTCCCTCATAAGGACTTTCCGACTTTATCTAGAGAAAACCTTGCGACAAAACATGGAGACATTATAAGGTTAACTGGCCTTCAAAACATATTTACGACTTTTAGCTATCTTAGTGTACCCATTACAACACATAAACTTAAGTTTCATGATTGCTTCCTAATTATTAAACAACTCTAAACACGAGTGATGGCATGGCAGAGCTGAAATTTATCGTATGCAGCAATCATTTTAATCATTTCGGTTCTCACGAGTATACATCTTCACTGGCTTGCGTATATTGCAATACCTAGGAGAGCTGTCAAAGATATGGACCGCATTATGAACATGTTTCTATTGTCGGGTCAGCTTGGAAACTCAAAGAAGGCACGAATTATGTGGAGTGAGGTTATAATACCAAAAAAACAAGGTGGTCATGGGATTATCTTGATAACTAATATGCAAAAAGTTTTAATGAGCAAGAGATTATGGAGGCTATATACCGATCGTAATGCTTTATGGATCAAATGGTTACACGACTACTACTTCAAGTGTTCGAACTTTTGGCAAGTCGATTTCACAAAAGATGGCTCTCCAGTTCTTAAACAAATGATGAAGATTAGGGAGACCATATATCCCTACATTAAGCATCGAATCGGGAATGGAGAAAGGATATGGATATGTTATGATAATTGGCTTGATATAAGTCCAGTCATCGAACACACTCACTTTCAACAACTAAGAAACCGATTACCAATTAATCTCAAGGTCACCTTACTGATTATAAATGGTGAATGACAAGGTGAGTTTAAAGGTTTTTCAACCCTCTCGATGCATCTCCCTTAGTTAACGTCGGTGGACAACGAAGGCACTGTGATATGGTTGCTGAACCGTAACCACGTTTTTCACTAACGGATCATACTTCCAATTGTTGTACAGCAGATACCCCACAGTCCAATGGTAGGATTTATTATGAAGAAACACAATTAGCCCCGACGCCTCTTTCATCACATGGCTCGCTATTAAGAATAGACTCCAAACCATGAGCCAATGGTATGGTAACGTGGCGGATACTACACGTGTTCTTTGTAACGAGGCCGTTGAAGACAGGGACTATCTGTTCTTCTTATGTAGCTATACCAAAACAATTTGGAGCCGAATACTTCACCTATTACCTGTAAGTAATTGTCGATATAACTGGAAGCATGCATTAAGTTGGATCATCCCTAACTCCAAGCCAGGAAAAACTAACGTTTCCCTCTATAAAGCAGCTTTCACACTCACCATTTACACAATTTGGAAGGAGCGAAATAGCTGACGGTTCACTGATATGAAGGTAGACAAATAACCGCTCACTGATCGGATAGTTAACTTGATCCGTGTACACATCTTTGTCAAACAACAGCGGCACACTTTATCGTTGGACATGCAACATCGATGACATTTTAAACTTATTCCGTCTCATTTGACTTAGGTTATTTTCCTGTTACTTGATATACTATTTTTGTAACATGTAGATGAGACTATCAGTCTTGAACTCATTGTAACTTCAGTGTTAGTTTCAGGTACAGTAATATTCATATTTCATTTTTCAAAAAAAAAAAAAAGTTTCATGTTTCTTTTTCATATACAGAAGTGCAGGATTCAATAAAGGCTACAAAGCAGTAGTCAAAAGTCACTACGGCTTTTCTAGTACGCACCTTAGAAAGTCTCACCCCCACGGAGTGAGTTCCTTCAATATGATTGCTATTTAAGTGCGATTTCGATGGATGAAGTGGCAAGCCAAGGCAATTATTTTTTGCTTTCTTTAAAGTACGATTCCTTAACAACTTGCTTGAGAAGAAATTTGTAGGGGATGATAAAGTCGTTTTCTATACATTTATAACGCCAAATGAAAGTAATTGGAATCCGTTAGTCAAAATTTAGCAATTATTAAATTGGCATGTTGTTTGAGAAGAAAACAAAGGTACATATTCCTTGCAACACCATTTTATAATCAACCACAAATGTGAAATTCTAGTTTAAAGGATGGAGTCGATTTTAGGGTATCTTACATTATCGAAATTATAATTTTATCATATATTGTCATCAAGGTTCTTGACCTCATCGTCCTCCACTTTTTTGTACACAAACCTGTTAGCAACCCAAACATAGGCACAGAAATTGAAGGCACTCAGGGCAGCTAATACCCAATAGAAGTAGTCAATGTGTGATCGATTAAGATTGTCAGCAATCCAAACGCTACCTCTCCTCGATGTTATTGCCTGCACCACTGTTATAATGCCACTATTCATGAAGCTCCCAAAACCAACTACACTAATATAGGCAGCTGCTCCTATACTTCTGAGAGCCACAGGCATTTGATCATAGAACAGTTCCTGTAATCCAACAATCGTAAACACATCTGCTATCCCACTGATCATGTACTGCGGGAGTAGCCAGCACACACTCATTGGCACTGTTGCTTTAGGAGTTTCTGCTAGGCCATGTTCTCTTGCTATGCCAAGCCTTTTACCCTCTACCAGAGCTGCTACAACCATTCCAATAGTTGACACAATTAGGCCAATTCCAATCCTTTGTAACATGGTTATACCAGAAGGATGCCTGGTAATTCTTCTGGCTGCTGGAACCAAAACTCGGTCATAAATGGGGACAGTTAATAGGATTGTGAGGCCTACTAGGCTTTGGAGGGATGCAGGAGGGAGTTGAAAGTGTGGTCCGACTGACCTCACCATTGTACTCCCTTGTTTCGTGTAAAATGTGTGGGTTTGTACTACGGTTTCCGCAAATATCAAGAAAGTTAACCATATGGGAATGAGTCTGAGGACCAGTTTCACTTCTTCAACTTGGTTTAAAGAGCACAGTCTCCAGGGATTTCTTGTTTTGCTAGAAGCATCCAATCTGTCAGGAATCATGGCTTTGTCCAAGAACCTGCGCCGTGTGTATAATTTATTCCACATTTTCCACAATATGTTAAGTGCCTTGCGCAAGAACTTAAAACAACTTCTCTAAACTGGAGACCCATTGGCAATAATTGATTACTTGTACACTGTGCAAGCTGCAACTTGCTTGCACGTTGTGGAGTAATCAATCATTTAATTTAATTCCCGTAAATATATTTCGGTGAAAAAATAAATATAAACCTAATCATGCTTTGCCTTGGTTTCGATATGGAATTTTTGGAGCATACCTGAATTGATTAGTGCGAACTAAAGTCCGGCCTCCAGGTTGACTTTCGTTCTCCTGGCAACCTACGTCTCCTCCATCGTAACATATGTTGGTCTCTACCACCCGCCACTTCCTAGCGGCGGCCACAAATACTTGTGCGACTCTGGTAAATGGGCTACCAACCGGAGCTTCCTTCCTGTACCTCTTAATTCCAAGCAGAAACACAAACAAGGCCACTGCTACTGCTCCTGCCAAAATTCCAAAACCTGTTGTCCATCCCACATTATCCTGTATATCCACAAAGTTGTAAGACATAATTAACAGTTACATCTGTTTAAGAAAAAAAAAGTTTTGATTTACCTGGATGTAAATGACCACCAGAATGGCTGAAGACGCACCAACCACAATTCCCAAGTACCACCAGTTGAAGAATGAGCTCTTAGCTGCCTTGTCCTCTGGTTTTTCTTCGTCAAACTGATCCGCCGCAAATGTCTGCACACACGGCTTGTGCCCACCTTCACCAACTGCAAGTACATAGAGGGCCAAATAGAACACAGCTTTCCGGTAATGCATAGGAATTAGAGACACTGACAAGGTCAACAGAAGCATTCCCTGTCAAGACAATAGAGTTAATTATTTATGGAACATCCAATACTAAAAATGTAGACATTGCCTTTGGATTGAACTCACTGCTAAATATATGACTGACGACAGAAGGATGGTCTTAAAACGACCCAGAAAGGAATCTGCGATAAATGCTCCAAGAATCGGGAAGATTGAGGACACACCAACCCATGTATTCACATTCTTGACAGCTGTTGCAGTAGCCTCGTGCAGATCATTTGTGAGGTATGTAATGAGATTACCAGCCAAGCCATAGAAAGCAAATCTCTCTGCCACCTCCACAACTGCAAACAGAAAGATGATGAGAAAACATCGTCAACATGCATTAATAAATCAATAGACCATGATGTTTGCTTACATATAATGAAGATGGCAGCATTCCATCCACTGGTAGATAACTTTCTTGGAGTTGGGGTGGAGACCTTATTTTTGCCTCCATACCGATCTTCAGCCATGATCGGAGCCACAGAGCTATCCATGTATTAAATAACGTGGACTTGTTTCAAGGGAAGTGTAGAGTATGTCGAGGCAAGTAACCTTTTTATATGAAAAAAATTCTGTCCTTTCAACACTGTTGACGGCATAATTACATGAGCAGGCAAAATCCCATTGCTTATCTCAACTGTTACAAAACACAATTCTCACATTAGAAACTGTAAATAAAGCAATTGAATTTGAAGTCACACTTTCTAATTTTAAACGTTAGCTGATTGTCTTTACCAATAGTGGGACGGTATTTTATGAGATCCATTAGGCAATTCATTTTATTTGTAGTAAATGGGTTAAAGAGAGAGTAAATTACAGGTCGACTCGTCAAAATTCATGATCTTAGTTGAATATTTAAAAGAGAGCTTGTCATGTTTTGGGCTTAAATTGGGCCTAATTTAAAAAAAAAAAAGGTGAGCTAAAATTGTATATGTGCCTTACAGTTAAAACATGAATTTTAAGTTCATGTTTATCTGCTTCCAAACATGAAATGTGTAAGCCTAAGCCATGAACTAATGGCTTAAGGCAGTTTTGGTTCAATTTTAGTTTGCAATTATTCCAAAATGGTCCAATCAGACTTGTAAAGGATGTTTTTTTATTATTAAGTGCTACAAAGTGCTTTGGTTTCGTTCCTCTCCCAGAACCAAATGCTCATTCAACGAATGGTATTAATCTGCAATTCTCGTCATCAGGAAAAATGATTTATAAGTATGCTCTTGACTTGATGCAAAGCCTGTAGACCATTTTCTATCCAAAGAGAAAATTATGAATCGGCCGCGTCTTATTGGACAAAAATATTAATGGACGAGAAATGCAACACTTTTAGTGAATTACATTGGATAAGCTTGAGTAAGTCTATGCCTATCTCATGAATATGTTGTCCAGGTTGGTGTACCTACTTCTTCCATTTTCGATTCTCCATTGCAAAAGGAAATAATAATAACAGTACTGATCATGTAACTCTTGAACTTATATCAAGTCGCCAACCTAGAAAATTAAAGGAGATGCTTGATTCAGAAGGCAATAGTTTTTATTAATTAAAAAAATGGGTAACAAGAAGTAATTAATAATTAACAAATATGATATTAACATGAAATTTTCATTGGAACTATCAGATTTAGTTAAATTGAATTTGAAAGGAATTTATGTAACCCAATTGGTATTGTATCGCTTTCAAGTCCACTACTACAAGTTCGCCTCATTACTCAGAATTAGACGACTAATCCAATAGATAAAAGCCATATCCACAAAGCAACAGCTTTTCTCCATTCACTACCCGATTAATGTGCAAAAGGAGTGGCAGAGGCTGAAAAGAAAAAAAAAACCCCAAGAATCAGTATCAGCATTTTATTAAAAGTCTCATTATAGGGTCGTCATCAAGAAATTGTCAAAGTCCTAAAGCTAGGTTAACCCCACTACCATTAACATAGAATTATGGAAATGGCTCATGTTAATTATAGTGCCAAATACTATAAAGAATCTTTACTTTAATTGGCCAAGGATTTACCGACTTGGGAAGAAAATGCACAAGCCCATCATGAAAAGATAGAAAATAAGGGGAAAACTTTATGCTCCAAAGATATTAAAATGCATTTGCGCATTGGATGATATGTGTAATGACTTTAGCTTACGAGTTCTTCTTCTTCCACCATCATGAGATCCGCAAGCATCCCCCAAGTGTATACTTGGATAAAAATGCACTTGCCATTTTGAATCCATCTTATTATAATGCGAGAGATTAACCAGGTAACAATAACATTAATAAAAGTTGAGATAACGGCGAGTTTTGGCTTAGATTCATGATCCTTAGTCGATGGATGGAAAAGGGAGAACATGTCTCCTCACCACATATCCCAATCCTGACATGAACAGAAGCCCTTCTTTTCTTTTCTTTTCTAGCTTCTACAGTATAAGTTAGTCGTGGCACACTCATAAGAACGCAGACCAAACACTGCGCACGTAAACTTTACAAGCCATATGACCAGCTGTTCCCTTGTACTTCCCAACTACATATATATTGGATAACCAC